>CAUJNA010003474.1:497704-537704 GCA_963377175.1 Effrenium voratum | reverse complement strand
GAAAAAGGGGGCTGGTCATTTTGACCGACACGTCAACAGGTTTGCCGTTGCCGGATCGGCCTTCTTCGTGCACGTGGGCCTGCTTTGGGTCCAACTGTGCCTCAGTAGGACACAAGGACCAATGTTTCAGGAGTCTGCTATAGTGGTTGCTTGGCTGTTTGAAGGAAGTTGAGCAAATAGCATTGTCATTTTTGCTTAGACATTCTTGCCTGGGACCCTTCTACAACAAACCGGCAATGCTGTGAGGCCGATCTTTTTCATCTGTGTCGGATGGGTTGCAAATCGATTTACGTTGTGCAATCTACAAATACAAATGGTCGGAGTCCAATCGAAGCAATCTCGTGCAGTCTTATGCATGTATCCTGGCGTCATGCTCAAACTGAAAATCCGAACCCCGCAACTTGGGGACTTTCATCATGGGAGAGCCAGTGTTGCCCTGCAGTTGGCAAGCTCGTTGAAACTTGTACATGTGCAGTTGTCCAAGGTGTAAGGATGCCTGACACAACAACCGGCCGACGGTCCAGTTCAAGCCCTAGGGCCAAATGGGCTATGTCTTTCCGTTTTTGAGGGCAACCTTTGTAGGGTTGGTTTCAAGGGAAACGGGGGGTTCACCATTTTCAGGCTTCCCATCGGAAACCATATTTGCGGCTCACATCTGCTCACATCTTCGGGCACTCGCTGCATGGCTACACACACTTCTACCTGTGGCTCATCCTGCGACACCAAGGGGAACAAGGGAATCGCTGGAGGTCTGGGTAAACCAGTCTCGCTACAATCGCTGTACCAAACTAACATCATATAATCATTTGAAGTGCTTCCTGCAAGATTGCCCCCCGCCTTTGCGCTTACAGGCACACCAACAAGCTTCTACTTGCTTACATGTTGCTTGCTAATGGCAAACTATTAGCGCGGGGTGGAAGTACTGCTACACAACCCGCTGATAGCAAGCTATTTGTCATTTCTAGGTCCTCCAGCAGAGAGGTTAGGATAAGGGCACCCTTCTTTCTGTAGTCTATTTTAGTAGGGGAACCCTCCCAGCCAAAAAAGGTAAAAGAGCACTACTGGGGGACCTAGATTTGGTTCGTTTGCGCACGTTCACACCGCAAAATGAGCCCAGAGAGTTTTGGCCTGCAAACTGTGCAAGACAGCAAATGGAAGGGAGGCATGTTCGAAACACATACAACCTCCAACCCTAAATGCGCCCTATGCCCACCCCCTCTTGCATGCAGGGACCCCTGTGTTTTGCAGTATCTTCCGCGGGCATCGTAATTTAGCCAGGGCTGGGCCAATGACCCAACCTCTGAAGAAAAAAACAAAAAAAGGTCAGCTCCTTTTCTATTAGTTTAAGCAACCTCTTTTTTTTGAAGCAACCTACTTTGGATTCCCCCAAAGGAATTTCGCCAAAGTTCAGCCACCTCCAACCTCGCTCGGTTTGGGACTCGGGCGCCAGCGCAGCGCCCCAGCTCCAGGCCTCAGACTCGGAGAACTTGGACCCACCGGGCGGCGCTCGGTGTTTTTTTTGTTTGTTTTTCTCTCTCTCTCTCTCTCTCTTTTTTCCGCATTCGGTGCCCCCAAAAGGGGGGAACAACAACTCAAAAACAGAAACACAAAGGGGCAACTCAAACACAGACACACACACACACACACAGAGAGAGAAGCAACCACAGACACGAAAACAGGCAAAAACACGCAAACAACACGCAAATACACGCAACAAATACATGCAACAACACGCAACAACACAAACATACGCACTAATATTGGGGGCTTGGACCATAGGAGACTTGCAGGCAGAATGGAAACTTTGAGGTTCGTTGATCTGCAGAAGGTGTACACTTTTATTGTGATACTATGGATGGACATTAATCTGCAGATTCCGCCAGGTGGGGCAAAATCACGGTATGCAGGCTCATCCATCCCACAAATGCAGGAGTCTATCCATCCACAATGTGCCAGGACTCCCTCTCAACTACAACAAACACCCCTGCTAAAAGGGCCTCAACGATGAGAGTGTGCGATGTAACTTAAGGGGTATACCTATGGCAGGGGAGGGGGCTTGACACGGGTGAGACGCAACCCTTTTTTTCAAAGAGGTGTTGAAGGGTACTCAAGAAAACCAAATCAAATCAGGAGCATACCAAGTCTGTCTACTGGTATGGCTGGCCACACCCAATGTAGCACGGGCTACCAGCGCCGGCCGAAGAGACCCGAAAATCGAGTACTCTATGGATGTAAGTTTTGTATGGAGATAAATGGCCATGTCGAAACCCCGTACCCGTAGTGAACATCCCAATCCCGACTAAAATAAAGCCTTCAATGGGTGGTGCACCTATCCATTGGTTTTGAACCATGGCCAAATGAATATGGATTCAAACTGAGATCGGCGTGGCTGTTTCTGGGGAATCCCAAAATGCTGGTCCGCCTTTTGGCTCTCCTTTTGAGCCCCAAAGAAAGAGGTGGTGTTGGGGGGGGGGGGAAAAAGCAAAAACAAGTAGATCCGCACTTGGTTTCCTGTGAACCCAAGTAATGACACCATGTAGCAAGACATGCTGATGCCGTGTCGAGCAGACCCGAGGGACTGTGAACAGGCCTGTGCTTTGCCTTAGGGGAGGCACTGGTTAAAACCTGGTACCAATCTGGGTGTCCTGTATGAGCGGACCCCGAAAAATCGTTTCAGTCTTCCTTATGACTTCTCGCTTAAACCATAAGAAAGGGGTACCAACTCCCACAAAAGACGAGCAACCCATTTAGGCCCTCGGGAGTTCTTTGACTCTTTGACTTGGCCTCTTTGGAGCACTCGTGTGCGGCAATGGCCAACCAAAACGGGGCCCAGCAGAATCAAAAACAACAGGGGATCCATGTTTTCCGAAGTTTTCCATCCAATTTGATTTTTTCGCATCCAATTTCCATTTCCATGTCCATTTCGATATAAATTCGACCCTGCTCATGCGGCCCCATATGTTCCTTCAAGCTAGTATCTTCGACAAGCAAACAACGAACAGAGTTCTGACTGTCACCCTTCAAATCAAGAACCCATTCCATCCATTCTTCTCTTGAGGGTCCAAGCAATGAACAAACACAATCCTGACGTCACCTCAAAATCCTGACACTCCCAAAGCCATCAGAATCCAAGGGTTCGGAGATCCAGCCGAGCTACCGCAAAAGCTGGTGTGGCAAACGATGCACTCGAACTGCTGCAGCCTGGTTTTACGGAACTGGTTTCTCTCGCAGTTCCACCGTGGCTTCCATTTGCCTTTTCGCCCCGGTTCGACAAAATGAGACCATTTGTCCAGTAGTGATAGATTCCCTTAAAAAAACAACGGGGGAAACTATAACATATTCTTGAGCAAATGGAAGGTGGATGTCCAACATATAGGTCCATGTTTTTCCGGGTCCCCCCCAAAACGGAAACGGTGATCCTTTTGGTTTCCCTTAAAAAGCCACCAACAAAGGGTATTCCCAGAAAAGACACGGCCCATGTCGCGAGACAACCCATCACAATCCCTTCGAAAGTTAGGGAATCAACTTTGGGCATGGATCCTTTAGGAATCTCTCCCCCAGTCTCTGTGCATATCATTTTCGCATTCCCCTTGGGTATCAGCTCCGAGCTGGTTGGTGCCTCTGGCCCTAAAAGGCACATTATAACTGCAACCAGGGAACCCGGCTTGAACACGGACGATCAACTGATATCCCTCATGATTGGAGTGGCCTAAAAAGTCCGAACTTTGTGCATACCTTTTACAAGGTAGCCCCAAAACGCATAAGCTCCAGAAACTTGGCAAGTAACTCCACGTTTGGGCATGAGGCTGGTTTTCCCCATTTAGAAAGACCGAGGGCCATGGTCACGGATTGCTTTGACATCACCCCATGGGGTACACCTCGAGAAGCATCCTAAAGCTTCCTCCAAATTGACAAATCTAAAATCAGTGATCACAGGGGTTGTACAGGGGGGATTCAGAGTACACATTTCCAAAACCGTCCCGATAGATCACTAGAACGAATTCGGATTTGTAAGAAGGACCTGAGTCTGATGAAACTGCACCAAAGGCGCAACAAGTAACTACGCGTAGACATGGAACTAGACAGACAGACAAATAAAAAAATAACAACGCTACAAATAGGAAACACTGAGAATAAACAGCGCTACCCCACAAAAGCCAACAAAAAAAGCTCCGTCTCCCTTCCCCGTCTCCCTGCTAACGCTCGCGTTTCGCGCTCCCAATGTCGCGTTTCGGGGGCGTCGGGGGCGTCGCCTGGCCCAGACCTGCCAAAAGATCCGCGGCCAGCTGCTGAGTTGCGCCCAGAGCTGCTGGAAGAAGTCCCCCACGTCCCAGGAATTGTCTCGGAGCGGATCCGATCCCAAAACGGAGAAACGCGGACGAGGGACACCGACCAAGGAGTCTCCTTCTGAGCCGTTAAAAACGGGTCCATGACATACCGTTGGTTTGGGTAATGACGACATCATTGAAGGGTCAGAAGCAGACTCCAGGTGTATTGGGTTGTTGGGGAAGGCGTGTTGATATTAGGCCGTGGTGTTTCTGCAGGTTTCGGCTCTTTCTTGGGGCTGGGCTGGTGAATGGGGGGATCATTCCCAGGGTCTCTTAGGTGGTGCAGGACTTCGTCCATCCACAGTATGAGAGACGTGAAGCAGCTAGGGTGATGCTGGAACAACACCATTTCTGTGATGCCAAAGAGTGCCATCCATAATTTGACTACTTTACTCATCCAAGTACAAAACTTGGCCTATTTCGGCAAATGACTATTCATGAACCTGAAATACAGAAGGCCCCTGGTGAGCGACCTTTCTGGGTGACCTCGTTCTACCCGCGAAGCAGTGCCCGTTGGAACTTGCGGACCCAAACGAAAAGGGAAACATGACACCCCACGGAACCGACGGAACAGGGAGATCGACCAAACAGCTCCTACTTTGTGATATCGTATGCAAGAATACATAATTACTTCCCGTGACTCCTGTGCTTGTCAAACACTGAACATACGGGATAATATCACAAAGTCTGGGTTCTTCCTTCTGCAGGATGCCCACTTGTTGAGTCTCCATAATCCCTAGAACATAGAACAAGGGAAACCAGGGTATAACTTTCCCCATTTAGTGAATGTCAAATCGGCTTCCCCCAATGGTCATCCTGTGTAAAAAGGACCTTTTTGAGTCACCCCCATGGAAGAATGTAAGCGGCATGCACGAAGGAGAGGGCTGAGGTCCTCATTTGGGGGGCCGCAACCTGCCGAAAAACAACGCCTACTGCCTATAGGGTTTGAGGGCTTTTTCTGTCGGGATCTTCACATTTCTTTGTTTTTGCTTGAGGGTGGAGGTAGGAGATGTTCTTGTTGTTCTCTTGTTTTGAGGAGGGGCACGACAATGACATATCAAATGCTAGGCGTGTTGATGTCTGCCCTTCATAGTACGTTGGTTTGTTCTCAAAGTCACTTACACAAGTTCACCAGGAAAACTGACAAAAAGAAAGCTATATACCCTTGAAACACATGACACGCTCCGTTCCAAAAAGAACATCATGTGTTGGTCGCAACCACATGCCGGTGCGGGCTGGAAATGCAACATGTCCAACTAACAACAAACCTCAGACTTTCGCCATACAGTACTTGTTTGGCGCAGTCCCAGCAACTCAAACAAGCGGGCAAGTTACCAAGCTGTTGACTTCTACTAAAACATGAGTGACTTCTGGTGAAATCACTATACCGAATCCTGTTGCAAGGTTGCCCAAGGACCCAAGAAATGAGGTCCCCAATGTGTCGGCGAGCATCGGAGAACCATCTTTCTTCCCGGCATGGTCATCGGGGCATTGCTCGGAGCCCGAGCAACCCGACCAAGTAAATTTGCAAGATGCTGCTCCCCAAACCAGTTTTAGTGCCGAACATCAATGTGCAGGGTGTTTTACTTTCCCCACATCTCAGGTCTGCTTCGAACAAGAAGGATGGCTTACGGAAAACCCCATTTTGTCATTTTTTAGGGTCCCCCTCAATCAATTTTTCCTTTACCACCAGAAAAGGGGGGCACCCTCAAAACAGGCCTCAGGTCCCCCCCAAAAAAGCCCACCACTTTGTCAACCAAAAGCCCAGCCTGGAGTGTGCTGCAGCAGCGCCGGCAGCGGATTTTTTAGGTCGCCAGGTAGGCCTCAGCTTGGACCCGGTTGGTATTTCAAGGGAAAAACCGTGAGGACATCAGGGACCCTTAAAAGGAAACTTGAAACACGAGGAAAGCTTGGACTTTCTGTTGTTGTTCTTCGGCAAGCCACGAGGGGCCCTTAAAAGGAACCAGGAAATCGTCTTGCGGAAATGGGCCCCGAGTCTCAGAAACGCCAAGGAGCCCGAAACGCCGATCCAGGTGAGGAACTCCCCCTTTTCGGCGCTAAAAATGTATTTCAGGGCGGAACATTGAAAAAAACAAAAAACACATTGATCTCCGGACTTCAGGGCACCCCACGACGCGTTCCAACTAGGTCCGTCTGACATGTTCATTCTCAACCTCCGCTGGGAAACGTTGTCAAATGGCCCGGAATGCATCGTTTAAGGAATGGCAAAACACATGCCTTGTGTTGGTAGCTATCTTGGTTGCGGTAACGACCCCTTTGCAACAAAGTGGTTAACTTTTTGTGGGTTGAATGGAACATCCAACTTGTTTGAAGCAAACAGTTAGAGTCCAAAGATATGATACACAATGGACATACAGCTGTTTTTTGCAGCTAGGGGGAAAAAACATGTTTTTTTTGTGGTTGTATTTTGACTCATGGTGGTTCCCTCCAGTTGTCTCCATTTGAGGGGTTGGGTTTCTTCCCCTCTAAAAGCGACCAACCTTAATTCTAGGCTTCCCCATTCCAGGGATCCTTCTCTCTAGAAAATGTCCGGAATCCACCCGTTTTGCTTTTCAGGGGTTTCCCGCAGTTGCAACCCGTGGATTCCGCCCCTTTCTTCAACGTTGTGTGGGAAAGGTTCCCAGTTAAACTCAACCAACCGAGAAAGGATGCCATTTTTACCCCATGGCCGCTCAGTTCCCTTTTAAAATAAGTACCAACAAAATGCTTGTGTTTTGCCAGCCACTGGGGGGTCTGGGCACAGTTATTCTGCCCAGATGAGTTACAATCTAAACTGGCTCCCCACTTAACAGGGAAACCGATTTCGGGGTTACCCTATTTGTTGATCCACAGCCTGGGGGAAAACCACTAGAGGTGTTTGTTGGAGTCATAGGATTGTAACCCAAGCCCAGTTAGGATCCACTTGCTGGGGGAATCCACTGGGCTTTTTCTCGGGGTCATTCCCTCAGCTGAGCACCAAGAAAAACTAGGTCCTCCAGCAGAGAGGTTAGGATAAGGGTACCCTTTTTCTGTAGTCAATTTTAGTAGGGGGTTTTCCTCTCAACCAAAAAAAGGGTGAGAGACGGCACTGCACCTAGCTGGGGGATAGCTAACCCCTAAACCCTTAAACCCCTAAACCCCTGAAGAAACCACTGGAGGGAACCAGTTTAGGAAACCCAAAGAAAAGGGCCATGGGCATCCACTGGTTGCTCTCCCCGCCTGCGACGGCCTCGGGGCAGAGGTGCCAACACCGCTCAGAGGCCGCGCAGAGGCGCTGGCATTGGGCGCAGCAAAAGAGCCTCGCGGCTTCCGAAGCACGGCGCGCGAGGGATTTTGGTTTGGATTCGGAAGGATCTCCCGACCCACCAACAAACATGGAAGAAAAAACTGTTGAATTCGCAAAGACCTATCCTTTTTATTGAATTCGGACAGACCTACCCTCCCTGCCATTTGGTTAAGACACCTGCTAAAAATACAAAATATGTCCAGTAGTGATAAATTCCTTTTGAAGCCAACAAGGGAAAGTGACACAAAATCTTAAGCAAATGGAAGCTCAGCCCCTCCCCGGAAATGGGTCCTGCGCCAAGTGCTCCGAGCAAAAATTGGTTCACCAGTGAAACAGCAACTAGTTGCAGTGCACATCTTTACCCTCTCACCTAAGATGGGTTTGCCCACGCAGCCCTTTTCCAAGAGGAAAGTGGTCTTTCTAAAGGGCTCTGTGCACTTCCAGGTCAGCCGGAGGGTACCCTAAAAAAGGCGGTTTGGGGTTCCTGAAATGCTGGGCTTGGGTTTGTTTGAGTGTTTTCAGAGCTGGGATAATATAGGGGATCCGGAGAAAAAGTAAGAAAACTTGAACTCCCCCTTTTGACGCCCTTCTGAGAACAACATGTCCTGTTTGCAGTACGTAAGGAAATGCACGAAACACCTCTCTTTCTAATTTCAGTCGTGTCCAACACCTAGACCTGGAAATGCGCCCAGCAACGAAGGGGACAAGCACATCACATAGTGTGGCAACTGGGGGACAACCCCTCAAACCACTGGAGGGAATCATGTTGGGCCCAGACCCCCCAATGAGAAATTGGGAAAGTTTCATATTGCTTCTTGTTGGCTATGTTCTAACCGGAAAACCCCTGAACGGCAAAAAGGGCACCGTTCAATCGCCCTGGTTGTAAATGTCACTCGTTCGGTGGATTCTGAGGATCCTGGAAAAGCTTGGCCAAACATGCACATAGTTGCAAGCAAAGGTGCTCGTTTTGTGTTTGGCTTTTGCGGGAACCAACCAGCTGGCAATAAAACAAAGAGTACAGGAGTGCCAAAGGGAAACCCGGTAGGTGTTTTACGTTGTCCATGTCTTCTAGCTGCGACAGGGAATGTTAACTAACTGTGTCAAGGGGCTCATCAAAGGAAGTTTAGAAGGAACTTCCGTGGTACGGCAACTAATTGCAAGCTAGCTCTCTGAGACAGATGACAAGAGAAGGAATAAGCCCGAGAGGAAAAATGCGCGCGCGCGTGTGGTCGGAGAAAAGAAAGTCGCAAAATGCGTGGCCCTGTGGTCGGTGAATTGGCCTCTCCGCAGATGCGAAATCCGCGGCGTCTGGTCGGAGCGAGCTCGGAGCGGTCTCGGATCACATTCGGCGCCGGGCCGATTGGCACGGCGACGCAGAGGTTTCGCAAGGTTGGAATTGCCTGGCAGGCGCAGCATTTTCGCAATACAGATTTCGTGGCAGGCGCAGCACTTTCGCAAGGTCAAGTTTTCTTGAGGGTTGAATTGCGTGGCAGGCACAGCATTTTCACAAGTTAAGGGTGCAGCACTTTCGCAAGGTCAAGTACAGATTTCGTGGCAGGCGCAGCATTTTCGCAAGGTCAAGTACAGAATTCGTGGCAAGCGCAGCACTTTCGCAAGGTCAAGTACAGAATTCGTGGCAAGCGCAGCACTTTCGCAAGGTCAAGTGCAGCACTTTCGCAAGTTTAGGTACAGATAGATAGATAGATAGAAAGATAGAGAGATACATAAGTAAACAGATAGAGGGATAGGTAGATAGACAAACAAATAGTTAGATAGATGGATAAATAAATCGATAAAAAGATAGATGGGTAGATAGATAGACAGATAGAAAAAGAGATAGATAGATAGAAAGAAAGATAGATAGATGGATAGATAGATGAAATGATAGATAGATAGATAGATAGATAGATAGATAGATAGATAGATAGATAGATAGATAGATAGATAGATAGATAGATAGATAGATAGATAGATAGATAGATAGATAGATTAGATAGATAGACAGATAGATAGATAGATAGATAGATAGATAGAGATAAATATAGATAGATGAAGAGATAGAGAGATAGAAAGATAGGTAGATAGATAGATAGATACAGAGAGAGAGATAGACAGATAGATAGAGACATAGATAGATATATAGGTAGATACACGAGAGATAGACGGAGAAAGATATAGATAGATAAATGGATAGGTAGATAAACAGAGAGTCAGGTAGATAGATAGATGGATAGATAAATAGATAGTAGGTAGGTAGGTAGAAAGAGAGATAGCTAGATAGATACAGAAATAGATACATAGATAGATAGATAGACAGACGGATAGATAGATATATAGACAGATACACGGGAGATAGATGGAGAGAGGGAGAGAGGGAGAGAGAGAGATAGTTGGATAGATAGATAGATCCATAGATAAAAATATAGATAGATAAAGAGATATATAGAAAGAAAGAAAGAAAGAAAGAAAGAAAGAAAGAAAGACATAAAGAGAGATAGATAGATAGATACAAGCACAGATAGATCGATAGAGAGAGAGAGAGATACACAGATACACGAGAGATAGATGGAGAGGGAGAGAGAGAGAGAGAGAGAGATAGATAGAGAGATAGAGAGATAGATAGGTAGATAAAACGAGAGGTAGATAGATAAAACGAGAGATAGATAGATACATAGATAGATAGATAGATAGATAGATAGATAGATAGATAGACAGATAGATAGATGAGATAGATAGATAGATAGGTAGGTAGGTAGGTAGGTAGGTAGATAGATTGGTAGAGAAAGAACAAAAGAAAGACATATATATATATATAGACAGATAGATAGATAGATAGATAGATAGATAGATAGATTAGGTAGATAGATTAGGTAGATAGATAGAGACAAAAGAAAGAACTGCGCAAAGACAAGCAAACAAAACAAAGAAAGAACAAACAAACAGATAAAACAAAAGGAAAGAAGGCAGGAAGGAAGGAAAGAAAGGAAGAACATAATAAATAAATAATCACGGAGAAACAAATAAACAATGAAAAGGAATAATAATATAAAAAATAGTCAAGAAAAGAAAGATAAAGATAACTATAGTTTTTATACCTTTTGAAGCTTCCGCCCACTGGCTTCGCCTGGCTCTACTGGTATCCATACCAAGTTTGGGGCTGATATCCATACGTACTCTCAGATGGGACGCCAGTTTTTTTTTCATCACGCTTCACTTGCGCGGGTGTTCCTTCTGACTCTGAACCTTGAACCTTCCTTCTGGCATGGGAGAGGTTACGCTCGAATGAACAACTGCAAGCACAAACCATACCCGGTTCGCAGTGAGAAGTTTGGTGTGTTACTCCCGCACCACTAGACGAATGTCAAGGCTGGCCAATATCAGTCAGGCTCTCTCACAAGCCTCTCACATTTCTCTGTGAGAAGACTTAAGGTGAATTACCCAAGTAGGCTCAAAGAAGCTTCCGACAGGGTCCTGGTGCCCACCCCTCTGTGTGGGAGGAAACAAACATGGAGCAATGCACTTGCAAGGATTGGACTCCTTGTCGTGGCAAACAGCGATTTCCCTCTGTTCACTGACCCTGGCAGAAAAAAGGGAGTCCTTTTTGGCAGGCGGCTCTCTCGGAGCCGTGTAACTGTCATCGAATCTGAGTCTTGGAGTTGGGGAGGGGGGTTGGGGGGGGGGGGTGGGGGGGGGGCCAATGAATGCGGCGCTTCTCTGTTGCGACCACCTGTGCTTGGGGTGGGGGGTGGGGGGGGGGGCAATGAATGCGGCGCTTCCATTTCTGCTGTCATGTGCACCATAACCGACGGAGCCTCCAGCCTAGGTCATTTCAGCTTCTTCTCGTGTAATCCAAGCGTTCATTTTCGCATTATGTATATGTGTTCCAACAAGCGGGATTTTGGGCATATTTACTACGTATGTTTTTTCCAGCATCCCACGACGGAGCCTCCAGCCTAGGTCATTTCAGCTTCTTCTTGTGTATTAGGTCAAAAAACGAACTTTTCGGGGACCCCCTTTGCACAGCCCATGTCGCAAGAAGTTTGAGTCAAATGAGGCAAAAACACCGCAAATACCAGTGAATTTGCCTTCTCGCACTTCAAAACACGCAAAATGCTGTCGGTGACAGTTACACGGCTCCCAGAGAGCCGCTTGCCTCCTTTTTGGGCTTGAGCATGTTCAGTGGGCAAGCAACCAAACAAAAACGAGAGAAGGACGCCACCGAACACCAGCACCTGATTCTACTACCCCAACAGCACCCAGGCAACTCAGTCCGAGATGCACATGCTCTGGTTGGGAGAGCAACTGCTTGAGCTGGTGCACGTACAGCCGACTCTTGAAGCGATCCTTCTCGTCCTTCCAGCGCGACCGGTCGCCTTGAGCCCTGCATAACCCATGCCACCTCAAGGCTATGAGGGCTTCGATGCAAAGTCTTAGCATGTTCCCCTTCGGGACAGTACAGTGATGTGATGTACCACGTGATTCCAGGTGAATTCATACATTTGACCAAACATATGAACACCTTTTGCCTTTTGAAGAAGCCCTGCAAACCACCCCGAAACAAACACGAAACGGTTGGGCCAAATGAGGTTGAAGAAGGCCATGACAGTTTGGGGGGTCTTGGGTGGGCTCATGCCAATAAAACAAATACGGGAAGCCCCACACCAAAAATGGAAAGCAAGGGCTCAAAATACATCTGCCCGCACCCGAGTCGAGTCATGGAATTTTATTGGGCGTACCACGAACCATGTACAGCAAGTCCAGATATCCGCAGCTAGTGAATTTGTTTGCTTGGGACAACAGCAACCTGGTAGCCTACCCGAATCAGTTTGATTGTGGCTCATGTTTCACACGACCCAAAGATAACTTAGTTGACTCCATATTGATCATCCTGGACGATGGATAGAACTGCCCCCAAAGTGATTTTTTCATATCCTCTCTTCACAGGGACACCCCTCGTTTATCAAAGCCTGCAATAAGAAATGATAAGAAATGGGTCCGCAAGTAAAGAACCTACATCATGGTGAGCTTGTCATACCCGGATTGGTCCGATGCTTGTCCATCCTGGGCCAACATGAGCAAGGCCCTTTTTTGTTTATCTGCTCTCTGCGTCAAAACTCCTCAGGGCATAGTCCTGTTGAAGCTGCCTCTTCAATTGGCTGGCATTTTAAAGTTGATGATCCTCAAATAAGGCTTCAAATGACCATGGCTTCAATTGACCATGGCACATGAGGGTCACGAGATGTTCGGGTCCCCAATTTTCAAGCCCAAAGACCATCATTTCCGGGCTCCGACCAGTCGGGCATCAAACAGCTCCCTTGCGCCGAAGTATCCCCTCCCAGGGTTGAGTAAATCTAGCTGCTGTAGCGACCCCTCAACAACTCCAATTCGGGAAATCCGAGCTGTTTCAACCAAAAGGTTAAAGTCCAAAGATCCCTTACCAAATAGCAATGAAGTAGACCCCCCAATTAATATGGTTCCCTCCAAAAGTCATGAACCCGAACAAAAAGGGGACACCTGTGGGGAATCATGTCCAAGCGCTGCTTCTCCATTTGGGTATGGCTCAAAATTAAAGAGCTGGGGCAAACCGCTGGTTTTAGTCTTTGCTTCCATTTACTAGGGTTCCAAAATGGATACCCATTTTTGAGCCACAGCCATTTGGGGAACAAACCGGTTGAGACCAACAAAAACCTCCCAGCGAGCGAGCGAGCCGCCAGACATAAAACAAAAATACGGTAAAAGGCACAAAAAGGGCCCCCAGCGCCAAATGTCCACCGGACCCAATTCTAGAGCCATTTGGCCATGGGTCAAAATCCCGTACCCCTAGTGAACATCCCCATCCCCACTAAAATAGGTTCTAAAATGGGTGGTGAATTCACCTACCAAAATGCGATCCCGAACCGGTTTTGACAACCACAGCCATTTCTCGCGCGCGTCTTCGCCCAACTCCAAGCGCTGGGCTCGGCTCGGCTGAAGCGCCTGTAACTGCTCTAAGTCTTCGAGGCTGCAGCGCGCCGCGAGATTCCCCGCCAGCCGCTCCGGGATGCAGCCTGCCGCTGGCGGTCCAAAACGTGCTTCAGGCGACCCGGGGACAAAAACGCGCTGGAATTTGGGGCTTGATTTTTTTGGAGAGAAATGCCAGAACTAAAGTTGAACCAAAATTGCCGAAATGCCTTTTGAACCCCACCAAAAGGAATCTACCATACATGTGCATCGAAAAAAAGAGAAGAGGAAGCCCATGATAAATGGCGAACAAGAGCGACTTGTTTTCTCACCCCATTGATCTGTGGCTTCCGACGAGTGGGGCAAAACGAGCCTCACTAATATCGCGGAAAAAAAAGGGAGTGTAGCCCCGTATTCACCGTTGCCCAGATGCCATGGTAGAAAAAGGGAATCTTTCTTAGGGTATCTCCTGTTTAGTGGGCTCTGAACAACTCGATGTTGAACATGTGGTTCAGACATTTGCAAGTTGGCATCGGACGCGAACAGCACCCACTGCAACCTCTTAAGAAAGGACCTTCCTGGGTTCGAATCTGGAGACTAAATGAGCAAACAGGAAAGGTACTTGCACCCAGCTAAACTGGGCCGATGTTCATTTGAAGGGTGAATTCCCTAGATTTGCAACTGAGCCACTCACAAACACCTGGCACAGTATATTGCAGAACAGCTTGGGTGCTGCCACTTGTTCCTGACTTGCAAATGCTAGGGAGTAAAACGAGTTGCTTGTTGAAAGAACGCTGTTTCAACATAATTGATATCGCATCAACACCTACTTAGGCATTTGGCTTGCTCGATAAATAAGGTTCGAGTAGTTCCAAGGCACATTCACCAAGAACGGGAGCTCCCCCATTTTGAGACAGGCCCCCAAAACAGGGCTGCTCCAAAAACCCGCGGCACAGGGGTCTTGGACGAGAAGACAACTTGTGTGCTTGGCGAATTGTTTCTTTTGTGATATATATATATATATATGTATAACAAAACACACAAAAAACGCATTGGGTGTTCAAACCTTCTGGTTCTGGGTCGTCTTTCCGAGGCTCGTTAAGACGTCCTCGCGTTCGCCGGCGCCTAAGTCCAGAGGCACCGCCAAGACCTCGGCCAGGGACTTGTGCATGGCCGCGAGGCACTCCTTCCAGTCGCGGTCTTCACCCCCCGTGAGCGATGGGAGGCCCCACGCACGAAGCGTCCGGACGGTTTGGGGGCGAGAGAGAGAGAGAGGTACCCGTTTGGGTCGTTTTGTTCGGAAAATGGAAACCAACATATTTTGGGGGTTCCCCTGTTTTGAGACACACTAAGCTTTCCAGCATTAGCCTTCTTCCTGACATGGGACCCTAGGCATTTCCTGTACCTGTCGTTGTTTGGTTTCCGCGAAGGGCAAGTGATCAGTGATCTTTGAACATCCGTTTCCCTTGCGTAGTTCAATGAATGCCCAACGTTTCGACCTTTGCGACATGAACAAGATTCCATTTGTGAAAGAGCCCCAAAGGAACCTGGAAGAATTGGTGATGGCTATGATTCTCACCCGGTTGGACCCTTAGGCAAACATAGCTTAAATGGGAGTTTATACCAAACCTTTTTGGGTTGCATACGCATAGGACCATCCTGACTCTTCTCGTACCATGGCTGCAAGTGTGGCAATTGACCATGTCTTGTTCGAGACACCCCTCGGGAGTGCTTGGCGCACATGAATCCCCACCTCAATGATGTCTCGCAAAGGGTCCCATTTGGGATAGCGGCTGTTCGTTTGGTTTCCGTGTAAATGAAAAACACAAGGCGTAATTATTAAGACAACAAACATCCCCTAGTGGCGCAGGGTCCCTTAGGTAGACTCTACCGGTGTAATCGGCTCCTCCACCAGCGTCTCCATCTGCAAAAAGTCAGCTGAGATAAGGATGGACACCAGGTCCTGGCAATTTGAGCTTTGTTGGGGGTTTGGACAGTGGGGAACGCGCTGGCGGCAGAAAACCCAAACACGGCCACCAAGACGCCGGATAGACGCAGCAATCCGAGCTGGCCAACCAGCTTTCTTGGGGTTCTGTGGAACCATTCTCCACCCAGAACCCCAACGGCTTGATGTGATGTTCTGTGGAGCCCCTCTCATCCGAGAACCCCAACGGCTTGATGTGAAGCTTTGTTGTTCTGTGGAGCCCCTCTCATCCGAGATGCTGTCTCACTCAGGGCTGTCCACAGTGGACTGCCAGAATGAAATCGCATCTGTCATCGTGTGGCAACTAGGTAAGTACCTTAACCTCAAGTTGGGGGTTCTGAACTCCCAATCCGCAATCCGCTTAAGCCTACCACCCACCTGCCTGCCCCCCCGCCCCCCCGCCTGCCTACTTACCGAGACACACAGCCCCACAAGCACACAAGCCCACACAGGCACGCACAAAAACAGACGTAAACACAAACAGAAACAGAAACCGACACACAAACGGGCACACAGTTACACACACAAACACATGCGCTTGTGAAGAACCAAGCTATGGATCACTTAGCACCCAAACAGCCATCATTGAGGTTGGTTCCTGGTCTGATTCAAATAGCCATTGAATTGTGTGTGCGCTTCTGCCAAAATGGCAAACGTATGCCGGCTCTACTCGGGAACCAGGAAGATAATGCGTTGCATGTTGTCCAAACACTCAACTGCAGACATGATCTTAAGCCTGGTCTGCCCAGAGCCATGAATGGGGTATGCAGTTCTGTCCTTTTTTGGTTTTGTTGAAAAACCCTCGTTTGTATTTTCTACTTCCCTGTAATGCAAAAAGCAAGACCACGCCGAGTATTTAAAAAAACACACACACACACACATCAAACTGCAAAGCCTATAGCCTCAAGCCTGGTCCGCACAGAGCCATGGGGTTTGCAGTATGGTCTTGACTCGTGCTTTTTGCATTTTCTACTTCCCTGTGTTCAAAAACCTGCGCCAGCACCGCAAACGAAAAGGGTCAGGCTGAGAGTAGTAGTAGTAGTAGTAGTAGTAGTAGTAGTAGTAGTAGTAGTAGTAGTAGTAGTAGTAGTAGTAGTAGTAGTAGTAGTAGTAGTACTAGGTCAACATAAAATGGTCATAGGGTTTTTTGCTTAGGAGGGGCCTGCTCCACATATTATTTCGTCTCTATAACCCCAAGTAATTGGGCTAATTTAAAAAGCTTAAAAATAATCCTGCAAATTTGGGTTCACAAACAGTAGACGGCAATCCTATGTTCCCAAACCTCCACGGGGTCTGCAGTTGTGTTTTGTTTTCTTTGAATGCACAAAACAACAACTGCAGACCCTAGCCCCTAAGCCCAGAGACATTGGGTCTAAAGCTTTTGTGTTGAATTACAAGCCATATGGTCTGCAGTTTTGCTTGTTTGCTTGTTTGCTTGTAAAACTCGTGCACTTTTCTCAGCACCCCCGTCTGCAACAGAATGCCTTCAGCTCTGTGATTTTCGCAGCCAGCAACCTAAGGTACTGATGAAGGCCTAAGATTACGCAATGCGACGCATTGAGATGTCAAATTGTGTAATGTTAGATAGCGATTAATAAAACGGGAGTGAATACAAAAAAAAATCACTCTCCTGAAAAGCAAAAAGGGTAGGTATTACAGAAAAAACAAACCTGCCCGAAATCCCGAAAATATGTCCCCTTCCAAGAATGGACTATATTTGAGGGTTGAAACGTTTGAGTCCAGCCAGAAATTGCCAGAATTTTTGGAGTGCTTCCTGTCCCAAACCACCAAATTCCTTATCAATCCCTTTACTAGAAAATGCACCCTGACAAATTTTCAAGGGGGTGGCACACGGAACTCTCAGGAAGGCAATAATGCAGTTTGTTTAAGGGTAGGGAATTGTGAAGAAAAAAATGGCCAGGGCAGCCTGCCAAGAAGAAGAACCAATACTAAACCAATTCTAAACTGTAGTGAGTCAACTGAACATTTTACTGAACTAATACGAAAACAATTCTAAACCGTAGTGAGCCAGCTCAAAGGAATACCAAACCAATATTAAACCAATTCTAAACAATACTTACTGGAAAACTACTCAGGGAGGTCCCAGTCTGACCCCCATTTTGTTTTTGGGGTTCTCGCTATTTGACCCCCGCCAATTCGTTTGAAGGGGGGGCCCTTTATTAATCACTCTCCAACATTATTGGCAACATTGAGTTTAGCAGTGAGGAGCCCACAATCAAGTATTGACTCCCCCACACCCAAATAGAGCTTCGCTTCCGCAAAGGACTCGAACAAGTCACGCGCGGTAGTCGCTAGGCAGGCCATCAACGACAACGTCAGCGGAAGCATTGCAAGCATAAGGTGAATCGGTAAAAACCTGGACAAGGTAAGCCAAGCACCTGCCAGCATGGCTGCGGTATGACCTGAAAAGGGCACCCTTTCATACGAAACACCTTGAAAAGCAAACCCATGTTGAGTCGCACGCAACTGGACACGGGCGCCATGTTGCCGTCTCTGGCCTTTGTGTCAAGAGCAGAAACTTCTCGAGAGCCTTCCATGTACTCCACCAGCCACTCAAACACCTGCCGTGGAGCTCGGAAAAGCTGCCACAAAGAGCATGCCAAGCGCTCGGGCTCCTCTAAAACAGCAATTTGCTGGGCTCGTATTAAGCTGCAGGACTGCGGTGTACCTTGATGGGCGTTCAAACGGAGCACACCGGAAACGTGATGCTTCAACAACATGTGAAATTTACCAACTCTAAGACCATGTCATGTTGGTCACCGATTAATCAATAGGAACCAAAGTCAAGACTCTTTTCTCGTGAAAAGAAAAAGGGTACTGAATACAAAGGTCCTCGCAAAATGTGTACTCTGCCCTTCGCCCAGCCGGCAGGAACTGTGAGCCTGTCTTCTCCAAGCCCGCCTTATTAATTGTTTGTCTTGTAGTGCTCAAAAACCTAGAAAACGATCCCCCCCTCCGCAAAACACACACACAAAGACTGCCAATTATTTGTCTAAGCTTACTTAAAGAGAGCCCGGCAAAACTTCCTCCAAGTATCCTCCAAGGGGGGAGTACTGCGAGGTCCTGATACTCAAAAGTAAGAATTAAAACAGGGTATCAACTAATGCAACCAATTTTGTCAGAAAAAAACAAACAAACAATAAAGCAATACTAATCCAACTCCAAAGCAGCACTAAGGAGATCAAAGAGGATCCGAAGAGGAACACAAGAATCGATGCGCAGAAACTTTTAGCAATACCAAACCAAGCGCTGCCTCTGACCCCGATTGTTTAGGCGCTTACTCTATTCACTCCCTTCAATTGGGCATGAGTTTTAGAGACTCTTTGGTGGACATCATTTAGGTGCGGATTCATATCCACCAACTACCAACTGCTTTTGAGGTGGTTCCCCAGTAAAATTGGTCGGTCCCTTCTGAATTTATCCTTGATCCACATGCAGGGGCCTGGACAGCGACTCTCTGAAAGTTGGACCATGTGCTGGGCTGTTCCGTTGGAGCTGGGCCCTTGCCCAACGTTGATCGTATGTGGGTGCATTGCCTCAAAGGGGCTGGTGCCAACAATCCCTGGGGTGACTTCCAATCTAGCACCAGCATTTGAAAGGAATCTACCCGAACTCATGTAAGCTATGTAAGTATATGCAAAGCCAGCCGCCTCGCATTCATAGTTGAGAATGTTGGAAATAAACCTTACATTCATGGTTCCTAACAACCTCACCCTCGGCATCACAGAAAGTGGGACAATCCTAGAAGCCTGCGTGATTCACCAGGGGGTGAATCACGGGGGTGGGTCTGCAAGCGTGGGTAATGTCCGACAAGAAGCGGGGCCGACTGCACTGTTTGCATGATCCTGGCTGTTTGGATCAACAAATCACTAGAAATCACTCCTGCCATGTTGGTGGTAGTTTGTTGCTTTCTCCTTGATAGGTTCTCTATTTTATTCATCCTATTTTGTCGGCCCATGATTTCTGAAATTTCACCGACCCAGAAAAACAAATCGGAGCCTAGGCATTTGAATTCAACCGCGGGTCCCCAAAAAAAAAGAGCCTTCAGAGTATTCGCTGCGCGACTCCATGTGACTGCATGCCTTGATGTCACAATGAACGGAGATCTCCACCTCGTCGTCCTTCGAGTCACAAAGATGCGTTCGGGACATATTCCACAGTAACTAGGTCCTCCAGTAGAGAGGTTAGAATATGGGTACCCTTTTTTCGGTAGTCTATTTGAGTAGGGGAACCCTCCCCCCAAAGAAACAAACGGTATAAGGGCACCTAGCTGGGGGACTGCTTCCACAAATGGAAGTGGACGGACGGCTTGCAAAAGTCCCCGGCCAGCTTCATGATTGCTTTGGAAATCTTTGGAGGCAAGGTATAGCAAACGAGCACCAAGCAAGGCCAAAAGAGCGAACTTCCAAAAACACATGACACCACACTCAGTTGGTTTAGAGCCAAAAGAAACAATTCAAGGAGAACACCGGATCCCGGATCCCAAGAAGGCTCCAAAAGCAAACATCCAAGTGAGCACCCCAAATCCACGTATCCATGCTCTTTTGGTCTGACTGGCTGCCGCGAAACCTTCCGGGGGTCTTTCTCGACCACAGCTTTGGCTCTCACGCGGGCCCAGGCTCTCTGTTCTCGCAAACCACTTTCGCTCAGCTTTCGCGGCGCGGGCTTTGAGTGGCAGCTCCAGCTCGCACATTGCAACTTGTCCGCACAAGCGCAGTAGGCAAAGTAGTCCCCCAAGCAGAGCTTTGTTGAAACATCAAGTTAGAGCTTCTGTGGAGCTTCCGCAGCGCTAGTTTTACCAACAAACCTTGCGCGAGCTTACACGACTCACATAGTTCTAATGCACGAACGCATGCCACAAGAACCTGGTCTCAAATCATCACTGTTGCGTGCTGTTCAAGTAGCTGTGACAGCTCAAAAACCAGTCCCCAAAATGGAACCCTGGTAAGTGGAAACATGGGCCAACACCTGTGTAACCCCAAATTTGAGCCACATCCAAGTAAGTCTGCAAGAATTCCAACTCCAGCAACAAACCAATCCCTGAGAATTCTGACACTCCATCTTCGCTCCAAATACGCGAAAAAAAAAGGGGTCTAATAGTCAAGGCCAAAACATCCTGCGGGCCGTGGTCATGGTTCCCTCACAAGGAATCCGTCTGGTTCTCTGAGTTCAACTCCCAGAGGGTTGACAAGCATACTAGCCCCAAACACAAAGGTGGCCATAGCAAACAAGCATCCACAAAAAAACATTCACTTTGGGTTCCACTTCAATGCTCATTTTGCCTCACTATGGCCACATGACACCTGCGAATAGAACCCCGACTGAAACGGTCAACTTTTAGCATTTGTTTGCGCATCATGTGTCCCCAAGCCAAGTGTTGTGACCATGCCACATACAAAAAAAGGCAAATGGGCGATTCCTAACATATGTGACCCACACTGACGCTTCTGTTGGCTTTCCGCTTGTCTTTTACCCGGGGCTTGTCGTTTTCCGTGTGGCTACAAATTACCAGCCAAAAGGGGTGCCATTCTGAAGATCACAGTGCCAAGGCGCAGGAGATACACCCGCCAAGCAGGTTTCAAAGTACCTGCGGGGAATGCAATGCGAGAACAAGCTGACTCAGGGGGTCTGCATAGTTATTTTGCCCAGTTGTTCTTTGCCCAGAGTTACATTCTGCCTAAAGTGGTTCCCTCCAGGAATAATTTTGTGGGGTTCTCCCTTTGCAGCAAACATAACTTTATGCCTGGACGAACTGGGAGCAACTTAACCTCTTAAGGTCTCGTCTTCGGCGTTTTTGCAGCTATTGACGTCTCATAGGCCTAGGCGTCGATAACTTTGCGCGTGGGATTCCAGGTGGGCAACCCTGGAAGAATAAGCGGAAGGCAAATGCGAGTCCGCAGGGGAAGCACTTATACGTATTGTTGCTAATGATAGAAATGCTTATCCGATAACACATGAAGCCACACACGCCGGCACGCACGCCCGCGCCCACGTGCACACGCAAGCATTTCATCTTCTGCCTGAATGTGTGTGTGATCCCCGGTCGCGATCAGGCAAGGGTTCTGTCATTCCCATGTCAAATCGTTCAGCGAGAAGCACTAGCTTTTTGAGTTTGGATAGCTCAAAGAGAGTCGTGTACAAGCCTCGGGGCTCCCAGCCATTTTCTGCTGCCAATCAGTCAGCATTGAAGAAATTATCCGATGCCCAGAAGGACATTGCTCCGAAAGCTGTCCTCTTTTTTGCTGGGTTCCAATTCTCTTGATGGCCCTGTGTTGGCGCTGACAAACCCATCTGGGCAAATTACTCTAATTATCATAGAAGGAATCCAATCCCCCAGTGTAATGAACCTTCATGAGTGGAATCGCTTGTTGCCGGTGGAATCGCTAGTTCTGATTTGCCCAGACTCACGTATATGTGCCATGGTAAAGTACAACTGCAGGTTACGGGCATGGCTCACCTGGTTGTCCACAGTCCGTGCAAAGGGATCCATGACCGTCCCTACTAACAAAGCAAGTATTGTGAGGGCCTACATTACTAGGATGTTTTGTGGTACCCTTCAAGGCCACATTTAGTCATGATTGTAAGATAATCACGTCTGTGAAATGATCCAGCTTCTTGTATATAGTGCTGACAAAGCACTTCATGTGCTCCAGCAGCTGGGTCTGCTTGCAAAAGAAGTCCCGTCGGACTTGTCTGGCGTCATCGATCACGTGGATGACCGTCTCGCCTTAGCAAAGTTTCCATGGCATTAGGAAAAAAGGGCTCTACCAACCTCAGATTCATAAGGGAGCTGTAGGCTTGAGATTCTCCCCTGAGAAGTATCATGAAACCCGCAACCCAAAGGACCCTGCAAGCTTTGAGCTTGGACCCATGAAGTTCGGATGAACAGCCCTTAAAGGCCGAAAAAGGCGTTGGGTCCCTCGTATGAAACACACTTCAAGATTGGAGCTCCAAAGGTTCGAGCAAAGCAGAGTTTGGCTGTTCCTCGGGTCCAGCTAACCCCATGGCATCCAGTTCCGACTGGAACTCCAACGGTTGAATGAGGGGGCAACATGAGGCCAAATGCAGCTAGCTCCATGTGATGCGGCGAGCCTAGTACTTGCTATACGGAACCAGGATACTTGTTGTAGCGACCCAGGATGAGTAATTGCTTTAGGGATTGATAGGGACCCAGGATGGACCCACCATTCAGACATGTTGAGCTACCCCATCAGTTGCACGTTTACCTCTGGCACGCCTGTGCGCCACAAGGGTCGGCAACTGTTTTATGGTCGACATCCATCGTTTGGGTTTTCGCGTCCGACCAAACTTGCAACTCTCAGAGCTTGGAAAAAGCCCGAGAAGTACCTGCACAAAAAAGCACAGCTGGCGATCTTTGGAAGCAAGATAGTCTTTCCTACGTTGGGACGCTGAACAAGTTGGTTTCTCAGTTGGTCTTGAATCCCAACCGCCCTGCAGACCTTCTGATCCCTAAGAAGCGTTCGAAGCCTGCGCCTGGAATGAAACACCTTAACACGGCTTCGACTGAGCTCTCAGCTCGCGTCTTCCTTTGGATCTTCGACCTAGTACGCATCTTGAGACGACTTCGCCGACAAGAGAAGCTGCCCGAAAACTGACATCCTCTGGGTGTCTCGAGCGAATTGACCACCGCTCTTCGCAGGGAAACATGGAAACGCAACACATCCCGCCTCAAAATCTTGTGTCAAGTACTGAGAATCCGTGGCCAAAGGGGCCAGTCATGTGGGTGGGGTTGTCAAACATAAGGTAACCCCAAAGCGGCTTGCCCTGGTACTGCAAATGAAAACAAGCAAGAATATGCGTGGTCCATCTCCTAGAATAATTTCGGCCCATACCCCTGTGGTCCCTTTCTTGAACAAGACTTGCGTGTTTTGGGATCCAAGGCCAATCTCGCCCCGCATCCAGCTAGATTTCAAGGCTCACAGCTGTGGCAGTTCCACCCTCAAAGGTGGCAGGGGTACATGGTCTTCACAATGGTGTAGCCGTCAACGGAAACCGAGAAAAGAGAACTGGTACAAACTCATCCAATGTTCTTATTCGTGCTTTTCTTTGCCAGCCTTGCGATATCACACTGATTTTCCGTACTGAACCTTAGATTCAGAACCCCAAACAAATGTGAAATCCGGAGCCTTGCTAGTCCCGGGGTGTCGGCCTTCCTTCCGCAGCTCAGTTCGCCAGAAATCCCCGGATGTCCAGGGTGAATAAGAACGTCACCAAGCTAGGGCTCACTTCTTGAGTGGATTGGCCAGAAAAGTCTGAACTTCTCTTGTTTGCCACAAAAATTGATGTAACCCTAAACCAAAAAGAAGGGGAAGTGGTTACTACCACTTCTGATTCACATTTTGAGTCTCTTCTTGAAGGTTTCTTCCAATTGAAGTCCTGAAACTCAGAAAGTGAGAGCCTCGCAGAAAGCCTTGAGCATTCACCAGAAAGCCTCGAGATCACGAATTCATTCATGGCCCTAGATGGGTTTGTCGATTGGGAGAGCCACACGGGTGCCTTCCCTGGGACTTTCTTCAAAGGGACCGCAAAACGGACACCAACTCGACAAATGAAACACTCATTGGCCACAACCTCCTGTTGCTCTACAGGTGTCCCGCTTAAACCCTTCTAGACTGCTCTAGCAATCCACCAGGGTTGATTTGCACCAACCCGTTTCAGCCTGTTCCCCTGTACAAATAATCCTAGACTAGGTCCACTAGAAAGGTGGTACCAACTTTTTTTCTGGAGTCTATTTTAGTAGGGGAGCCCTCCCCAAAAAACAGGGTGAGACAGGGCACTAAGCCGGGGGACCTAGTCCGCTTGCCCCGCACGGCCCCGCACCCGCCTCTTGCCGCCGCCGCGGAGGGATAGCTGGGCAGGGGCAGGTGAGTCATAGTCAGAAGCCGGTATGAAACTTGGCTGGAATTAGGAGGTAGAGGTGTTTTTTGTTTTACTAGGTCCAGTTTTTTACTAGGTCCGGTTTTCCGCAAAGCTGCCAACATCCCCGGCATCACCAACATCACTTGGACCTGGGGTTGCCTATTTTCTCTGATTGGGTGGCAGTTGGGAGTTGCTGGGGGGCTGGTTTAAGTTAGGGGGGTGTTGGCTGGCTTAGATCTTCACGAGGGTGGGTCTTGGGGTGGTTTGGGGTTGATTTAGGCGAAGCGAAGGGCTGACATCCAGGCTGCTGTTGGGCGGGTTTAGGGTTGGCTTGGAGCTGATTTGTGTTAGGTGTGCTGCTGGTTTAGCAGCGGCTTTAGAGTTGCTTTAGGGTGTGGTTAAGAGAGCTTTGGTCGCGTGTAGGGTTGGTTTTGGAGCAACGCTCCAAACCACCAAAACTTGACCAAAACTCTCTTAGCCACACCCTAAAGCAACTCTAAAGCCGCTTGCTAAACCAGCAGCAGCCTGGATGTCAGCCCTTCGCTTCGCCTAAATCAACCCCAAACCACCCCAACACCCACCCTCATGAAGATCTAAGCCAGCCAACACCCCCCTAACTTAAACCAGCCCCCAGCAACTCCCAACTGCCACCGCCGGGGATGCAGCCAGCCAACCAACCAACCAACCAACCAACCAACCAGCCAGCCAGCCAACTAAAATAAAAAACACTACCTCCGAATTAGGACCCCAGCAAAAACATATATATGTTTTTTTGCCTGGTTGGTGGAAAACAAAGGAAACCCCAAAAAGCAAAAAAAACAAAAAGGGGAGCTAATTCTGGGGAAGTTGAATGGTCTACCCAGAACCATGTAAAGAATGAAGAAGGCGGCCCGCAGCTATTTATGGTTGGGATTGGCCCTTACTAACCTTCACCGGGTTTTGATTGTGACTCAGGCCGGGGTCAGAGGCAGCCTGGGGAAGAGTTGGAAACTGCCTGTGACATCCACGACTGCAAAGAGAGGCATGACAAGATCACAAGCAGAATAAAAACACAACCCACTGCTTAGATGGTTGGTTGCTTTGTTTGTCGGATCCTTTTGGGTGGAGTGTGAATGCCTAACAAACTAATCATGTGATAATCATCAGGGACACCTAGAGATGGTCGCTACATCCTTGGGGCTCTCATCGCTCGCGCCGATCCCTGCCAAGTGCAGTCTTCCCTAAACTCGAAGTGGGTGCTTCTTTTTTAGGGGACCCCGCAAAATGCTGCTTTTCCTCTTGGCTTCCCTTCAAAGCCAACCAAGAAGGGGTTCCCTCACAAAGAGACAAACCTCAAATGAACTTGTTTGAACAAAGGCGTGCCAGGAGCTCAAGCCAAGGGCTGCTTCCCCGAAAAAAAAGCCTTTTGTTGCTTGCTATGTTTAAAGGGAAAGCCCCTCAAAGACGGGCACCACTGGAGGCTTGAGGTCTGGGTATTCACAAACCGGACATCTTTCTCATGGTCTTTGGTTTCGCTGAGCTCCGCTTCCAAGAAAAACGCAAACCGAATCCACTGCGGCGCCCGGGCTTGGCATCGATGCCGCGCGGCCATTGCGCAGTTCAACTGCTGCACGTCGCTTTTTGAGTCGTTAGGCCGACAAAAACGAGATACCAAAAGGACCCCTGCGTGTGTCGTCCTGCCAGGAAGTTAAGAACTGTTGCGGGCGATTGATCACTTATGGTCGTGTTTGCACCGTGTGACTCCATGTTTGTTGAGTTCTTGGTAAAGCGCTGTTCTTGTTTGATGCCGCTAGCAAACTGGGTTGCTTCCTTGCGCTTTGGCTGTGACCCGCGCGCTCTCTCTTTCGCTCTCTCGGTCTCCGTCGCCGTGACATCCCTAGGGCTGCTGAATCCATTGCTACTTGTGCTCGCATGTCCATGCAATGCGTTTGTCTGCAATGGAAAATCTTCGGGCCCATCGCGTTGCGGCTTCTGCTGGTCGATTTGACGGTCAGCGACGCATACCCATTTGTCTGCAAGCTCCCGTCGGGCCCGTTGGGCCCCTTGGGCATTGGCTTCGCGTCCTCTCAAGCCCTAAGCCTGGTAACGCCCCACACTTGCTTCTGGGGTACCTTTGTCAAACACCAGTCAATCGACTCAGACTCAGAGCCAGAGTCTTGTTGGCAATGCCCATCCTGGCTGCAACTGCTCGTGAACTGCGTGGGTGCACAATCACCACACGCTTGAGAGTGAAAATTGCAGCTGTGATGCCAGAAGCCATGAGGCAGTAATATGTCTTTTCATGGCATAGATTCTGGAGTGGTGAAGTTATCCTGGTTGTGATGGCAACGAAACAAAGTAAACCAATTTCACGTCTTGCAACATAACTGCCACCAACCACAAGGTCCCTTTGGCACCAAAGGAGACTGGACATCCGGGGAGCATGTTTCCGTAAAAAAGAAACCTGGTGCGGTAATTGGGGCCAAAGGGAAAGGCTGAATCCGGGGAGACACTTCAACCCGCGGGCCCCATTGGGGAAAGAGGCGACGGTGTTCAAAACGTGCAACGACCCCAAAGCCCAAAGGCTGGAGTTCGCTGAGCTCCTGGGATTGAGGGCCTGATCTGCGATGTGTGAAAGGGGAATGGGGATGACTAAACCCAAATGCAAGTGAGCCACAGTCAAAATGACGACATGAGAAAATTCTATGAAGCTAGTGAGTCCCCTTCTGTTTTTGTGGGAGCATGAGATCAGTGACTTCCTTGGAGCGCGCTCTTTTTTTTCTAACATTCTAACAATGCAAACCAAGTGCTCAAATGATGATCCGGGGCTGCAGATTCTCGTGGCAGCCCGTGTCGTTGGCGAATCCTGCGGAGTGATTTGATGTGGAGTTGTGGAGTGCAGCTGGTTTCAAATACTAGATTCAGGCAAATTACTAGGATTCACAAACAGGATCAAATGCAAATGTATGAGACAGGGGCCTTGGCAAAAAATGGATGTCACTAGAATCATGGAATCCCCCCTACTTCACGAGGAGGGGAAGGGGGTGCCCGATTCCTTTTATCTAGTCTTCCCGATGAAAGGGAAAATGAAACTATAAATGGAATTCCAGGGGTCACCCCCTCCCCCAATTCCAGGGGCGGGGATATCATGGAATGCCCAAGTCAAGTCAGGGGCCTTGGCATTTCTTTTCTTCTGCCCGCTCGCGAGCTTGTCATTGGGGCTTTGAAGCTGGACACCAAGATGCATGTGAATGTGTGTATATATATGTTTTTGCGTCTCTGTCTGTCTGTCTGTCTGTCTGTCTGTCTGTCTGTCTGTCTGTCTGTCTGTCTGTCTGTCTGTCTGTCTGTCTGTCTGTCTGTCTGTCTGTCTCTCTCTGTCTGTCTGTCTGTCTGTCTGTCTGTCTGTCTGTCTGTCTGTCTGTCTGTCTGTCTGTCTGTGTCTTTGTTTGTTTGCGTGTCCTTGCATTTTGTTTGTTTGTGCGTGTGCGTGTTTGTTTGTGTCATCGGCTGTTTGTTTGCTTGACTGTTTGTTTGATTGATTGATTTGGTCTGTGTGTGTGATTGTTTGATAGGGCGTTGTTTGTTTGATTGTTTGTTAGTTTGTTTTTGATTTTGTTTGTTTGTTTGCTTGTATGATTGCTTGCTTGCTTGCTTGTTTGTTTGTTTCTTTGCTTGATTGTTCCCCACATCTTTGTGTGGGGTTCTTACTTTTTCCGCTCGTCGTCCGCGCGCCGCGTCTCCTCCTTCTCCCGCTCGTCTCCGTCACTCACTCACTCACTCACTCACTCACTCACTCACTCACTCACTCACTCACTCACTCACTCTCACTCACTCACTTACACTCACTCAACTCACACTCACTCACTCACACTCACTCACTCACACTCAGTCACTCACACTCACTCACACTCACTCACACTCACTCACTCACACTCAGTCACTCACACTCACTCACACTCACTCACTCACACTCACACTCACTCACTCACTCACTCACGCTCACTCACACTCACTCACTCACACTCACTCTCATTCACTCACTCTCATTCACTCACTCACTCACTCACTCGCTCACTCACTCACTCACACTCGCTGACTCACGGCAGCTGTCTAGAGGGACAGGATGTTGTCGCGCGCGCGGCGGGGGGCGTGCGAAATCGTGGCAGGCGCAGCACTTTGGCGATGCCGTTGCGAAATCGTGGCAGGCGCAGCACTTTGGCGATGCCGTTGCCGAAGTCGTGGCAGGCGCAGCATTCTGTGCATCTGGGTGTGTGTTTGTGTGGCAGGGGTCGCATTCGGCAGCTGTCTAGAGGGACAGGATGTTGTCGCGCGCGCGGCGGGGGGCGTGCGAAATCGTGGCAGGCGCAGCACTTTGGCGATGCCGTTGCGAAATTGTGGCAGGCGCAGCACTTTGGCGATGCCGTTGCCGAAGTCGTGGCAGGCGCAGCATTCTGTGCATCTGGGTGTGTGTTTGTGTGGCAGGGGTCGCATTCGGCAGCTGTCTAGAGGGACAGGATGTTGTCGCGCGCGCGGCGGGGGGTGTGCGAAATCGTGGCAGGCGCAGCACTTTGGCGATGCCGTTGCGAAATCGTGGCAGGCGCAGCACTTTGGCGATGCCGTTGCCGAAGTCGTGGCAGGCGCAGCATTCTGTGCATCTGGGTGTGTGTTTGTGTGGCAGGGGTCGCATTCGGCAGCTGTCTAGAGGGACAGGATGTTGGCAGGCGCAGCATTCTGTGCATCTGGGTGTGTGTTTGTGGGGCAGGGGTCGCATTCGGCAGCTGTCTAGAGGGACAGGATGTTGTCGCGCGCGCGGCGGGGGGTGTGCGAAATCGTGGCAGGCGCAGCACTTTGGCGATGCCGTTGCGAAATCGTGGCAGGCGCAGCACTTTGGCGATGCCGTTGCCGAAGTCGTGGCAGGCGCAGCATTCTGTGCATCTGGGTGTGTGTTTGTGTGGCAGGGGTCGCATTCGGCAGCTGTCTAGAGGGACAGGATGTTGTCGCGCGCGCGGCGGGGGGTGTGCGAAATCGTGGCAGGCGCAGCACTTTGGCGATGCCGTTGCGAAATCGTGGCAGGCGCAGCACTTTGGCGATGCCGTTGCCGAAGTCGTGGCAGGCGCAGCATTCTGTGCATCTGGGTGTGTGTTTGTGTGGCAGGGGTCGCATTCGGCAGCTGTCTAGAGGGACAGGATGTTGTCGCGCGCGCGGCGGGGGGCGTGCGAAATCGTGGCAGGCGCAGCACTTTGGCGATGCCGTTGCGAAATCGTGGCAGGCGCAGCACTTTGGCGATGCCGTTGCCGAAGTCGTGGCAGGCGCAGCATTCTGTGCATCTGGGTGTGTGTTTGTGTGGCAGGGGTCGCATTCGGCAGCTGTCTAGAGGGACAGGATGTTGTCGCGCGCGCGGCGGGGGGTGTGCGAAATCGTGGCAGGCGCAGCACTTTGGCGATGCCGTTGCGAAATCGTGGCAGGCGCAGCACTTTGGCGATGCCGTTGCCGAAGTCGTGGCAGGCGCTGCATTCTGTGCATCTGGGTGCTCTGTAATCGCATCCATACAAGGGGCGCACGGTACATGTGTGTGGACATTTGAACTCACATCCTTGGGAAAAACATAGCATGTGGGGTTATCCGGTCCTTTAATTTGTTTGTGTGACTGCTTCGGTGAATGTGGTTATTTCTTTGTGTGTGTGTTTGGTTGTTTGTGTTTGTTGTTTTGTGTGGTTGTGTATGTCTGTACGTCTGTCCGGCTGCACGCATGCATGTTGTACAAGTAATGCAATGCATTGCAGCATAATGTGATCCCTGGGGTTCAAACCACCATTAACATAATGGGGGCTCACACAACCACCATTCTTTACCTCGGGATTGTCATGATCCAAGTTGGGTCAACCTTTCTTTTAATGAGGGTTGAACCCTGGGGTCATGTAACGCAACATAATGTAATGAATGTAATGTGCTTAGTACAAGTATTGCACAGTAATGTGCTGCTATATACTGTACTGTAATGCAATCCCATGTTATGCATGCGTGAATGAATGTATGTATGTGTCCGTGCATGCATGCATGCATGCATGCAAGTTCGCACGTATCTACGTACGTAGGTGCATGTGTATGTGTGTATTTTTGTAGGGTCGAGATTTAATTTGGGATTTTTTTTTGATTTATTTTGGGATTTTTTGTTGTTTTCCGTCCTGGCTACTGAAATGCTGTAATTTACAGCATTTTCTCGCGAAATGTACGTATTTTACGCTAGTCCGTCAACATCATCAGCATCGTTTTCAACATCCCCCGCATGTCCAGCCAACATCCCCAGCATCACCAGCAAATTGGCTTCCCACATCTCATGGTGAAAGTGAGGATTCAAATACGGGCAAACTAATCCCTGTAAAACACCTAAAACGTGGCGGCAGCCCCCCCCATGATGATTGAAAAAGTGACGACGGCAGCCCCCCCCATGATGATTGAAAAAGTCTAAAAAATTGCGGGGGGGTTGGGGGCGGCGGCAGCCCCCCCCATGATGATCGAAAAATTAAGGGCAAAGAATCTAAAAAGGATCGGTCGCATGATGATCGAAAAAGTGATGATTCAATTCGGGGCAAAAAGTCCAACAAATAGCGGGGGGGTTGGGGGGGGGCGGCAGCCCCCCCCATGATGATTGAAGAAGTGATGATTCAAAAAGGGGCAATAAATATTTAAAAAAAAGCAGCCGGGGGTCATCAGTTCCTCTGCGGCAAGGCCTCATGGTACAAGTGAGGATTCAAACACGGGCAAACTAATCCCTGTAAAACACTTAAAACGGGGGGGGGGGCAATTCCCTCCATGATGAATGAAACAAGTGATGTTGGGGGGGCGGCAGCCCCCCCCATGATGATCGAAAAAGTGATGATTCAATCAGGGGCAAAAAGTCTAAAAAATTGCGGGGGATCGAAAAATTAAGGGCAAAGAATCTAAAAAGGAGCGGTCGCATGATGATCGAAAAAAGTGATGATTCAATTAGGGGCAAAAAGTCCAACAAATAGCGGGGGGGTTGGGGGGGGGCAGCCCCCCCCATGATGATTGAAAAAGTGACGACTCAAAAAGGGCCAACAAAATATTTAAAACAAAGCAGCAGGGGGGTCATCAGTTCCTCTGCGGCAAGGCCTCATGGTACAAGTGAGGATTCAAATCACGGGCAAACTAATCCCTGTAAAACGGCAGCCACCCGGCCCCCCTCCATGATGATTGAACAAGTGATGATTCAATTAATTAAAGGCGCGGGGTAGCTGTCGCATGATGATCGAAAAAGTGATGATTCAATTAGGCGTGCATTTTAATCGAAAGGGGGGTGGCGGGGGGCCCAGAGAGGAACTTGCGATGCTGATGATGCAGGAAGCCAAGGCCAAAAACCAACTGGGAAAGCATCAGGATGCGAAAAGCCAAAGCCAGAAAGCCGCCAAAAGCCAAAAAGCCAAAAAGCCAAAAAGCCACCTGCCGCAGCGGAACTGGCAATGCAGAGGATGCGAAAAGAGAGGAAAAGTGAATGCAGATAATGCGAAATGAAAAGCCACAAAAGCCACAAAAACCCACGTAAATGCCACAAAAGCCAAAAAGCCGAAAAGCCACCGACCCTGAAAAACAAAAATAATTCCTAAAAAAAAACGAAAAAAAAATCCTAAAAATTACTTCGCTTCGAGCAATCCCCACCCTCCACACTCACGAGCTTACGACCGTGAACACGGTTGTGTGAATTCAAGGTTGGGGCCTATGACTGCTCAACAAGCTTTGCATTGAGAGCCTTATCCACCTGTCTGTGTGTCAAACTCCACTTGTCTGCGAGCCGATCTCAAGATTTCAAGAATCGGTTCCACTAACAAAAGCCAAGCCCCTTCCAAAAAGAAACCCGACGGGGTGAAACGAAGTTGCTTATTCACAACCCCAAGCAACACAAAAGCATCACCCTTTCCGAGCCTCAGGGTACGCTCAAAACACGAAGGCACCAACATGAAATGTAAACCCCCTTTGTGCGCCGGGCGGGACATTAAGCAAAGCTAGTCTGGGGAGCTGCTCTGGCGGGATACTGGCGGGATCCACTGGCGAATGCTGGCGAGCCGCTCCGGCTCGATACTGGTCGGATACTCGGCAGGATCCACCGGCAAGGGATACTCAGCGGGATGCTCGGCGAGATCCACTGGCGAGCTACTCTGGGATACTCAGCGGGATGCTCGGCGGGATCCACTCCGGGCTGCTCTGGTGGGAGCCACTGTGGCGGGATACTCGGCGAGATCCACTGGCGAGCCACTCTGGCGGGATGGATTCACTGGCGAGCAGCTGTGGCGGGATACTGGGCGGGATCCACTGGCCAGCTGCTCTGGCGAGATACTTGGCGGGATCCACTGGCGAGCAGCTCTGGCGGGATACTCGGCGGGATGCACTGGCGAGCTGCTCTGGCGGGATACTCGGCGGGATCCACTGGCGAGCTGCTCTGGCGGGATACTGGGTGGGGGGGTGGTGTAGAAGCATCGCAAACGCGGATTCCAACATAAAATCTAGCAACCCTTTCCTGCCGGGTGGGGAACAATGGCCCTCCATTTTTGTATGTCTATCTGTCTGTCTGTCTGTCTGTCTGTCTGTCTATCTGTCTGTCTGTCTGTCTGACTGTCTGTATGTCAACATCTACGCATGTACACATGTACTTGTGTACGCATGGTATGTAGCTATGCTATGGTGCGTTGTATTGCGTATGTTGCGTGATATGCAAGTCAGGAAGAGTATGCGTGTTGCATGGGCTGTGTATGGGATGCTTGTTGTGGATGCATATATTGATGCATGCCGGAATGCAACGGTTGAAGCGCGTGCAATCATGTATGTTATGTTATGCATTGTTATGATACGGAGAGTTATGTTCGGTTGCATGCATAACTTAGGAGCGCTTAGTTGGTCCACAAATGTCCACAAACAACACACATTCAAACACCTGCAACTTCTGTCTCACTTGGAAACGTGGTGGGTTGTCTCGTCAATGGGACAACTTCCAAAATGCACCCCGGCCTCCTTGTGAACCCTTCAAACACCCTTCAAACACCCCCCAACTGCATAAGCCATACCGAAAAAGGAGCCACACCCGTGTCACCGGCCCGTCACTTTGGCAAGTCAGCACCGGATCGCCTTCTTGCCAGGAGGTCATAGCCTCTGCTTGCCACTCGGAGCCTGAGGTCCGGGCAGGCACACCGTGGGGCTGAGGATATCCAGGAGATCTGATCAGTCTCGCTGGTTCAGGCACTGCTTCATGAGGTTGTTTGTTCAACTTCAGAATAAACATTAGACACACTTAGACACCCTGGTGGTTCAGACATGTGCTGTTTTCATGCGGATATCTGATCAGTCTCAGAATAAACATTAGACATCCCGGATTCCCGGAGTTGATTTGCAGCGAATTCCATGCGTTCAAGGGAGACTGTTAAGAGGCTGGACCGGGCTTTCCATCGAAGCCACAAGACCGCAAACAACCAATGACCCATGTCCTTTCCTGTTCGAGGCAAGAACATATCGTCCGTGGTTTGTATGTGTTCTTTCGCCAGGTCCCAAGACGAAGCCTAGCTTTTGCCCTGTAGCTGTCCACCATGATCCCTATGTAGCCACTGAAACGATGTGCGCAGTAAGGCACCCAGGTTGGAATGTTCGGCAGAAAATCAGACCCCCGGGGCCCGAGGCGCAAGCCTCAAAAGATAAACCACAACACATGGCTGTGGGTCAAGAATAGGGTAACCCCAAAATGGCTTGCCCTGGTAAATGGAAGCAAGGACTAAAACCTGCGGTCCATATCCACATACCCACACCCACATTAATCACTTAAAGGCCAAGCTTCTTCGCAGCCCCAACCTTCAAAGCTTGCGGGGCTCAATCCTGCAGTTGGATCACTCCAAAAACCCTTCATTCATCCAGTTCCTGTATTGAGACCTCGCCAAAAAAAAACCATCGCGTTAAATCGAGCCATGCACAACAAGGGGGAGCTACATGCCCGTGTGTCAGAAGAAACAACCATCTGATGAGACCCTTACTCCACGCCTGCCGACAACATGTCTGACGGAAACGAGACAAACAACAAGAAGAGCACGTGGTCATGCTGTCTCACAACTCACCAGGCGCGGTGAAAGGCAGTATAGGAACAATATCATACTTGGAGGTTCAGAAAAAGGAACCAACTTAAAACCCACTTAAAACTCGTTTGGTGGAGACTGGAGCACCGACCGTCAGGATGACTCTTGAAACGAGAGACACCCTCCCCGAGAAAATCTGGAAGCCGGGTGGCCAACGGGTCTGTAGAATTTAACCTGCCAGACCTGGTCGTAGCACCTGACGAGTACGCAGGTGTTGGGTCACGTTGGATCACTGGACTTTGGGATTCTCAGACTTCACAAAACCCTGTAAGGGACCTTCTCACGTGTGAGCTAGTTTGCACCCAGAGCTCGCTACATATATATATATATACATGCATTAGACCGTAACCTCACCCACTAACTGTGGATGGATAAGCGATCAACCGTTACCAAAATGGCCTTCCAAATTGTGGTGACTGTTAGTGTTTGGGGGCAGGGTCCAATCAAAATATATATATATATATATATATACATACATATATATATATATATACATATATTTATATATGTATTGATTTACTTATATGTATGATACATAATTTGTGAGGGGTGGAGTAATGCTTCTGCTTGATCCCGGTTCCATCAGCTACTTGAGCCGACACACGAAGATGGTACCTTAGATTGGTTCAGACTACTTGATGCTGTTTGCATGCCATATTACATTGGTTGCCTCGCTTCTGCCCATCACTACAACGTGCAACTCAACGATATTCTACTGGCCAAAGCGTGTTTCGGGCCTAGTTCACAAGAAGTGAACAACAAGTACCGCCATCTCAACTTGGATAAATTACGGTACAGTCAGAAAATGAGGTGATCCTAATGGACATGGGAAAATTCGGCATCCGCCTGTCCGCTCCTCGCCCTGCAGAACTTGCAGGCGCCGCATGAGGTGGTTGAGACCCTTCCCCAATCCATGTCCCGGGTTCGAACGGGCCAAGCCGTCGTTTTCGTATTTTCACAGCTATCGTATGGAACAAATCCTTTTGGCTTCCCGAACCAAAGGGACGCAAGGCTGGTTGTTCAAACAACTTCCCCAACGCTGGCTCTAGACAACACCCACATTTAGGGGGGTTCTCGATCTAATGTTCCCCTAAGTTGGTTGCTTCCTTCGGGTTCTCCACCCAAAGCCGGTCCATTTGGAGAAGGACTCGCTCAACTGAGGTGCCTGTCATCTTTGTCGATGCAGGCGGGTTCCGAGAAGGACTCGATATCGCAGTCATCGGGCCACTTCCTGAACTGAGACGCGGGGGCGACCAAACAGTAGCATGGCAAAAGGGAGCGTTTTTGAGTTGGCATCTCCTTCTGCTTATTAAGGGGTCTCAGCCCAAATAAGGTTTGAGGGTGGCTTGGGGGAGCTCTGCAGTCAGGTTCGAAGGTTCCGAGAATTGCGGGATGTTTGGTGCAGGCCAGGTGTAAGGTTAAAGGCAGGTTCCGGAAGTTTTGGGGTGGTGCCGGCCAGGTGTAAGGATCAAGGCAGGTTCCGGAGGTTGCGGGGTGCCAGGTGTAAGGTTCAAGTAAGGTTCCGGAGGTTCGGGTGGTCTGGTGACGGCCAGCTGTAAGGTTCAAGGAAGGTTCCGGAGGTTCCGTGTGGTCCGGTGCAGGCCAGGTGTAAGGTTCAAGGAAGGTTCAGGCCAGGTGTAAGGTTCAAGGAAGGTGGTCTGGTGCAGGTGTAAGGTTCAAGGCAGGTTCTGCTGGTGTTCAAGGAAGGTTCGGGAGGTGCAGGCAGGTGTAAGAATCAAGGAAGGTACCAGGAGGTTCAGTGGCCTAATGTAGGGTAGGTGTAAGGTTGGGGTGGTCTGGTAAGGTTGAGGTTTTGGGGCGGTCAGGTTCAAGGAAGGTTCCGGAAGTTCCGGGTGGTCTGGTGCAGGCCAGGTGTCAGGTTCAAGGCAGGTTCCAGAGGTTGCGGGTGGTGCAGGCCGAGTGTAAGGTTCAAGGAAGGTTCTGGAGGTTCCGGGTGGTCTGGTGCAGGCCAGGTGTGGTCTGGCGCAGGCCAGGTGTGAGGTTCAAGGAAGGTTCCGGAGGTTCCGGGGTGGTGACGGCTAGGTGTAAGGTTCAAGTAAGGTTCTGGAGGTTCGGGTGGTCTGGTGACGGCCAGCTGCAAGGTTCAAGGCAGGTTCCGGAGGTTCCGTGTGGTCCGGTGCAGGCCAGGTGTAAGGTTCAAAGGAGGTTGCGGAGGTTCTGGGGTGGTCTGGTGACGGCCAGGTGTGAGGTTCAAGGAAGGTTCCGGAGGTTTCGGGGTGGTCTGGTGCAGGCCAGGTGTAAGGCGGGGTGGTCTGGCGCAGGCCAGGTGTGAGGTTCAAGCAAGGTTCCGGAGGCTCCGGGGTGGTCTGGTGCAGGCCAGGTGTCGTTCCACCACGGTTTTAACGAGGGTTCCACGAGGGTTCCACGAGTTTCTGCGAGGGCTGCGTGCGAGCACGCGTGCTGTTGGGGATATCACCTGAGCTTATTTTTCAGGTTTGCAGCCCTAAAGCAATCGACACCTTTTGCACGTGATGGGCTCCCTGGGCTAGGTCCTCCAGTAGAGAGGTTAGAATAAGTTGGTACCCACTTTTTTCTGGACGTCCCTCCCAACCAAAAAAGGGTAAAAGGGCACCTAGCTGGGGACCTAGGTTGGTACCTTCTTCGGGTTGGTTTTACATGGGAAATCAACGGGAAACCCAGGATTTGTGTGGCCCCCCCAAGTTTGACACATACCCATGTACAGCTGAAGGCTCCAAACCATATTACTCCCCAATCGGTACACAGAAGCTATATCCTCGAAAAGGGGCCGGGAGGCCATCCAAACTTGGGCACAGCCATGATGCACATTCAGAGTGCATGACTCGGTCAGGCATAAGTTCAAACTGCTAGCCTACTGCAAATTAGGAATCTCCTTTTGGATGAAGGGAACACCGCAAGCAAAAACCACACATCTTGGGGGGGTCCCTCTAGTTTGGAACGACCTGCCCAGTTGCCCAGGAAGGAAAAGAATTGGAATCCAAAATCCAATTCTGGTGGGAGAACCCACCAAACAAAAGGACTAGGGAAGAGGAACAAGGACAAGGAAAGGAATGTACCCAGTCCCCCATATCATGGCGTTTTGGTGCTACATGCTGATCTGCAGGAGTTTAGAGGAAGCACACCACTACAACTCTCCCCAGCTCTGCATTACTTGTGAGCTGCTTCTTAAGATGTCACTCCACTTGAACAACATATTCATTAATGGCCATCTCCCTTAGGTCAACATGAAAGCTCCCAGGACGCCGTGTGAAGAAGTATTCGTCTGGCAGCGTCACTTTGGGATGGCCCCTAGTCACCCCAACTGAGGTGTTTTGGGATTCTCCAAAGTTCAAGAACGCAGCAACGACAATTACACATCCACAGCCCCAAAGGGCAGCACTTCGCTAACATGTCCGAGTTGGTCTCTGACCCTCTGCGAACAGACCTTTGGTGAGGGAAACTATGCTCCAAAAATGACTAACAGGCTCAAGGTCAAACCACAAGAGCAAACAACCAGAGAATTCTTGAAACACGCACATGGCAATGCCCACTCTTGCACAAGATAGCTTCCTGTGAGACAATCCCTGGATGCAGTCCCGGCTGCTTGAAGTCCTTGTAATGCGGCACCTTCAGCGCCTGCTGCAAGCTTTCAGTTGCCAGACCCAAGATGCATAGATTGTAACCTGGAGCTCTTGAGGGAGTAATTACCCTGGGTAAGTGGCAATCTGACTGGCAACTCAGTCTCAAAATAGATCCTCAACAAACCGAGCAGAACCGAGCACTGCCGAGCGCCCGGGAACCGAGGCCCAAGCCCGAGGAGTTGCCATGGGGTTTGCTTCTCCGAGGTGAGTTCTCTCATGGTTTCTATATGCACACTGTAGCATTCATGCGCTACCAAACCGCTCGCCTGAATGATATGTCCGGAATGGTCAATCCCGAAATGGCCTCACATGCCCATCCCAGTTGCAAGGCAACCTCGCAGTTCACCGGAGGCGAGCTCAAAAGAGCCCAGCTGCATCTCTTCAAGATCATTAGTACAGTGGATGCGACTGCGTTTTTTGGCAAATAACAACCATGTGCAATCACCAAATCCGGTAAAATACTGGAAGTTCAACTGGGCGCATGGTAAGACACTTAAATGGACAACGCAGTTTTTTTCCACCAACCCAGTTGGTCTTTGGAAGCTTCGAACCGGTTTGGTTCGGACCCTCGAACCCGAGAAAGAAAAAGTGCGCTCCTGGATTTCTCTTGAAAAATTGGTGGATTCCACTGGAACGATTGTGGCTTGAGTTCCTTTGAAGGGACGTCCGGAACCTTTGGAGGCTCAAACTTTGAACTCCCCCCCCAAAAAAAATGGTTTCTGTGTTTGCTCTCGGTTTCCCTGCAGAAATCCCAATCAAGAATTGCAAAGCCTGAAAACCAAGAACGAGACCCTATTTTGGCTGAGCTTTCCGCCGGCCTTGACCAGCGCCGGGATGTCCTGGTGCTGCCAGGAGACCACCACTGCGCCGTTGGCCGAGAGCAAGCCTCTCGCCTCAATCCATTTGCTTCGCCCCCTGGAGAACGATAGAACAGCTGTCCAGACACAAAATCCCCTTAAAAACAACAAAGGGAAGAAGGAAAACATGTCCAGTAGTGACAAATGCCCTTAAAACACAACAAGGGGGGAATAAGACGTATTATTAAGCAAAGGCAATCCCACCAAGATGTCCCTGTAGCTGTTGCCCCCGACCAACAAAAACCAAATTATGGGCCCTATTCAGTGATTGTTTTTGTTGAAAGGAGGAGAAGCTTTCGAGTGGACACTTGTAAATCTGTTACTCTGACTTCGCATTTTGGAAGATCACTTTCCTGTATATGATCAAAGTCCTGGAAAATTGGAATTTCAACTTGTTCCCACAAATACGGACGTTTTAGGGGCGGTGAACGCCTCTGGCTTGGAACTCCTCTGATTTCCACTGAGAGGAGGCTGGTGCAAAATAAACTTTTGAGAAAGGTTCCAGCATTCTGCCATTTGTCTGGGGCTCCTGCGTGCTGCGCGAAGCAGTCAGGATCCTCCTTGCACCGGCCAAATCGATTTCGTACGAAGCGCCGCACGTCCATGCAATTAAATAAGTGTCAAGTTGGAAAGGGGTCCCTCTTCTTTAAAAGTTTTGAAGTGATTCAGGGGTTCGAAACAGTTTCAAGAGGCTGCACTCTTTTTATGGCTGCGCAGACTACTCTTCTGTGGTCTAAGCCACTGCGGAATGTACAACAGCGCATGACATGCTGCAACATTCACCTGCAGACATAGGCTCATGTACAAGGTAATTCTACACTTCTGTATAAGGAACAAACGATGGTATAAATTGGTAACACCCCCCCCCAAAAAAAAAAGAACAAGCTGGGAGTCCCCCAAAAACAATGCAGCCTCCCCAGCATTTAAGGTTCCATAGTAGTATCCATTCCATATAAATCCATACTCTATTGT
>CAUJNA010003474.1:400204-495204 GCA_963377175.1 Effrenium voratum | reverse complement strand
GAGAGAGGGAGATTGGGAAGAGAGAGGCTTGGGGGGATGGGGAGGATGGGAGCAGAGGGAGGGAGAGCACACAAGGGAGACAAGGAAGAGAGGAAGAAGGAGAAAAGGGAGAGGACAATGTCGGCGGACTGAGCCGGAGGCTCTAAAGTTGTGAATAAACTCACAACAAGTATCCTATAATTGTACGTTCAAACCCCAAAACGCTATGCACCAATTCCACGCCGCGTTCGCCGATTCTGAACAACCCCCGCTCGCCGCCTTGTCGCAGGGCATCTGCAGCGGCAATTGCAGCCGGTCCGCCAGCGGCTGCGCGGTGTCCCGGGGCCGCGTGGATTTACCTCGCCGAGTTTGAGCGAGCGAATCGACGTGCGAGAGATTTCCTGGCAACCGAGGTAACCGAGGTGATGGCACGCGGCCAAAAACGGGAGGGCCTTGGTGGGTCAAAGGGGGACTTCGGGCTCTTGGTCCACAGGTGCGTATTGTCTGGGAGGGACGGGAACGCTGGGAACAGAACGGCAGCAGGCATAGAAGAAAATCCGGCTGCTCTTTGTGCTCGAAAGGAAGTGTATAGGAAGTTGTCCTGGGCGGCCAGCAGGCTTGCTTCCAAGAATCGAACAAAAACACTGCAAAACACACACTGAAATTGCCCAACAATTTGGCGCCTAGGGTGAGTTCCACTTGTGAGCTATCTCTGAAAGCGTCTGCGCCCCGCATTACTAGCGTCGGCTGCTGCTGGCCCAGCATCACCACTTTGAGCCACAGCCGCGCGCGGGCTTAGTGCTGCCCTTGGTGCTTGTGTGTTTGGTGGGTTGATGGTCTCTCTGCTTGTGGGGAATTGGAAGGCAGTTCTGTGAATGCTGAGGATGCAACAAAAGGTAGAATTTCAAAATATGTTTGTTTGTCGAGGCGCCGGGGACGCAGGTGATGCGCGTGATTGTCATGCCCAGGTGGGGGTGGGTGGGTGGGGTGAGTGGTCCGTGGTGCTTGCGGGCGGGGCGGCCCATACTCAATGCCGTTTGGTTTGGTTCTAGAAACTGTATTGAAGCTTGATAAAGCCTTCGCGTTAGCAGGGAGCATAGCCCAAGGCCCCTGGCTGAATTGGCCGAGGATGTTGGGCGCTCCTGTTCCAGGTGTTTCTGCCTAGTTCTCCCAGTTTCCACAGCGAGCCCTCGCACGAATGCTGACAACTCGTTGCTTGTCAACAGTTACAATGAATGGACACCCAAAAAGGAAAATGAGCAAGCAAAGCTACGGCTGCTCCCTTCAGACCAGACATGAACTCCAAAAAGGGTCTCAGGGAACACATCTATGAAAATTGACCTGGGTTCCTCGATAATTAGTTGCTTCTGTGGTGTAAGTCTGACAACTGCTCAACCAATGCATTGACCCAAATCAAATTCGTGACTTGCTGAGCCGCAATTGAAATGTCTTCCGTTTTCCCACTTCCCGAGCGCATCGCCAAAGGCACTGGGATGATATTCCTTCAGGGATCCCTGATGTTTGCTTCAAACGTTGCACCTTGCCGAAGCTTTTCTGGCACAGTTGAAACTATAAGAAAAGCATTGAGGCACCCGTGCCTTTTGACAGCTCTCTAAGCTTGACCCCTTCTGGCTGACCCCGTTTTGGGTTTCATGATGATTTGCAGGTGAGCAATCCAAGGGGCTGTATGGGGCTATCTTCCATGCTCATAGGTAATTTGGCTTCACAGCACCTCACAACGCATTCCGATTCTTTACGCCCTTTTGCCCCTTAGCTTTTGTCAATTGTTGGGTCAACGCATGCCGTTCCTCGAATGACTACTCTAATGGACATGGGAAAAATGGTGGGGTCCTCCCTTCCGAATGCGCCACATAGGCAAATGGGCCTGTTTTTGAGGGTACCAATCTCGTTGGCTTCAAGAGACACGAAAGGGATTGTAGGGGTCTACATCCCTGCTTTGATACCTTAGATACCCAGTGGCCATGGGAAAAAAACGAATCGGCCTCCTTTTTCGGTTGGTTGAGTGTAAAGGAATCGGAACTCTTCCACAAAAACAAAGCCGACAAAAAGGGGCAGAATCCACTGGGACAACAGAGATACCCTGCCACCAACAAACATGGAAGTGCAAAAAGGCCCTTTCCAAGAGGAAAGTAGTCTCTCTATATATACACGGGGGTTGCATGTTAGCTGTTGGGATTGTACATGCTGGGACCCGTCTCTTTCCCCCCGACAAAGAGAAAGAAGGTGGCGGAATCCACTGGGACAACAGAGATACATTCCCCTGTAGAAAGACTTCTTTCCTCTTGGAAAGGGCCTTTTTGGCCATTTTTTTTGCACTTCCATGTTAGCTGGTGGGAGGGTACATACCCAAAGGGACACCAATTTTCACCCCCGCCCGCGTCTCTCTCTCTCTCTCTCTCTCTCTCCCCATCGGCCGTCTCGCACTGCGCTGGCCATCACCGCCGTGGCCTTGCCAAACGGCATCCTGAAGCGGAAAAGCGGGGCGAACGTGGTTCCCTCCCTAGAGATTCAAACGCCAACCGGCAAAAAAGCCGGAGAGAAACAAAAAAAAACCGCCTAAACGCCTAAAAGTGTTTAAACGTCAAGGAAATCCTGGTAAATCTGGGCATTGACCCTGTTTTGGGAAAAAGCAAACACCTGCAAATGACCGCAAACGCCCGGAAAACGCCCGCAAATGGCCGCAAAACGCCGCGAAAAAAGGGCAACCGCCCGCAAAAAAGCGCAAACAAATGCCTAAAACGCCCAAAATGCCTAAAACGCCTCGAGAACCAGAACACCCAGGAATTCCTCGGCATTGGAATCTCCAGGTCCTGTCCATCAACATGGAACCACAAGCTCCCTTTCACCGCGAAATAGTATTCCAGGCAAAACAACTCAGTCGGGTTCCAAGTTCCAATGGGCAGGAGGGTAGAATAGGATGGTTTGGGGTAGTCTTGTACAGGCCCCCGCCCACCTCTAGACAGGTTCTTGGACTCTTAGAGGTTCTGATCGGGTTCTGAGAACCTTTCTGGCCCGAATATTTCACAGAGCTGTTCTTGCTGGGTCCCTTGAAGTGATATGAAACTTGCCCAAATGATGGTTGAAAGAAAACCGCTCCAAAAAAAGGTAAACTTCAGAAGCCCTCAAAATAGCACCACTTTCAAAGAAATCGTGACACGGGGTTTTTTGCCAGTGCTACCGAACTTGTTGCTGGCCGATTGAAAGCCAAGGGAACGGCACCAGGGCCTTGGTCGACATGTATTGCAATCCCACAAAACCTGGGTTGACGTTGAAAGGGGAGCAACAATTCTCAAATTTTAGCAGTTAAGTGGTTGGATTTCAACCACTATACCACAATAAGCAAAAATGTAAAATGTTCCCCAACAACAACCATGAAACCTTGAAAGCAACGACGATTCTGCCACCCTTGCACGTGACATTTAGACTGAACAAACTGATAAAACCTCACCATTCGAGCAAAGCTTGGGCAGTCCAGGGGCAGTCAGGGCATAAGGAAGACAAGTTGGCCGCAGCGCGTTGCCGGAATGTTTCTAAACATGCGAAGAAATGAGAAAATTATGACACTCCCCGACAACGCCCCCAGCCCCCCCAGCCCCTCCCCCCTCCCCCCCCAGCAAGCGTCACATCGCTGGCGCTCACTTGGCTCATGCAGCGCGCCAGGTAGGCAGCGCGAGCCTTGCCGATGTCGGTCAGCCCAGTACTGCTGCTGTCATCGCATTTCCTGGGCGCACGGAGCATGAGTTCCTACGGTTTCTGAGACATGCTCACAAAGACCAGGATGAAGAGTAGCTCGCAATGAAGGAATGCCAGCAGACCTGACACAAGTCACCCTGGTGATCTAGCCACTTACCCCCGCAAAAAGAAGAAGAACTGGCTTGCAACCAAGTTCAATTCACATCCTCCCAGTGCTGTCCACAAAACTGCACTACTCGTCACTACAGAGTTGAAGATAGTTGAAGAAGCACTGGTTGGCATCGCCATGTCCAATCTCGTTGCTGCACATTTGCCACGACGATTCTACATTCCATCGCTCAGTGGAAATGAGCATCGGAGGACAGAGACCCCCCATTCTTGACTAGCTTGGCAACGTCGGTCTCAAAGACCCACCGTGCAAAGCTAAAATGCCAGTTGTTTAGTTGTTTGCATAGTGGGTTGACAGCTGTTCTCCAACGGGTAAAAAGGTTGTGTGTATACATTACTCTATATATATATATATTATGGATGAAACCACAGAGCGAGCGTTGCTGTCGTGTTTTGCGCGGGATTGAGGGAAAAACCACGCACAGATTGCAACAAACCACCGACACTGTGCAATAGTTGCCAGCCACCCGCCCAGAAGAGAAGGGATATCTTTTTTCGTGGTTCTCACCAAAAAAGGGGCCAAAGCCAGAAAGCCGCTAAGCATCTTTGCCAAGGTCAGGCCTTCCTGTGTGGATCATGGTCATGGTTCACTTACTTTACGTGGGTTATCCTTCACCCCTAAGAGATGTCCATCCCTACCACGCCCAAGTGAACGGGTCTTTTTTTGCCGGGCAGCTCTCCGTGGCGGATAAGATTAATCACTGCCTCAGCGACTCAGCGCAGACCGGCATGCTACCTCTTAAAACGCGGGTGAAACACGCCAGGGGTCACCTCCCACCATTCCTTCCAGGGGCCCTTGCCTGGAAAAGATCAACAACAATAAGACACACAGCTGGCGAATGAAACTAGTCATGGTTGTCAAAGAACAGGAATCCCTAGAAGCTCGAGGTGAAGTACAATGAAATAAGAGGGATCTCTCCGCAGGGACCCGCAAACTCATTCAGGTCTTCGATGGTCTCTTCAGCTTCGCCGGCGGATTGGATCTGCTTACCTTGGTCCTTGTTGCATATTGAAAAAGCCGAACCCTTGGACCACCACACCAAACCCATCACACCTCTACTCTTGGTATGGTAGCAAAACACTTTGTTTTTTGCAGCCCCCCAGTAAAACTCAACAGAACCAAGAAGCTAAAAACCAAAACACATGCCAAGAACAGATCAGAAAAGCAGATGTTTTGATCAGAAAAGCTGCATTTACCTCCTGTTTTAAGATGTGACATACCGGGTTCTGCGAGAAAAAAACACCCATCTGTTCTCGCCCAACTATCTTCCCCACGTACCCCTAATCCCCCCACTTCAATGTCGTGAAGGAGCGCTGTGACATCCAAAGCCAACATGTTTTTCTCTTTTTTTTCTGCAGGCTTCGCTAACCAGGGGCGTGTCCAACTTTAAAACTGGAAGGGGGGGGAGGGGGTTGGCACCTCCCTGGAATGCATGTTGTCCTCCAGTAAGACCCTAAGCAGTGGCAAGGAACTCTGCTTGTGACTCCAATCTTCTGTAGGCGCCAAAGCGATTGTTGACGAGCAAATTGAGACCCCAAACAACAAGACTTTAGGTCAAAAGCTGAATAGGCTCCTTAGGCCAAGCAGGCAAATTAGAGCCAAGAAAGGCGTTACAACGAAAAGAGGTTTGGCCAACGCTCTCTGGAGATGAAAGTGAGACACCCCGATCCGGGCGCCCCCGCGCGCTTCGTACGCAAATGTCCAGGAATTCCACGCGAAAGTCTTGGGGTTCTATGGGCCTTATTAGGCCTGTTGCAGGGCCGTTGGCAATCCCATTGTCCATCATTGTGTGCGTGGCCTCCGCCCAGGGGTCCGGGAGAAGCGCGTTGGGATGGACTTTATATAATTACTAGGCTCTGCGGGCTCTGTGGCGTCTAGCAGGAGCTTCTAGGCTTCTAGAGGCATACCGTTGGGCATATGAGCAAAAAGCCAGTCTATAGTATCTGTAAGTGTTCATAACAGCGGTAGGAAGCGTGCTCCAAGTGGGAACAACACGAAAAAAGGCGGAGGCCCACATGAGGAAACTGACCAAAAGGCGAGTCGAATATAAGGGGAACTGACCAAAAGGAGAACTGACCCACAAGAGGAAGCGACAACTGACCTGAAGGGTTTTTACAAACAAACAACAACTCATGGCTGCGCCAATGATTCAAAGGATGCGTACCAGGCCGCCACGTCATCCGCGCTCACGGCGGACACCAGAAAAGTGGCCGCCAGGCGCCATGCCATGGTCGAAGCGCCTCTCGAGCGACGCGAGTGAAGGCAGACAACAAGGCCAAAGGGGCCACAGGTGCATCTCCTTAATGGAAGCTGAAGCGCTTTGGACGTTTATTTTGTTGGTTCCTTTTTTGTCATTTTCTCGAAGCTACGTGCCTTTGGGCCGGGAAGCTCATTAAAAGAATGGTTGACCCAATTCGGATGACTGTCCTTAGGTAAACAATGGAGGTTGTATCAACCACCATTGATTTAATGGTGGTAACTGAACCCCAAAAACCCATAGATCTGTTTGCATCAATCTGAAACCCCGCGCCTACTGAAGGCGTCGCACGGCTCGGCTTGACCAATGACCAATGAGCCACACAGCAAACATCCGGAAATCGGAAGGCAATGGACACATTCAGCCCTTTCGCTCTGCTTCTTACATTCAGTTGGTTGTGCTTAATGGCTTTACACATCCAAAGTTGAACACGTGACTGTTTTTGAAGGTGCTTGCTACGTTCGATGGGCATGAGAACCCCTCCCCCCAACAATACGTCAATCTTCCTGACTCCCGACGGACGAATTATGAATTTAGAGCCAACACCTGAAAAACTGGACTGACAGTTGCACCTGGAATGACCGCTCACTCACATCTTCGCTCTCCTTCCTTCCTTCTCACTCTAACTCACTTCCTTCGTCTCATTCCGTCTCCGGTAGATCCCGGAGAAGAAGAGGTGAAGGAACATGAAAAACAAAAATAGACAGATCATAGATGGTGAGGGCAGTCCTAACTCTTGGTGACTGTCTTTCCTGTCGCCCGCCCCATGTGGCAACTGTGAGTTGCGGCCTGACTTCCAAGGCTTGCATACTGCAGTACCACGGACCAAGTTGGGAGAAACACTGTACTGACCAAATGGTACAAAGCTGGGGCCCACGTTAAGAAAGGTTGAGAATGCAACTAATGTGAATACCTACCCCTGTAGATAGTTGTCCCTAGTTTTGATACGCAGACCATATGTGATATGTGGCAGTCGACGGGTTGTTTGAGCAGGGCATACGGGCCCCAAACAAAATGCCCAAAGAGCGTATGGGGCAAATTGCCTCCGCCATGTCCTTCCCAAACCAAGATATTGCTGTCACTTGCTCGAGTGGAGAAGTACACACAACACAATATCCTGGTAAGACTACGGAGCATCTTGTTAGGCTAAGCTTGATCCTTCCCCAATGAACAGCAATGCCGTCTTTTGAAGCCCTCTTCTCTGGGGGGCTTCTATGTTCGACCCGCGACTGGCTTTCAGACGTCTAAAGCAAAACATAACAAGTGGAACAAATAAGGTTGGGTGGGCGCGTTTGGGAAAAAATGAGGGCCGTCTTTGGACATAATTCCAGCAATGTCCAGAACTGGCTGATTTGCTGCTTGTGCGGTTGGAAGTTGACTAGCAAGTGAAGTAGCCGCTCAAGCCCGGGCCTTTGTTACCTGGAACTTTGCAAGATGCGCAAGCTCCAAAAAGCTGTAGAAAGCTGTGGTCTTTGACCAAGCCTTTCCACCGCAAACGCGTGGTAGCTGTATCCAAACAGCAACGCCTTCGCGCAAGGCAGGCTTAGCAGCGTAAAACGGACAATATCTCCTGTCATGCTCGCACAAGCAGCAATCCTAGGCAAAGAACTGCAGCAAACTGTTGTATCAGGACCCAGCTCCCGCGATGCTATGATGGCCAAAGCCATAAGTCAACAAGTGCACACGCAAAAATGGGTCAAGAGCCTCGCATGCGCTGAAACATCTCCGAGATGTTCAAGAATCTTGGTGCTCCAATACAACATGTGATGCAAAAAAAAAACGTTGCCTCAACGCGAGCAGCTCCTAACCCGCGCGTGAAAAGTGATCTCGCAAACTTTCGTCATGGGTTTCCCTCCCTTCAAAGGAGGCCGGGCAAAGCGCAAAACCACGCAGGAGCAGACCGGCTGGATTGACTAGCCGGACAAGTTGCAAAACCGCTTGGAGTCTTGACTAATATCATGAGACAGCTTGACACCTGACAAGTTCAACCGGCAAGAATGCAGGTCTTCTGTAAAGTGTACTATGGAACTACCTGCAACAAAAACTAACCAATACCCTTTGAGTCCTAAGCAAATTGGCTGCTATTTGGCCTGTCCAGGTGGGAGACTGTGCTCCCTATTGCCGTGAGTTCACATCATCGCTAAGTGTTGTAATCGCCCTAGGGCTTAAGCAAAAACTCTGCGACTGTGATGATTCTTGACCTGATGGACGAATCTGGTGTCTGCCTTCTGGATCCTCATCAACTGTGGGATATTCCAACAATATTCAGGCAGGTCATGAAATGACGGCGACACCAAGGCGACCAGTACGTATATACATTGGAATTGCTGAACAAAGCTGGGCCGCAATGCTGTGGATGACATGTGGAATTAGACATGATTAGACTCTTTTGAAACTGATTCAGTTGTCTTCATATCATTCGTCTACCTTATTTAATCAGTCTTTGGCCCAACCAAAGACTAACATGATTAAATATCTCCGATGTTCAGAGACCCTGCTACACCAAACAAACAATTGAATGTATCATGACACCAACCCTATCCACGCTGCTTCCTATCCCCGCTTCTGACCAATGGCCAGTAAAAGGCAGCTCTAGTTCGGCTGTGACATGGCCAGCCGCTCAGAAAGCATTGCACAAATCACGACATCGCCCGAAGTTGAACTAAGGGAACCCTGTAAAGCTAGGCGCGTTGTTTGAATCCCAGGTCAGCGCTTGATCATTTCTGCAGATTTGCAGACTAGACTCTGAACAGTGACTACAACCTCTGTCTGAACCGATTACAAGCCCCAATGGGCAAAGTGGGCCGGCTCTACCGCAAGAAAGAAACTCAGTACAGGTACAAGCTCATGGAGCATGTCGCTGATTCCCGAGATCTGGGCGTTAACCGACAGCCAGATTGCCATCTTCGCTGGAGCGCACTGACTCACTTCTTGTGATTCTTCTCAATCCAATCAATCCTGCAATGGCCCGAGCTTAGCTGCTGCCTCCAAACCAAGGCGCCATGAGTGGCCTCATCTCTGTTGAATGCCGCAGAAAAGGCAAATCCAGCGCAGCTCATGTCGGTTCTTCTACGAGTCCCGTCCCGCGAAAACCCTTTGCTCCGTGCCGCAAAGGCTTTCATTCATGATTCCACGACAAAAGAAACAATGCCTAAGATGGATCCTTGATTTGCAGGGTTGCCGCAAAGACTTTTCATGACTCCACTGCAAAAATCCACAAGCGATGCACTAAGATGGGTGGATCGCAGGCCCCAAACTCAGACGGCTTCATGGGCAGCCCCTCTTGGCCGGTGAGCTTGCTGTTTCTTTCGTTGCTTTTGTGTTTTAAGCGATGTATTGCTCCCCCAGGGTTCCAGAAGGTTTTTGGGTTCAGTACCGAGGTAGGGTTGATGGGTGAGGGGTTTAGAGCCTGGCTAGGCTTCCCGCAGTGTGGTGGTTGCTGGGGATACCACTTGGGCTTACCTTTTGAGAATGGGCTCGAGAAGCACGTAAAAACAACAACAACAACAAAAAAAAAAAACGTCTTGATCGTGTAAGCAACAAAACTACGTGGCTGTCGCTTAGCTTCTCATGCAAATCTATTTTGCCTATGGCTGCTGTACTGTTCAACTGCACCGTTGTGCAGTGAGAGATCAGGGCCAGCGCCTCCATTGGAACTTCTGGTCCCCACTATTGCCATAGTGGCTGATGCGAAGCGGACAAAAACAAACGTGGCAACTTTCTACCCGGTCATGCTCTACTTGCCCAGTGGCAGTAGGAAAGAAAGATGAAACAGAGCACCCCTTTTGTTGGTTGATCGTTCAAGGGACCTCCACACCCACAATACACACCTGGCCCATGTTTCGAGGAGCATCCACCTCAACTTGGATGAATCAATTGACCCATCCTCACGGGGAATACAGCTCAACATCAAACCAAAACACAGAAGCGGTTCCGTGGGTGAGCTGCGTCCCAATCCGTGGAGCCAATATCCAACATGAAGCTGCAGGAGGGTGAGTGCATTTCGGTCCTCTTCCTGCAGATGTCCGCCTTCTGCTCAAGACGAAACATCTCCTTGTGCAGCGCCTCCACCTGGGCGATGCGGGAGAGGTTGCAAGGGGTTGGGGGTTTGAGGGTTTGGGGGGGGGGCTCGCGCCAATGCAGCTGCATCTTTTGATCCTGCCGTCCCATCCCCGCGCAAACGGCCGTGGGTTCCCCAGAAATAGCAAAATTAAAAAAAGTCCAACAGTCTTGAGCTTCAATAGGTTCTGATAGGTTGCTAAGTTCTCGACCTTGGCTACCTGGATCTGGTTGCTGCAAGCAATGTCTCACCCGCGCAAGCGACGGAACCCCGGAGCTTCTTGGAGGAGCCTGCTCCACTTTTTTGCCGCAAACAGCTGGGCCCCAAAGCAACAACTGCAATTCTTCCGACAAACTGAATGCACGATTGGAGGCCACCAAGAACCTTTGAGAGCCACAATCCCCGTTGCTCTCTAAACCAGCACTTGCCCATTGCGCAACAAAAACAAATGCCAACCATACAACCCGGGCCCAATGACATGATAATTCAACCCTCTAGAATAATTTAGTCCTTACCCCCGACCAAACCTCAGTGGCCATGGGATATTATTATATATCTTTTAATGCTGGTTGATCTAAAAAGGGGCCCTGAAATCAAACATGCTGGTTGATCTGTTAAAGCTGGTTGATCTTAGCAGGGACCCCCCAAATCAAACCGGAAGAAAGGCAAAAAGGACGAAGGACGCAACTTACCCACTGGAGCTCTGGGGAAGGACCTGGAGCTCTGGACCTCAAAACCCCGCCTGGCGGTGGGAGGTCTCTGCCATTGCCTCCAGCACCTGGCTCTCCCACTTAAACCCCATAAGTTTCGGTAGACGTCCCAAAAATCAAAAAGCGCCACGCAACGCACCGGCGAAAATCCGCGAAAGCGCTCAACCGTTTTTTTGTTTTGCTTCTTCCCCCCATGATGTTTGAGCTGGCAATCTATGATGCCAATGGCCTGGTCAGGGCATATTTGTTCCAACAGGCGAGCCTCAAAGGCCGGAAGTGGTAGATTAGGCGGCCGCCTTCAGAGAAAAAAGTCGGGCATCATGCTTCATGTGGCGTTCACAACATACTGATCGTTCCGACAAGTGCGTCCTTGTCCTTTACGAGGAGGCTTCAATGGCACAGTACTTGGTCAAGTTATTGGGGGTTGATCAATATATTCCTGGCCCCCCAAATGATCATGGGTAACTCTTCCCATTTAGTAGTGAAGGTATTCTTTTTTGGTGCTCTCCCCAATGGTCGTCCCATGTAAAGAGCCTTTTGATCAACCCCAACTTCTTTACAGGCTTTCACCAATGGTCGGCGAATGGAGGGACCAGAATCGGATAGCAGGTGGACTGATGGGTCAAGGTGGCTAACCAACTTGGTCATGGTAGGGTGGGTACACTTGATACACTTCGTTCAAAGAAAGACGTCTTTATGCGGGACAGTTTTTGAAACATGAACAAATCAAGGTACGCTGCAGGAGCAACAGGTATGGCCACCAGCGTCAACTGCTGGTAAAATGGCGGTACGGGCACTCAACATCCAGTCACCGAAGGTGCCTGTGACAAACAATGACACTCTATAATATATATATATATAATGTATCATATGCTCCAGCCAAGAGCAATTTTGCGGAAAAACAAGGAAAAAAAAAGAAGCCAACATCTAAGCAAATGGCCGAGCGAGCCGGCCACCTCCCCAGAAAAAAAGGCACCTTGTCATTGGTGCGGCGTGCCATGACGATCCGCAGGACAAGCCTTCGGCTTGGGCAAAGTGAACACGTGAACACCAAAGGCACCCCAGCCACGAAATAGATGACCCTCCCACCAATGAACACGAAGCTGACAGGGGGTCCTCAAAGACCGTTTTCCTTTATCTAGGTCCTCCAGTAGAGAGGTTAGAATAAGGGTACCCTTTTCTTCTGTAGTCAATTTTAGTAAGGGAACCCTCCCCCAACAAAGGGTAAAAGGGCACTGGGGGACCTAGTGATTTAAAGAGACCCCCTGTCAGGCTCCATGTTGATTGGTGCAAGGTTAACCAGGTGAAGAAGGCCGAAGACTGCCAAAGAGAATCCCCCGCAACCTCTGAAGGGGCTGAACCGTTTGGGAATCTTCCCGGCTTGCCGTTTCCACCGGCAAGCCAAGCCCCACCTCCGTACAATCTTGCAGACTACCCAAGCAAATGTGGCCATGGGTCAAAATCCAAGTCGTTCCCTCAGTGAACATCCCAATCCCCACTCAAATAGGTTCTAAAAATGGGTGGTGCTCCTACCCCAAAATGGGATCCCATTGGTTTTGACAGACATGTCTTGCCGGAAGGGTTGCTTATAGGCACGCGAGGCTCCAGGCATCAGCACGCCGAAGATCAGCACCAGCAACACCACCAGCCAGATCCTGCCAGGTGTGACTGACCATGGGGGAGAAAAAAAACACCCTTGTTTGGTACTTGTTTTGTGTGGCTGACCTTGTGAAAACACCCCTGACCATGGAGTTTGTCTTGTCTTTTACTTGCTTTTTAAGGCAAGCCCCCTCCAAAAAAGGGGAAACAAGACGGCGCCACCGGCCTTGTGTTGTACTTGCTAAAGGGAAACAAGAAGTCGCCACTGGGTGCTTGGGTAGAAATTCGAGGGGCCGTCCCTGAGGGTTTCTTGATGTGGGGAATTTGTTGCCAGGCCCAACAAGGATTCCCCCCTCCAAAAAAAAGAGGCCCCATGCGCAAGGCCTCTGGCACAAAACGACTTGGTTGCCAGGTCTTTGTTTGTCGCTAGCAAACACAACAATGAAGAGCACAAGAATCCAGGCCGCAAATTGCACGGGTTGCACCCTTTTCCCTTACCAGCATGGGGCAACCTACTGGCTGGCGCTTGGATACATCTTCCTCGTTTCGCTGGGGAAAATGGTCCGGGATGCGATCCGTAGGCCTGGGATTGACCTCCACTCCCTCTCAGAATGCGGGCCTTGCGAAGAAGTCCATGCCCTCTGCGAGGTAGGACCTGAAAGCCCAGTGGCCATTGCGATACCGGGATTCCCATGACCACTTTTTGGTCCTTTTGACGGGATTCGCTGGGTATAACGGAAAGTGTCCCTAAAACCCCATCGTCCACATGAGGGTGGATGAGCTATCCTCTAAAACGATTGGCGGCCTTTAGTCCCGTTGAAATCTGCCTGCTAAAAGGGGGGTCTAAAACACCATACCCAATTTTAGTCTGTTGGAATAGTGGAAAATCTGCAAATTCTGGACGTTCAAGACCTGAATTCAGGGATCCCCCAAGAAAGGACCATCATCATTATCACGGTGAGCTCGTTTATTTGCAAGCGAGCTTGTCATGAAACAGGCAGAAGGTTTGTTCCGCGATACATTGCCTACAAACTGGTAGTACCAACCTGCGCATGGGGCATAGAAAGGTGCCTTAGTGGTCCGTCGATACCTTAAATTTCATTATGTACGTAGCTGCAACAAATCCGTCTAAACTCTAAATGCCCAGTACCATGGAAACAGGGGACAAGCTTGAAAAAGTATGGACACCTTGGGAAATGGCTTTGGTGTCAAACGGATCCATAAGGGGTTCGAAGGTGGCAAACTCAAGAGTAAGCCAACATTGGACAAACCTGGGGCAACTCAAGAGTAAGCCAACTCAAGACTTTCACCGCGGGAACGCACATACCAGTGGGGCAACGCTGGTTGGGTGGCAGGTCCGTACTATGAAGCGGCAATCTGACCTCCAACAACCAGTGTCAACCAACAGTTGATACATGGATGATCTGACTTCAGAACAAGATTCAGCCGTATCCTGACACTGGTGGGCTCCTCGCTTGAAGTCAAACTGCAGGTCGAAGATCATCGCTCCTGCAAACTTAGGCGCCGCCCGAGGAAAACACCGCTCGAAGCAACAAGCGCAATTGCACGATGCGCGGTCGGCAACGCACGCGAGAAGGCGATCACAGTCACATGAAGCATGCGGCAGTGGGTATGTGAGAAAATAAAGGGACCATGCCGAGAAAAAACTACTTCCATTTGCTTAAGTCCCCTGCAAAAACAAAATACGTCCAGTAGTGACAAATACCCCGTACAACCAACAAGGGAAAATAAACATATTATTAGCAAATGCAGGCAACGTGGTTTCGCTTCTGGTCTGCCTTTAAACCACACTAGACAAGGATTCCTTCAAAAACATAATGTAGCACTGTGCAGCCTTTTCCAAGCCAAGCTAGACCTGCAAAGGCCTCAGGACGAAAGCAACACATCTCTGCAATGGAATATCCATGGTCTTCCCAAGACAACCCCAGCCAGGCGGAACTTGAGGGGTTTTGTCGTTTCATGGTTCGCTACACAGAAAAGGCGGTCACGCCATTTCACGGTATTGTTCACGCCATTCTCTTGATCAATGCTTCAATACCTCCATAAAGGTCGAAGACCTTGAGCATGAACCAGCTTCACCATTTCTGGCATGGTTTTCTCGAGGCTTTGGAAAACGTACGTTTTAAGACGCACTACAAAGCCATGTGGCTACTAACACGGGCCATAAACCCAATTAAAAGCGTCCACCTTGCAAACAAAGAACGTTGCGCGCAAAAAAGGTCGCCCAATTTTCAGGGGGTAGTCAGTCCAAACCGAAATGCAATGGCAAGCACATCACAACTTGACTCTTACATAAGCCCTGGCAGCAAGTTGATGTGTTAGAGGTTCAGAGATTACATGATGGAACACCCCAACGGCAAAACAAACTAAATGGGCAGGTGAGCCGATGTTGATAATGACAAAGACCTGTAATTAAGCGTTTTCGCTTTGCGCATGGCGGGACCCGAGAACCATAAACTCGCAAACATGGAATATATGGACGTGCTATATATATATATATGTATCCACTGTAAGGGGGGTTCGAGCGAAACCCAAAACCCACAGGCAAGCCCTCGTCAAACAAGCTCCCACAATCCCAATCGCAGGATTTATGAAATCCCCGGCACCCCAAGTTGGCACAGTCTTTTGTGAACTGCCCGGAACTGCCAGTGACTGGCCGGGATATCCAGCGACAACTTGCATGGATTTCCAAAAAAAACTACTCTCTGCTCCACTGATCTTGGCGGACCCAGTCGTGCTTTGAGCAGCTTTGATTGCGGTGTGTGTCAGTCTGGGCATGTCGGCAATCAAAGCAAGGGGTCTCAGGCATAGATAAATGACCCCCAATGCTCATGTCAAGCTGTTGTCAGTGATTGCGAGGACTCTCTTGTACGTGGGTCCTGCCCTATCCCGGAGCCCTTTCGTCTGATGCGAGTCCTGGCGTCTGATGCGAGTCGAAGGGCCCGCAGTTGGGCTCGTGCGGGAATTTGCTGTTCAGGAAAAACAGGACCTCGGCTGCCCGCACGGGGTCTGTGCACCGTTTCTAGCTCCCCTGGCCCATATACCCATCCCTCCACAGATATGACCCTGAGTTAAGCAAAGGGAACGTCAGTGGATGTAAACTCAGGTAGACCTCTCTGCTTTTTGTACGAGATTGTTTGTTTATCACAAGGCAACAGCAATGCAGAACACACTTTGAATGCCCTGCTATTTTACTATATCCTTAGCACTCCCATAGAGTTGTTCAGTATACTCACCACTCAGGCATCCAAAATACCTCCAATGGCCATCCGAGTGTTGGGCGAACCTGCCTTCGCACATGAGTTGGTCAGAAATTCCTGTTCCAGCTTGACCCAAAATGCAGGCAACTGCCTGAACAAGTTGATTGAGTTACAGGTGGGTTCCAGTCATTCATTGCCACATTTGAAGGCTCCAGCCAAATAGCTAGCTAAACACTTCAAAGCCACATCCCAGAGGAGCATATAACAGCTGCGGGAACATCTGTGCGACGTCGCCTTGGGTCCCTCAAAGCATCCTGAAAACTGCCCTCGTGGCTCGGAAAACCACCAGACCGCCAAAGGCCCAGTTCGGCTCCGGGTTCTTCAAAGCCAAGGAGCTCCCATGAAGTACAGCAGGGCTCCGACACAGAGGACGCGCTGGAGCGCTACCTGGGATCAGAGTGTCGCATTTGGACGACGAAACCTGGTGGTTTCCCACAGGGAAAGGGTCGATATTTGTTTGCTTTATTTTCGATTTTTGACTTTTATTTGGAAAAAAACATTTAAAACATGGCCCTCCACAGGAAAAAGGACTTGCTCCCTGTGATTTTGGGCCGAGAAGTCAGCTGACATCGCAACAAAAATGACAAGGCATCTCTGGTTTGCTTTTCCTCAGGTAGAATGACGTTTCTCAACCCCAAGTGGCCATATGTCATGCAAAATGGTGTGCGATGGGCTGAACCGCTCACTCGTGCCGAAGACCCAAGGAGCCGCTGAAACGTGAGCTCCAGCGCGCTGGGATTCGGGAGGGGCTCCCTCTTCTTGACTCGTTTCGACTGTGCCAGGGCAACAAGCTTCCTGAGAATTGCCCTCTGAACATCGCCGACAGCCTTTGCTTCTTGCGGCTCTGCTGAACTCCGAGATGTGCCCGGAGCCTGCAGCCTGTAGATCTGACCATCTGTTGCTCTCTCTCAAGGCTAGGTTTCAAGAGGAAGCTTGACCTAGGCCATAGGGATCCAAAGCAAAACAAAAAAGAGAGGTGCAGCGCGGAAAAAACCGTTTGCCCAGCGTTCCCTCTTTGCCCCCGAGCTCTTCAATCCCGTGAGAGTCTATTGACTTTAAGATCGAAGGACATGACTCAAACGAATCCTTCTTGCGGCATATGTCTCCACCGTGAAACTCGAGACAGCATTGTAACATCCTTCAATTGCTGATTGCATAGATCCTATCCATGAACCCATAGCCAAGTTTTGGACCCTTTTGGGGCGGAATTCCCACTATTAGGCCATAACTCACGGTCAATTCACCCATACCAGGGGTTCATACCTAGGGACTCGCCTTTGAATCTTGAGAGTTGCTTGAACCAGTGGACATGCCTCAAAACTAGAGGTATGACCTGATCTCGCCCGAGCGACAAAAAACCAGGAATTTGCAAAAGAAAACAAATACACTCAATCCGAAAAACTCAATCTGGAAAACTCACAATCTGGGGAGACTCAGGGACAACTCAGAACAAAACCAGAAAAAGCTTGGAGCTGAGCCTGTCGTGCGTCCTTTCTTCGGTTCTTTTTGGGAGTTTTGCAGAAGGGGGTTGGTTGGGGAGGAAATCTGCAGGTGTCCCTCAAGAAAACACAACAACAACTCAAATAGAACTCAAAACAAACTCAGGAAACAATCAGGTTCAGACTAAGCCTTACGCGCAAGTAAGCGGATTGAGTTCAAGGCTGAGTTCTTTCTGAGTTGCAGCCTCAGTTTTTCAGCTTTTATTTTGAGCCGTCCCTTTTTTTCCCGTGTTGTTTGTGTTTGATTGTATGTTTTGAGCTCTTGGGTAGTTTTCCATGGCTTCTGAAACCCCTTCTATCTGAGCTCGTCTGGTCATACAACTAGAGACTTCCTGTCTGTCTACGTAGGCTACCGCAGTGACCAGTCCTGTGGGTATACAAGCTGATTGAAGACTCTTTGGACATCAATTACATGGAGATCTATATTTATCAAAAAAGTGTTGAGGACCTACGAGTCAGGCGAGCAACATGATACTGCGCTGAGCTCAAGGGACATGCCAGGCCTCGAGATTTCGTTTTTGAGGGAATGCTATTTTGCTACGTGAAAGGGAAACAAACGGAGGACCGTATCCTGATCTTGGCAAAACTTGTCTTTGACATAGTGTCGGTCATGACTCTGGGGTCATTATTTTGACTGTTTCTGGTGCTTATCAAAGTCAGGAAATGGAATCGGTGGCTCCCCTTCACCCACCACTTAGGGGGTGACTTTGATGGAAAAATCATGAGGCCAGTGACTTCCAAAGATCTTGGCAAAACCGCGAAACCTGTCTTGACATAGTGTGTTGGTCATGACTCGGCCTTGAGCATGACCCGTTTTTTTTTTCTTCAAAAGGCCCTTCAGGCCGGCCGCTCGCTGAGGCGTCCGCCCGCAAGCGCGAGGAATCCGAGACAAAGGGCCGCGACCTCGTGAGCCAGTCCGGTTTGCAGGCACTTGATTCACCTTGGGTTTGGGGAGCAAACCTTCTCAAGTTTTAGCAGTTAATTCAGTGGTTAGATTTCAACCACTAAACCACAAGAAGATCAATAGCAGCTCAGTGGGGAGGGATTTCAACCAAACCACAAGAATATCAAAAATTGGAAAAATGTGTCCCAACGACATGGGAAGGCGTCCAAACTGGGGAGTCCTTAGCTTTGAAAGAACGTCAACAGTGGCCCCAGAAACTTGCCATCATCGAAGTCACGCAATAGGCTCAAGACTTGGGTTGGGCCAACATGTTTGAACATGCCAACCAGCCCCCCTCCCCACAAAAAAAGGTCTCAGGGATGCGCCTGAGTTGTTACCCGCCAACCTTGCTGAGGGGATCCAAGAAAAATCCATGAGGGGCTTGCGCTATGAATCATAAGAACTCCAACACCTCAAACAATGGCTTCGCAATTCGAACATATTCATCATGGATAAGCTCGTTGTCTGGCATGTTGCCAGCTTCGTGCTCACTGCATGCCCTTCTGGTTGAATTGCAATTCTGCACGTTGTGGCCACTTCCTGGTTTCTTTGCTCGCATGTTTGCTTCCGGGGTCCTTTTGTGTCTGAACAGGATGCGCAAGAGGCCATAGAACTAGACCATGGCGAGGTCTTGGACATGTGAGTTTATATGAAAACATCATGTTCAATGTACATATCTATGCGTTTGCATTGTATATGTAAATGCTGCATGTCTGGGTGTGGGTGGGTGCGTCTGAGAGAAAATACATGTCCGTTGTAGATGCAAATTCCGTGATTTGCTTCACTTGAGCCGCCTGTGACAGGTGAAAGAAGAATCTGCCGGAGCAAACGCAGGGCCAACATGGATTGCTTCATCGCTTGACAGGGACCCGCGCGTGAGCCGCTGCAGCCTAGGCCGAGGCAAGCGCGGCATTCACCGACGCGGGACATTGAAAAACAACTCTCCAAACTCCCAGTGAATGGCATCTGGAACGACCCCCAGCAAGGTCTTCCACAAAGTGATTTGCTGGAAACACGAAACCTTTGCTGGCCCCTTGAAGGGGTATAAGGGATCCCCGAGTGTACGGAACCCACCTATCATAGAATACATGTTCATGTATGCATCAAGGACACATACCTCCAGACACCTCTGTGTATGCGTTGTAGACCTTTTTTTAGCCAACATGCAAAAAACAACTAAAACTCGCACCAGAAACTCAGAGAAACGTCTGGTTGCCTTTTGTAAAGTGGCCGTTTCCTGTTGGGGAAACATATTTCCATTTGAGAAAACATGTTGCCGTGTGGGGAAATTGTGGGTTGTCTTGCTAGGGCAATGAGTCTCCATGCGGGGAAATTCAACATTGGGAATTTAGCACATAGGTCCAGATTGCCAAAAGGGCCGATCGATGCATGTCTAACACTATCAACACCAACGTCTTGTATCGAGGTAGTATCGAGGTAGTGCTTTTCCATTGTCTGAACGTTTCGAGGGCCATTTGGCGATTCTTTATTGGGAGGGCCCCCTAAAATGGTGGTTGTCCTTCTAGTCTTCGTTCAAACCAGTTCAAGAAGGGGCACCCTCCAAAACATAACCCATATCCTTTCCAATAAGTTCGTCTCAAAACGACAACCTTGTTCTCTAGGCTATCGGATATGCACTGACTCGGGTGATCATTTGTCCCCTGACCATGTGCCTCGCCATGGTGTCAACCCGCAGGAAAGTCAAGATCAAACGTATTTCTATCTGATTGGCCAAGCTGTGATGGCTGCAACATCCTCAAAATGCTTGGCGGGCAAGATGGCAATCGGTATCTTCCTCATAGGTCCAAATTGCGAAATGCGTTGGCGCGTTCCAAATTATTCACGCCAAGCAAGGCTGACTGCTACAGGGGGTATCACTTCCCAACCTCGCGAGGTTGTGATTCTCAACTTGGAAACCAAGGTGCTGGGGGACATGCTGTTTGGGTGCTGACAGTGCAGGTGGGTGAAGGGTGCTCGGTCACCCAAGGGGTGCTGATTTCGGGTGCTTGGTGCGGAATGCTGATACAGGGTGCGCCAGCAGCAAACTGGGAGTGCTTCCAAACAGAATGGGGGTGGGGGGCGTAAACAGGGCTGCTTTTCCGAAGAAACACCTATGCATTTTCCAGGAGTGAGTCACTGAGTAAGTGCTTCCTAAAACTTCGGGACACCGCACATGGTTGGGAATTCCTGGATCTTCCCGCAGACACTTAAAAGGGATGACCTTACTGGCAATCCTGCAAGGGTTTGTCTCTGGCCCCCTTTTGCTATTGGAACGAACAGGGACGTCGCTATTCAAAGGCTTCACTCCTAAAGCGAGCTACACTTCTAGGCTTTCAACATCTCTGGGTCACTGTATTGTCAACCCGAGAAGGGCTTCCTTATGATATGCATATATCACGCCCCTTGAGGTAGAATACTCATTTCAACCGTGGCCACTCCAAACCAAAACAAAGCATAGGGAACCCTGCTTGAAGAGCAAAACAAAATGCCAGGCAGCTGAATGGAAAGCCACTTGAAGTGCAACCACAGCAGGAGGGGCGTCAGCACCGCCTAGCGAGGGACAAGCAGGTCAAGGGGCCCTTGTGCGCATCTGGCGCCTCACCATTGAATGGCCACGTCCTTTTTCGGGGAACCCCAAAATTGTGGTGTTCCCTTGAAAGGTCCTTGTACGGTCGTGATTTCATTTGCCCAGTTCCATGATGGTATCAACCCGGAAAAATCGACCAGGCGGATTGTTGGCGGGGCACCTCAAGAGCAAATCGATTGCCACCGAGTCCGGCAAACAAACACATTCAAGGCCTTTGCTCTCCCACGATTCCTTTCAGGGAGGGCCCAGAGTATGCTCAAAAGGTGCGACCCGAGAGTTCGACGGCAACATGTCAAACGCTCCTATGGTTGTCAAGGACCTCCAGTGGGGTGGCCCGCAATCCCCACGGGGGCTAATCTTTCGACAAATAGGGGGCCAAGAGCCAACCATAGGAAGCTGAGCGCCAAAGATATGGCAAACCACCGGCAAACGCGGCAAGTTCCTGACCTTGGGATGATGCCAAAACACGGCGAAGTTCCTTGGCCAAGTGAAGGCGCGACAAAAACATCGTTGAGCACACCTCAGATTGCTCCAGGGTCACAGCACTTGGAGATGTCGCATTGGCGAGGCCGTGTTTTTGCTGGAACCTTCCAGCGCTAGGAGCCCAAGACCCGAATTATGACCTTGAAAGGCATCAAGTAAGAAGGTCTTGGGCCTGTAGGGAAAAGGGAAACACAAGGAATCCAGATATCCGTGTTCCGAACGGACAGAAGTTCTAGATCTGGTGGGTTCCCAAAAGACAAAGTCCAAAGATTTAACGTAGATGTGCCACCTGCAACTACCTCTTTGCATGTGCGTCTCTCAACAACCGCCTGGATGATGTTTACAGAGAAGAATCAATCATTTCTCAGGGTCCAAATCAAGTTTCAGGACACCCATATCGACATAAACAATAATACTAGTTTGAATATATACATATATATATATAAATACCTACATATAACATATATATATATATATATATTATATATACGCATCTGTATGTTTACATACAAAAAGAGGGACAGCTCCAGGTAAGTGGTGTCATCACTCTTTGTTACAAGGGTTCCATGCAGTGGTCACAGGATTTCCCGAAATTCAAAGTAGTCATTCCAGATAGCAGTGAACGGAAACTGAGCAGCAAAATCAGCAGAGGAAGTGAAGCAAAGTGGGGGATAGTCTCAGCCATATAGATGAAGGTATCCCCCGCCTTTCGATTCTGTACCGCGACTTTGGGTAGACCTGTTTGGCCTGCTGCATCTGAAAACTCGGCAACAATTCCAATACCAGAAGTTACAACGATCGCATCATGTAGGAGAAACGAGATGGAGGACATGCTGGGCTTTCTGGTAAATACAGTGTCGACGAGAGTAAACTTCTCGGATCTCCTTGCTTTAAGGGACCTGCATCATGAGCACGCTTTGATTCGGACTCGCCCCCTGCGGATCTTTCGCCAAGCCGCGATGAAGGGCATGAAGAGCTGGGTGCACCAAATCAGAAGCTGGAGGTACACAGTCTGGGTATGCGGAGAATAGATCGTTGCTTCTCAGAAAGGCTCCCCCCTGAAACGGCTGGCGTACTGTTGGTTTGCCTTTCAATACCGGGGTCCACCAGTGCGAGAAACTCGCATGTCACACGCACGCACACGGAACAGCTCAGTCATAGGGAAAACCCTGTGGCCATGAAACCGCAATCTCAGCGTAGCCAGGAAAAGATCAAGCTGTTTGCGCCTTGACAAACGTGACGAAACCTGCGACGAGCGTTTGAACTGTTCGGCCGAACCGTGTAAGCAGATTGCTGATCCTTCCGTTTAAAAGGGAAGCGAAGAAGCTAGCGCAAAGCCAAGACTGGCGCCCTTGAAGGGCTTACTGACGCACGACTCAGGGTGGTTTCTTTGCTGAATCCCGCCTGGCTCAAGGAAACCCACAAACCAACAGCTACAAATCCACATCCAACAGCTTGGGAGATGAGAAAAACTCCCCATTTCACGGCGCTGAACAGGTCAGTGTGTCAGGGTGTGCAAAGGCGAACCTGCAGTTGAGAAGAGAACGTTAAAGACATATGTCAACACTAGTTGAACTGATTGCTGCATCAAAACCAAATCGCCCTCGTCCGAAGAAACAAGCACGAACACCCTTAACTTGTCGCGTCATGACCAGGACGAGCCCAATTCTATCAAACCAACATGTTAGTCAAGGTCCATTCGATTTGGTTGCAAATGAGTGAGTGCAGCACAGCACAGGATGGAGGAGACGGCACACACAAACAATGTGCAGTTCTGACTCATGTGGCTCTCTAAACACAGTGACCACAAATACGGCCACACAAGTAAAACTGCCACAAACCAAAAAAACAGGTCGTATCCGGAAGATTGAAGGTGCCCGACCACAAGCTTCATAGCTATCTCTCGATTCCATTTAATCTGAGTGGGCTGCATCAACTGCTGCCTCCGCAATGTCAAACCTTGGCAAGGCTGTCAGTGCTGCATGCGTCAGTTTCGCACATTGTCCGTTAACGACCACACAAAGTGTGGGTGTGAACCCTAGGGTGCAACTCCCAATTGCAAAATTACAATTCTTAGAAAAAACAATGGTGGTTGTATGAACCCCCATTGTTTTAATGGTGATTTGAATCCCAGGCTGAAATGTTTGCACACCTTGCAACGATTCATTGGAGATGATACATGCCGCGGTACGGAGCCACAAGCCCTGAGGCGATGTACCAATCAGGTAAGCTCGTTTTATTTCCACACACAATGACAAAACCTCAAACCAAGTCCTTGTGCAGTCTGTATTGATGGGTTGATGTCCCTTAAAAACAAACCACCAACTCCAGACTGCCTACTCTTTGCCTTCTTTTTGCGGTGGGGGGGGGGGGGGGAGGCTTGGATGGACAGGCTTTCATCGGCCTCCTGGCCTCCTTTGGACACGCCAGGGGAACACTCCCTCGAACTCATTGCCAGACCATGACTTGGTTGACGTTGGGAGGGGAGCAAAAAACTACACTTTAGCAGTTAAGTGGTTGGATTTCAACCACTAAAACACAATGAGCAAAAATGTAAATACTTTTCCCAACAACAACCATGCCATGATGCGTGTTGAAACAACGCAATGTCCAGCAAGTGTGAATGAAAGCTTTCATCGATTGAAAAAGCCTGGACCCTCCTCAACCTTGCTAGGACTTGTCTGGAACCCTCCACAACATGTCACGGGCAACGCAAGATTGGCCAAGACCCTGCAGCGATTGCTAGGCAAAACAAGGAAAATCACCAGAACTACAAGCAAGCATATCAAGCATGTGCTGAGAAACATTGCCGGTTTCAATATTTTAATTCACAAGGACACTGCTTGAGGAAAAGAGGAACGTAAACCTGTCGGAACTGGTAAGGATCTTGCGGACCAAACTAAACAGCGTGAGTTCTTTTTCGATTTGAGACCCCCTGCACTTGGTGCCTTAAAAAAGGGGTCCCTGTGGTTGCTCCTCTAAACGTCACCCCACTAGAAGGAAACTCACTTGCAACTGGCCGCCATTCCAAACGATAAAATTGAAGGCCACCAGTCAAGACGGGGGAAAAGTTCAAGTCTTTGCTGATAAGGGCTAATTGAGGGATGTGGTCAATGAGGCTTTGAGGGGAATCAAATTAAGTCGCCCGTTCAGGGGGCCGTCTCAAATTGAGTGTTGGCTCTTCTACAGCTTCGAGACAACCCAAGCAGGCACAACCGCACACACCAAAGCAAAAACACATACCCCAACATTCGCTTATGGGAATGAACTGTTATTGGGACCCTTTGGTGACATCGTGTACGTGGGCGTGTCTTTGTGTGAAAGGTACCCGTTCTAAAGTCGCTTTGAGCGGAAACCACAAGAAACCATATCTCAGTGGTTTATAGAGGAAGCTCCAGAGGGTTCCACCTGATTCGGTAGGGGAGCATTCATTTGTAGGCCAGTATACCCACGTCGCTTCCCCCAAAGAGAGCGGAAAAACTGATGAACCGATTGAAACCTGCACTAAACATGTAACCGACGATCGAAAGGTCAAAAGGTCGGTGTTCGGAAAGTGAGCCACCAACCCTTCGGGGAAACAAACACACGGCTGTGGGTCAAAAATGGTACCCAAAATGGAACCATGGAAAATGGAAACATGGACTAAAACCTGCTGGCCCCTGGTGGCTTAATTTTGACCCATATCCACATGTTCATTTCAGCAAATGCCAGTCTAAGGCGGGGTTTGCGCTCTGAGCTTCCAGCTGAGGCCACTCGAAGACCGCCTTCTTCTCCTATGTCAGACCAAGCCGAAGCCGAAGGTTGCGACCAAAGGCACTGGTATAACAGGAAATGGAACATATTGGAAGCGTTTTGTGATATTTCAGTTTTTGTGGGGAATCCGGAAGAAAATAAAAGAGAGAGAGAGAGTTTCAGCACAAGTGTTCCGACACAAGACCCAGACTCCAGAGAGAGTCTCAGCGAACACCCAGAACGAATGACCATTCACGCTCCCTTGGCTTAAAAAGGACGAGGAAGAAGGGGGGAAGCAAAAAACAACGAAGGAAGAAAACGGCCTCCCCTTTACAAACCAGCTTTTCCACGCCCTTGAATTCTTTATACACAATGTGACTCAATGTTCCAGCCTGGTGTCCTGTTGGTTTCTCCATTGCAAATCAGAAGAGAGACGTCTCAAAGCGCGCGCCAGGGAAGGAAAACTGTTGCAGATGCCCAGGTGCCTAACCCTACAAGACCTTCATGGGCTCCAATCTACCGCGAGCCAAAACCTTGGTACGGAGGGTGTTTGTCTGGCGGCAAACGGCGAATTCCTCTAACGGCAGGAGGTTGAAACTACTTGGAAAATGCATGTTGTGGTAACCACATATAGTTTCTCTGGCTGAATGGTGACTCCAGCCAGAACTCTGCTAAAAGCTGTGTGCTTGAACCGAAGAGGGCTCAAACCAACTTAAAATCTGCAAAATCTGTATTCTCACGCATAACACACAATATGAAATGGCATGTTGCAACTAAATAATACTAGTGATACAACCTAAATTGTGAAATATGTAGGAATGTGTTTGTCACCAGCAAATCATGACGTGTTCGCTGTATATACACGAGTCAGTTGAACCGAACGAATTGAAGCATCCTGTGCAGTTTTGTTTCAAAGGAACCATCTGCCCTTTGTTGTTCATCTTTTGGTTGGATAGGGACAACATAACGATCGAAAAGTGTATTGTCATTGAAAGGCAGTCGGACGGCAGTCGATGACCATTCATGGCAGTTGAAACAATTTTGGACACATCACGTTACTTTTTTTGCAGTTCAAGTGGCTCAACGCGTCAACGCAAACAGACATCCACGAGTGACAAGTCTTGTAGACAGCTTCTGTGAGCACTTCTGATGAAGGAGTCATGAAAACCTGCCAGTCATAGTAGATGTGCCAAGTGTGTGATTCTGCTTCAAACGTCGCAAAGCAATGACAAACAAAGACGACAGGAAACAGCGGAAACCACATGTGTTTTGCCGTTTCCTGGACTTGCAAGATCTGGGCGCTCAAATGACCAAGTGCCCATGTCTGTAACGGTCAGCGGTTGGCAGCTGGCTCGTATCTGGAATTTGACTCTACACGGTGCAAGGGAAAAGGTGGGCAACAACTTGCAAAAAATAGGCCTGTCTTTGGGAGGGTACTCTTTTCGGGGTGGATGTTGAGAAAAAACAAAAAGGACAAAAACCTATTCTAGGGCTTACCCTTGACGCTTTTCTGGTGAATATCACAGTTGCCAGTTGATGGAGTGGATGCCCTGGGAAAGATGTAAGTTCGAAATGTCTTGTTCGGAGCCAAGCAACCACAACCACAACTTGCTTGTACTCGCGGACTATGACCTCCAGCCGCAAGTTGGGGTTTGAAAGCAAAGGGACACCAGGAAACAAAGAGTTCTTCTGGGGTCACCCCCCCGTATGATAGACACTTTTTTAGGGTTCCAGGCTGCAGAAAAAAATCTAAGTGTTCATGGCACATCCCCCCATTAACAAAGCATGTACAAAGCTCATCCATCTGAGCCAGGGGGCCACTCCCCATGCGTTTAACGGCATTGTATGGCTTTGCCGCCGTGGAACTCCCAAAATGGGTGGCGCTTCCGTTTGGCGATGTCGCGCTCCGACGTCGGCCAAACGCGTCGAGCAGCTGCGACACAAGCATGCCAGGCTCGCAGACCGCCAGAGTCGGGAAATGCCGCTGAAGTGCACCACCCCCGCCTTGCGCCACACGAAACCTACAAACCTACCCGCCTGCAGCGTGCTTCTTTGCCAAGTAAAAGACGGCTTTACAGGGGGAGATGTGGGGAGCAGGGTAAGTCATCATCAAATGGGTATGTGTAAAAATAAGGGGACCCCCAAACAATGATGGGTTTCCGATTGGACTTCCTTTTCAAGGTGAAAAGGGTACCCTCGAAGCAATACACGCTTCGAGTGTTAAAAACTCATCAGCGGCTTGCAAGATGGCAGTTTGTTTCGGCGAGTGGGACACATCGGCCGAGGTTCGGGGATTCGGAGTTTATGCTGAGCAGATGCTGCTGCCGTACGAGCGAGTTCAGTACAAGACTCCGACCCTACCTGGAAAGGCCTCTGCATAGGACCTCTAGCTGAAAATGTCACTTTCTGTCCAAAGGCCATGTGTCAGCTTCCTTCCAATTGGTGATTTGGATTGGCGGGTTGGTGGTTGAGGAGGCGTTTCCCATCTACCAACCACAAGATGCAAGGGGTTCAAATCCAAAGCCAAACCACCAATCCAAACCACCCACTAAGGGGTACCTGAAGGTTGAGAAGATGGCCACGGACTGCAGAAAACATTCGGGATGCGTGGGCTATGCCTGTGCATGTCCCACCAAAAACAGCTCCTGTGCAATATGACACGAGGAAAACACTGATTTAAAAAACAAATAATCATACTGGGTAAGCAGGATCTTACAATGAATCATACCTAAACCCGATACATCTGCCCAACACCCACGGTATCACAAAAGGGTGAAGCGCTACTCATGATTGCGATTGCCTGCCCACACCCCTTCGCTTGCCCAGAAACTTTGAGTATTGCTCAATGAGGTGCTACCAGTATCAATCCTATATTGGAGTTAGGACCGGCTCTAAAGCAACACATTCTGGCATGCTCTTGATATTTGTAGTCATTGGGAAACTGCAAACATGGTTCCTACCTCTACCCAATAGCCCAATAACCACTTTGGTACTATTTATCAATGAATCCCCAATTGCACGTGGGCATGAAAACAAAAAGCAAACAACTACACAGACACACACACACACAGAGACACACACAAACACAAACTTTCGGGGAAAGATCATTTCAAAGGGCAACCCACACCAACATGTGGTTGCAACAAGGGTCCCTCCTACTAAGCACGTGTTTTTCAGCCTGAGGCGGGTGGGCTGCACGATAGCAATTTCATCCTGTTGAAACTTCCCCTCACAACCCTGAAAATCAAAGGCCAACCCAAGCTCTTTGGGCAACTGGCACACTGGCTGAAACCAAAAGGACAGTTGGGTTCCATGCACTTTGAGCAAATGAGCACCACGTTGTGGTCAAGTAATTGCTGGAGTGCCGCAATGCAAACACTTTGACAACCTAGACATATACGGAAGGGCCTATGTTTAAGGCTGGTACGTCAAGGGGCATGAAGATCATAAGGTTACCCTTGACGCACATCAGGCGCCGTGCCGCTAGACCACGGACCAAAAGAACAAACCAACAAGGCATGTGAGGCTGACCAAATGGTGAGTGAACTCAGGGTGGTCCCTTTGCTACCGTTTTAGGAAGTGTTTGGCCTGTGTCCAGAGAGGGATCAACACTTTGCATGTGGTTCCACTTAGCAAATCCTGCAAGGGCAACCCGACCTATTTAGGGACTCAGGCATCTGTCACCCAAACACCCAAACAAGCCCCCCCTAAGTTCGACACACTGACCTCAATGGCTCAACAAAGCTTTCAGGGCTGGACTCCAAGCACATTGGGCAATCGAAAAGATCAGTTGCGGTCGCTTCACTTTGGATGCAAATTGTACATACGCAGCACTTGAGATGTGCTCCTCGGTCACCCGGGTTTCAGAACGACCCCCGTGTTCTTTAACTAAAAGGCAAAATGAAGGGCCGAAACCTGGAAGGACCAGGTCTGGGAAATGCCACCGGGCGTTGCACCTTGACCAGCTTGGTCAAGGGCTTCAGAATGGCAAACACCAGCCTGGCCAAAGAACAGCACGAGGAGTGCATTTCAGCGTCACGAAACAACCACTCTGCGGAAGTCGAGTGAAGAGGGTTTCCAGGGAAAACCGTTCCAAAGACAAAACCACTGAGGGAAGTCCAGGCTAAGGGCCTTACTACCTGTGCGGCGGTGTGCGGAAACTTTGATATTCAAAAAGTTGTGCTTCTCTTTGCTTTCCTCATGTTGTTTTTGCTCACGGCGTGATTAGCGACCATGAGCTCTCCAGCCACTTTTTGGGGTTGGGGGGGTGGGGTGCGTGGTTGGGTGGTTTCAATCATGTTGACTTTGCGCCAGCCAATGCAGACACACACGCAGACAAACACACAGCACGCGCACGCCGGCCGGGCGTGCCGGAAACTCTGTGCACACACCGTCCGTGCACACGCTGTCCATGCACAGGCCGCTTTTCTCGCGCAAACAGACTGACCACACATAGTCACACAGACGGACATACACCTGTGCGCAATTACATCTGAACTGACTGTGGCACTTGGGCATCATGCCCACAGGTCTGTTGTGTGCAGGTTGCCTTGTCAGAGTCACCAGAACCCAACGGTTGTTGTGGTCAACTCGCAGCGCCGTTCAAGCCACCAGAACCCAACCGTTCTTGCCTCAGCTTGCATTGGATTGAGTCGATAGACAACACCATCATTGCATCGGTCAAAGCCAAACCTATGGCGATTACCAGTGCAATTTCAAGAGTGGCAAACTGAGGCATCGTCTCACGTGCTGTGTTCTGCAGCACCTTTATCTTATTTCTGCCTTTCCCAATGGAGCGCAGCACGCTTGTTGCCACACTTCCCGCGCAGCTATTTTTTTCGGCTGCCGACTTTGCCTGTTTGAGCGGCTCTTCCGTCTACACAAGTTGAAGACTACGCCTGTCTGAGCTTCTTGCTCTTCTGTTGAACACAAGGCGCCGTGACCTTGTTTTTCTTCTTGCTGCTTGTCAAATATCTTCCTTTATGTTTTTCTTCCTATCTTTCCGTACTTAGTACTTATCTCTCTGCTGTCTCTTCGTCAGTGTTCTTTCGCTTCTTTGTTTTTGGTTATGCCCTCCTAATTGTCTTCCTTCCTTCCTTTCTTGCGGCAACACGTCTGTCTTTGTTTATGTAGCTGTGTATCTACTTATTCACCTGCTTCTGTCTTGGTACCTGCCTTTCTTTATTGTCTTTCCTTGCCATGTGTGCGTGTTCGTTCTCTTTGTCATGGCTCTTCTTCTGATATTAATATATTGCTTCTTTCTGTCTGTCTGTCTGTCCAACTACATATCGGATCTCCCTTTGTATATCCATCTTCGTACCCACCTTTCTATCTAATTGCCTACCTACCCATGTATCTGCGGGCGCACGCATCTTACCTAGGCTTCAATCTTCGGCCTCTCTCTCTATCTATTCAAATCACATGTTTTTATCCATCTATCTATCTATCTAGGCTATACTCATCTGTTTAAGTATCTTTCGGTCTATCTATCTACCCATCTATCCATCAAAATGTCTGTCTATTCTCTCTCTCTCTCTCTCTCTCTCCATCGCCTATCTAATTATCGGGCTCTCTCCTCTGCACCTGACCTGTAAATGTGCTGCGCCTGCCGCGAGGTCTGGACCTGACCTTGCGAAGGCTGCGAAAGTGCAGCGCCTGCTACGAAATCGGTATCCGACCTTGCGCAAGTGCTGCGCCTGTTAACTAATGTAACCTTGCGAATGCCTGCCACGAAATCTGTACCTGACTTTGTGAAAGTGCTGCGCCTTGTGGAGGCATTTTTCTAACGGCAATCGTATCATCGACCAAGAAACACACACGACATGTGGCACTGGACAACAAAATTCCCAAATTTCCAGCCAATGAATCAAAGGCTGAACGTATACGTCCATATATGAACCCCTGGTATGAACCTCTAGTTTCAGGGTTCATTCACCAGTACTTGTGGGTCAACAGGTATAAATGTATATAAACGTCAGCCCCCTTCCGCAAAAATGGCCATGGGCTCATGGACCTCAAAGGCCTTTGAGCTCGAAAGCCTCACGCTTCGTCACCGGCCGCGTTTCCAAAAAACCCGGCGGAGCGCTCGGAGTTCGTGAGGCTCACAACTTGCATCCCAGCTTGATCCTGGCAGAGAGCCAGTGGCAGAGAGGCCTTTCCATGGGTCAAACCAGAAGGTTCAGATCGCGAGAGGCAGGGAGAGGCAGGGGGGGGAGGGTGGATGATCTTGTCTATCCTGATTTGGGGAATACTAATCAGAGGAATCGGGAACCACCGGCTGATCTGAATACGTAGTACATTTGTACTCCGAATTATATTGCCAACATCATGTCTAAGAAAAAACATGTTCGCTGTGTTGCTTCCCGCAGGATGATTGGTATGGCTTCTTTGACACTCAGACTGCTGCGGGACAACTGTGGAAAGGGCGGTTCTCTGCGCCCTGGCTGTTCTCTGACCATATTTTTACGCGCACTTTTGCCCATTGCAAGTTCAGGACGCACAAGGATAACCTTCAGATGAGCACCGATGCTTTTAAGCTGTCCCCCCAAAACACAATCCCTGCATAGGGATCGACAGTCTCAACCTGGTTGCTTCTTCCAATTTAATGTGCAAAAATAGGTGTCCTCGGGTTTCCCAAGAAAGAAAGAACCTTACCATGTCAATGTCTACTTGATGAGATGAAATCCAGTAGTTTCTCCCCCAACGACACCAAGTCAGATCTCTGGTGGCTTTCTGACATTACCATCAGATGCTCTTTTATGCAAAGTAGCATGGAACCCAAGTCCCCCAAAGAGATGCCATGCCGGTTTTGACCATCAACCCACAGCAATCGCAATGAATCATTGATACGCCAGAGCCACGATCAAAGTACACAGTTCCTGACTTGGACATGGGTACATTGATAACAGCCACCGGATGTAGCTGAATTTGAGTCAGATCCATCATGCCCCTGTCAGATTCACCATGGGCGACTGGATAGTCTGACCATATGCCATCCTGCGCCTTGCTTTTTTGAAGCTGTGTCAGTCAAACCAAGGCGACGAGTCATGCACAGACCTGCATCACAGCGCGTTTGTTCCGACGGCCTCTTGCAAAAGATGACATCCCTAATCAACCCATGCTTGATGGCAACAACAAATGGTTTCTGCCAGGGGTTCATATACATTTCCCGTCCAAGTCTTCCTCAAAGGAAAGTAGTCTTCCAGGAGCCACCAAGTCGGGTTCCATCTGAACGGATCAAAGGAAACACATAAACTCCTGCAAGAAACTCAGTGAGACGACGCGGCCAATTCGTCCTCCGCACAGGTAAAGTTCACGCAGTCGCGGTTGGCGAGAAACTGGGCGGCCATTGGCAAGCACGTAATTGAACTCTCTTTCCATCAATCATGGAAGTGGACATGGGGCTGCTCCAAAAAGAGAGTAGTCTTTCAGAACCCTCCTGTCAGCTTCCATGACTCTTGAAGGGAGGGTAACGTCTCTAAAGCGTGAAACAACTTGATGTTCGAACCACGAATCCTGCCAAAACAGCGTCGCACGATATCGTGGGACAGTGTTCGCGACAAATTGGCCAACGGAGGATGCCCCGCCTCCAAATCGGCTGGTCAGCGCTGCGCTGATTGATATCAGGACTAAGCACTGTCCTTGACAACCTAGGAACCTGTGGATGTCATGATACCAGTCGAATCATTTTGCTTACAACCCCCACTTGCGCAAACAACTTGCCCCAGGTCTCTCGAGTTGGGCAGACTCCATCTTGCCGGTTGGAACGTCAAGGAACATAGAGCCTTTGAGACACCAGTGATCAAACTAGGACCATCTTTTTTGCTTCGCTGGTATTCCATTTTGAAGAAAAACCAGGTTCCCCCGCAAAAAAAAGAGAAAAACAAGTTCAACTAGGACCCCATGGGTTCTTAGGTGGCATTACATTTTGGTGTCCCTTAAAAGGAAGGGCACAGCAACCCACAAACTGGCTGCGGTTTCACTGGGGCTGTGACCCTGGACTTCATAATCATCGGCTTGTCGTTCAGGAGCTCCACCTGGCATTCGAAAACTCGCCGCCCTCCATCCGAGGGCGGCGTCTTCGGGGCGGTCGCGGCGGTCGCGATCGGTGCGATATCGGGTAGGGAAGGGAATGAACCGTTTGGCGGGATTCCCGAAGAAAGGACATGTCATAGGGGATGGTTTTCCTGGTTGGGGGATTCCGGAAAGGAACATGAAACGTTTGAGGGGAGTCCCGAAGAAAGGAAGCCAAATCGGGGATGGCTTTTCTTAGTCATTCCAACTCTCATACTTTATCGCACCAGCAAGTCGTGTCTTTTGATGTCCGGGGTATGCCCACAGTTGGCAGGCTGGGAGCGTTTGCCCTGCGCCTCAAGAAGCCAAACAGCAGCTTCAAGGGGTTTGGTGCCCTTTGACGTGGGGAAAAACTCTCGTAAAGTCCCAACTCGAGTCAAAGACCAGGAAAAGGGGTGCTGTCACCTGCAAAGCCCAAAGCTATCACTGGGGATCAGGCTGGAGCATCTACTCTTCAGGGATCCCCCGTTTACCCACTTGCCGGCATCCGGAAGGACGCCAATGCTTCAACTTGGGCGGGTCATGGCCATCCGTTCACCGACATCAACATCTTCCTTAAAGAGCCTCGGAAAGGCAATTGCCAAAATGTGTAGAATGCACACACATTGGTTTGTCTTGATATTAGGAAACCCCGAAAGTGGTGGTTTCCCCAAGACCGCATTACATACTGCAAGGTGTCTTTTTCTTTCAGGAAAGGTCCTGAGTTTCTATGTGTTTCTGAACTCTTCAGGCGGTCTCAGACCTCGGGCATGGCCATGACCCGAGCGATGCACTGATTTAAAATTTACTTGGCAGTGAATCAAAAAAAGGGTAAGCCCAAAATGGATGGTAAATGGATCCACAAAAAAGCACCCTGTGTTTCTTTGGTTTCATTTTGACCCATACCCACATAGTACTTTTGATCCACTCACCGGCAAACCTTTCCTTATGGCATAACCCAGGCTGAGCACAAAAGCTGCACGAACTCGAACGGAGCATAGGTGGGTCCAAAGTCGAGAAGCCGAACCCTCTGAGCCAGAAGATGGTACACACACTTTGCACGTATGCCACCACCAGCAGTGTTACTCATCAGGGTTCCCATGGAAGAAAGGAAATTATACTGAAAGCAAAGCACTTGTGTAAATAACTGGACAGGAGAGAAATCCTTCCACAGCCCACGGCACAAAAAGTTCGAAACTCCAGGTAGCCTTCTATAATATCTTGAGAACCCTTCAAGTCAACGTTGCGAGCACGTGCGTGCGCGTACCTCCACACGACTCCGCTACCGCCCTGAGGAACCCTGACACGTCAGGCAACCAAGCAGGTCGAGGGGGCGTTGAGGGCGATGAAGACAGAGGCGTTCAGCACCTAAGCGCAAGGGTTGAAAAAGGGGCCAGTTTCTTCCATTTGGACAAACGACCCCTGGAGAGAAAAAAACAAATCCAGTAGTGACAAATTCCTTTTCAAAACCAACAAGGGAAATAAAAAAAACTGTTCTTAAGCAAATGGAGAACAACCTGTTTTTGGAGGTTGAGACTCAAGAAACAGGCGTGGAATTGGAAACACATGACTAATCTTGATACAAACAAAACGTTCTCAATTGCATGTTCGGATTTCGATTGTTTGTTTCTGCCCAAATGGAAACAAGCAGTTTTGACGACGGCTTGGTTTCGAGCGCAATTCGGCGCAACTTTGGGCGCAAGTTTGCGCAACTCGTGCGCAAATCTGCTTGACCGAGCGCAAATTCAATGCCCAAATTCTCGTCGCTGCACCGGCGCCAAGTTGTTCGCTCCCAAAAACGTTTCGTGCGTTGTTTGCCAAAAGGCTTCGAGCACAAATCTCTGTAGTAATTGGGCCTCCGCGCTTTTAGACCACGCGCGCGGAATGTGTATACAGTATGCACAGTACTTTTTGGGTCCCACAATGTTTGAGTGGAAAAGGAAAACAGGGTGCCACAAAAAACGTGCGTGCAGAAGCAAAGGTAGCAGCCCACGCCCCTCCATGGTTGCTCACACAGAGGTGTCTCTAGTGGAAAGACATGGAAAAGGAAAACAGGGTGCCACAAAAAACGTGTGCGCAGAAGCACAGGTAGCAGCCCACGCCGCTCCATGGTTGCTCACAAAGAGGTGTCTCTAGTGGAAAGACGTGTCGCCTCATTGTTCGCCCGCACCTGTTGGTGAAGTCTGGGGGAGCATCCCCAACATGCGGTGCAAGAGTAAGTGGCAACTGCAACGCAGAAGTGCCCTGAACCCCCAATGGTGTTTGATGAGGGGACACATGGGACCTCTTCTTCAATTAAAGTTACCATCGAGAAAAAACATAACATAACATGCTCACCATGCACGCAGACCTTATATGGAAACAAATCGAATCAAGCAAAGGTCAGTCCATGAATTGCTCATGTATTGTGGGGAATCAAGTGCAGCAAAAATAAAGGAAATCCAATCAAAGCCGAGCGGAAAAGTGCACTCGCGGCTCAAAAGTAATGGGTTTGGGTCGGCAGAAAGTATGCAAGGCAAGTGCCCTAAAAAGACAACACACATACCCACACATCCACACACACACACAAACACACACACGCCCGGGCGCGCTTTTGCCTCAGACTCAGGGAATCTGCTGTTGAACGGAAAACCAATCGTCAAGGGTCGACTGACGGAAGCTTCATGTGGGCCGATGCACACACCGTCACACAGTTCTCGCTTTTGAGCTAGAATATGTAGGAATACAGGGATCCCTTCAAAGAGGGGAGTTACACTTCCAAAGGGTCCCTTTTGTCTTTTCTCCTTGAAAGGCGCTCAAACTGCAAATTGCGGATTCCCACGGTTTATATCTTGCAAAGGCTCGCATAAACCGGGCTGCGGATGTAAAAAGCCGGTTTTACCCGCCCTTTTGAAGAAAAAACGAGCGCACGTGGATGGAGCTGCTAAGGGCATGGCTTTGCCGATGAAGAGCCGCCAAAGGTTATGCCGCGCCCGCGCTGCCGGATCCCACGCCTTTCACAACCAAGCCCCAAGGTGTTGGGTGCATACGACAGAGGGCCGGTCTTTAAAAATACCAAACTCAAATTGAAACTTGGGAGTGTCATGGTGCCTGTCCCTTCGGTTTCCCCTCAGGTAAACACACGGCGGTGGCTCCTGGCTGAAGTTTTAGGAGACAACTCCAAACAGCCTGAAGGTTACACCTGGCTGTCCAAACTGGGGAAGGGTTTGGCCAAATTTCACTCAGCCCCCTTTCCACCTAGTCCATTCAGCCAAAGAAAGAACTAACAACTTGCTGGGCACTAGGACAACTTTGGCATACTTTGAAGAGGACGGTTTTGTGGTAGCGTGGGGAGGGGGCAGGTGGGTTCCACAAGTTTTATGGGTTGGAGTGCCTTGCAAAAGAGATGTAAAACGGGACCCTGGCAAAATCAGATGAGGATTCTTAGGATCGGGGTGTGAAACGACTCCCGTAATACTACCGGGAAACGGCATCGATTCGCTTTCTCGCTGACTAAATCCTGCTACACCTCTGAAAATTAAATTAAACTCCCCAAAGAGGCACGCAAAAAAAGGAGCCTTCTCTACAATGGGTGTGGTTTCTGGATCTGTGGGAAGGTTCAAATGAATAGAGTGCAGGTTCAGCCCCAAGTCCGGCCTGAGAGGCGTTTTCTCCTTCTGCCAATGGCGAGAAAGATATGAACATCGGTTCTCATTTGGGCCGACCAAAATCCTTTCCGCGGAACATGTGGTTACGCCTCAGTTTCACAAAACACTTGTTGTGGGCCGGGGGGGGGGGAATGGAACAAATATCCTCAGTGTGGATTGGGCGAAACCATTCCGCAGAGCTCTTGGGCTTCTGCCAAGCTCCTTCAAAGATGTAACACCTGCTCCACTTCAGCACCTCTTCCCCGATCCCGGGGCAAGGGGGGTGCTCACATTTTGCCCGTCTCAAAAAGCTCTTGGAAGTCGGAGAACCCAGGTGCAGGATGGCGGGGGGGATGGGTGAAACCTTGCACGGCCATTGCAACTTTGGGCGGAGTCTGTTGTAACGACTTGAGAGCAATTCCACGGAGCTCCAGCAAGCTGCAGAGTAGCTTTGGTCAGATTTGTAAACATCTTCTTATACTGTTCTGGACACCGATTTTGTTCACCTCTTGCTGAGGAGTCCACTTTTGGACACTGTCCTTACGAGAAAGGTTCACTCCTCCGCATCGATTGGATGCAAGGATGATCCGCACCTGCTATCGGCATCAGCCTGGTTTTTTTGGGGGACTTTAAGATCATCGCACAAAACCATTCCCTGCCCCTCTTTCCTCTTTCAGTTGGCTCCGAGTCACCAAGACGCGCCAATGCCGAATTCAAAGGAAAACGAGGGAATGCATCTAAAGAAACTGACAACCAACACCGACAACAAATGACCGGATCCAGCCTCAAACTGCGTGAGCGTCTTGGTGATGAACGGCAGCACCTGACCTTGAGCAAACTTCAACTCTCTGCATCCTGGTGACCCAAGCAAACCTGGCAGAGTAATATTGAGAACTGCCCAGAGGTAATGAATCCCGGGTCCCGTTGCTGAAGGGGTCTCCAACGTGCTTGTTCCATGGCCATAGCAAATCCCTCTCCCCTTCGCTCGACGACTCAGCTAGGCTTTAGGGTCTCAATTGGAGAACGCGACGGGGGCGTGGGGTTTGAGAGCAACCAGCTTCTTTGTTGGTTGAATGCTAAAAGGGACATCTTTGGCCTGAAAAAAAGGAGAAACAATAAACACAGAAAGCGGCTTTTGGCAGCCACTCTGTTCGGCAACGAGTTCTGTGCACTTCTATGTGAGTGGAGGTATGCAGTCGGCAAGAGCCATCGCCCAGTGATCCTCAGGGATGACTCTAACAGTTGGCTTTTCAGGCCCTTCACGACCTATTCAACAGCCTCAACGAGGGAATCAAACCCAGGTCCTCCAGTAGTACCCATTTTTCTGCAGTCTATTCTACCAGGGGAATCCTCCCAACCAAAAAGGGGGTTAAAGAAAGGGCACCCAGCTGGGGGACCTAGAAACGCTCAATCAAAGTAACCTGGACAGATTTACTTCTCACCGTCGCATTTTGTACCCAAAACAAGACGGCGTGCAGTCGTCGGGTGGCGCTTGGGTCCAGGCCCACGGCAGCAATCACCAGGTTGGGCCTTGGCTTCCCGAAAGTGCCCACGCGGAGACTCAAAATGGAAGTGGGACGTGGAATCTGAGCTGTCCTCAGATGCCCCGCTAAAAGTTTAACGTTTAGTGGGCTAAATGGATAACCCCGCTAAGAAGCTACGGATGGCTGGGAGCCACCAAGGAATTGTCCATGTCTATTCAACTGAGTTTCTGTACATTGTGGCTTCAACTGGGTTGCAAGATTTCTAAAGTTGTTTAAGACTCAACAACAAACATTGTGGGATTCAAGTACCCAGGTGTGTTTGATGAGAGACATTTGAGAGCCCTGCACCTGACTATGGCAGTCAACTCCAGCTAGCCTCCAGGTATGTGGGAAGGATGATGGCATTTTGCGTAGGCTTAGGCATTTTCAATAGCTGCTAGCCAGACGAGGTACATCTGCAAGAAAGCATCGCCAGACAAAGGTTTTTGTGGTCAGAAAGTGTCTTACGTAAATTGGAGACACACCCCGCAATCCGTCCTTGAGTTTCACGCGCCCCATTTGGTTAACACCCTGGAAACAAAAAAAACATATTTCCAGTAGTGATACATTCCTTTTAAAACCAACCAGGGAAAATCAAACATATTCTTAAGCAAATGGAAGATGTTGCAGGTCGAGTTCCCCTCGCGCTTCGCCGGTCAAGGACATTTCAGCTCGTGAAAGAGACGCCAAGGTGCGCGAAGGCGCCCACCGTGGCCAAAATGCTGCGTAGCGGCTCCTGCAGGAGTTTCGTGTTTGTTTTGGGAGTGAGAGACTGGGTCCTCCAGATTTGAGCTTAGAATAAGTTGGGACCCGAGTTTTTCTCTGTAGTCTATTTTAGAAGGGTCCAGAGAGGTTATAATAAGCTGGTACCAACTTTTTCGCTAGTCTATTTTAGTAGGGGAACCCTCCAAACCAAAAAAGGGGTGAGAAAGGGCACTACTGGGGGACCAGGAGACAACTTTTGCGAGAGAAATGCCGGAAAGACCAAAGCCGTGATTGAGGTTTTTGTTTTTTCTTCTGGGGATTTGAACAAGTATGTGTCAACGCATGGATTCTGGGAATGTCGAAAAAGTTGAAAAAGGGGTATGTGTGAATGGGATCCTGTCCTTCGGCACGACTAGAGAAAAGGGATATAACTCACACCAAACAAAATCGATCTCTAGGTTCACCAAGCCCAATGGGGACACAAATGTACCAAGCAGCCCTTTGCTGTATGACATTGTTTCAGTCAACCCGAATGGGAAAAACAAACACGACACTGTTCAGATCACGGTTTCGGCTGCCAGGTCTCTGGTGTGAAGTAGGCTGGTCTGAAGTAGGCTGGTCTGTGGGTTTCCTTATCCCCCCCCCCCGCCATAAAACCTGGAAGCATCTTTTGGATTCCACCCCAAAGAAGTAAACAAGAAAACTGGGATATAGTGTTTTATGTTTTTTCCCGGAAAACAGTCATCAACGAGCAAAATGGGATATGTTTTGGATGGCACTTTGGTTCACAAAAACATGGACAAATGTGAAAGATCCTTTTGAATTGAAAGGCTGAGAGTGAGCTTCTCGCAAAGCACGGGGATGGAAACTCGCATAGAACTACCTGGTGCCCCGCAAAAGCTGCGGTTCTTCTTGGGGTGTTCCAGAAAACAACCGTTTGTTTTTGAGGGTGTTCCAGAGAAACCTGTTTTGTTCCAAAGTCGGTCGTAAGGTTTTTAAACGCATGGCCTAGCATAATTAGAACTACTGTGGATGGTTGCGAAACCCAATTCGCTCTGATGATTCCCCATCGTAAATACCATAATCAATGCTTTCAACCATGGTTTCCAAGTGGTGCGAATGGATTTCGTCCATCCACAGTATGATCACGCCCCATATTAAGGTTGAACACATCAGTCCAAATCAAGAGTTGTTGCCTCATGGAGGCTGTTGGCAGATGCAGAAGCGCATTCTGTCCCCAACAAATCTGCAATTACACGCTGGCCTTCAGCACCTATGAGGCTCAAACAATATTAAGCAAGGCCGACACGCCCACACACACGCACACACATGCGTATATATATATATATATATATTTATATGTGTATATACCTAGAAACTCTTTCGGCTGAAATTTCAGCCGGAATCTGAAATGCATCAAATTTCAGCCGAAGTCGCATAAATTTGCCGGAATCAGCAAAAACAGCCGGAATTAGACCGCTGAGGCTCAAGGAGAGTAATACTCGTAGCCGCCGGAATGGACTCAAGTTTCTTATTCGGAAAGTTTCGCCGGAATTGTGGGAAGATTCGCCGGAATTGCGGGAAGTTTTGCCGGAATTGCGGAAAGTCGGGTGACACAAGCCGCTAAAAAACAACGCAATAATCCTGCTTAAACTGCCAGTTGAAGAATGGCCGAAAGGCTAAAAATTGGCCGACAATGGAAAAAGGATACTTTTTCGAAAAGGGCTATTATTTCGTGGCATTTTGATTTTCTAGGTATATATATATATATATACAGAGGCACCCCGTGTTCCAATTTATTGGTGAGCGTGAAAACCATGTCAGCCCTTCGCCTCTGAAAACGCTGCTGGAGATCGAACACTGCTCCCTGTCCTGATTGGTAAGCGACTCTAGGTACACTTGGATCGTCTCCTTTTCCACGATGGAGAAGGCAATTGCGACCTAAGCTGGTACAGGTCCTGCTGGCACGGATTCAGTGACTACGCAACAAACAGAGGCTTTCACCACTCATCTAGGAATGTTCCTTGGAGTTTAGGCAAGCACAAGGCTGGCTAAGCAAAAAACAGACCCTAAACCACATACTGTAAGGAGCTTTAACCATTATCAAAGTGTCTTTTGAGGGATCCGGTGTTTCCTGAACTGACTGATTCCGACCGACACTAACCATTCCCAACTTTGACCTTCACAATTTATGCGACCGTTGTCATAAGGCCTCTTCAAAGGAAGACCACCATGTCCGAGCATGCCCCATGTGGGGTGACCCTTGTCTGTCTAACACATCGGACATGTTTTTCGTCACATGTTTGTCGTCTTTTCATTTCTTGGCCGCCGGCGATCGATCGGCACGCTGCAAAAGCTACCCGAGTGATGGCCAGCGAGCGATTTTTGGTCCGAGTGCTGGGCCCAAGAGCCGAAGATCACCGCGATGTTCAGAGTGACGCCTCGGATCGAAGCGACTCGACGCGACTCGACGCGACTCGACGTAAGAAAAACCAAAAGGCGACCAGTCGCCCGTGACCCCTCGGATCGAAGCGACGCAAAAGGCCAAGAGGCCAAGAAGCAACCAGACCTGGCCTTCGGTTTTTGTTGTTTAAAGACCAGTTGACCTCTGCCACGAACTCGAGATCAGGGGAAAGCTGGAGGAACACTATCTTGACGCGATTCTTTGTGTTTCCAAACTTTGACGCATTCCCAGATCCCTTTTCAGCTCGAACTAAGGAAACCCCGAGGGCTCCGTTCTCTCGCTTGGATTGGCCAAATGTCCAAAGTGTTGCATCTCACTAACATTGTCTTCCCACGAAGTAATTGGCTGTGGTAGGTCTGAGTATGTTTCTTTCACGGCAAGAAGGCGGTGCGGCAATCCGAAGGCGGTACCTTGCGCCGATGCGGGATGAACCCCTCTTCTAGGAAGCCAAAAGGCGGCAGAACCAAACACAGCAAAAGGTTGCAGAGGATTTGTCTGAAACCTCATGGCCTGCCGGGGCCAAATCGCGCGATTCTGATATGATCATTTACATAGTCCACCATGGCATACATCCACAAAGGCCGACCATCAGCCGGCGGCAAAGGAACACCCAGAGACGATGTGGATTCGACCAGCTGCCCGTTGCAGTAGAACTCCACCAGGCGAGCCTCAGGGTCTGCGTAGACCCCGATGATGTCCTTCTCTTGTACACCAACCATGCCTGGAGGATTCATGCGTGAACCACCAAGTAAGAAGACAGGCATTGCCTTCTTTTTGGAGAAGATCCAAGAGCTTGGCAAGTAAAGGTTCGATAAGCCTGAAGCTATCTCTGCAGCATGCCGGTCATATGTCACACCGAAGGACATCTCATCGACAGAGCGGAGCACATCAAACTCCACGAAGCATGGCTCCTGAATCCCGCGGCGCAAGAAGACATTGTTGGAATCTGGCTCGCCCCTGGTCTTCTTCAGCTCTTCACGACGCTTACCAGAAACCTGGACGCCCTCGTGATTGCCGATGTCAAACTGCCCGAGGTCTAAGAGAGGGTCGAACTTGAGAAGTTGCACCGTAATCTCCTCCATCTTCTCCGTGAGGAAACTCTCAAGATTGCTCGCTTCATCCATGCGCTCGGCTTCCACCAGAAGGTGAAAGGTGCAAGGATCCAGCCCCCATGATGCAGCCACTGCTTCCTTGATGGCTTTCACAGTTTCGGTGGCAGGAAGCTCAAGTGGCAGCGAGCGTCCAACAAGGTCCGCCACAATGACTTTCACAGACATGTCCCACTCGTGTCTTTGTGTCTGGCAACAGCTGTGGCAACGGCTGCAGGAAAATAACCAGTGTTTCATGACAGATCCAAGTCTTTTCTTTTCTTTCTCGGACTTGAAGCACACGCAGCACAAGGGCCGAGGGGATTGATGGCTTCGGGGGAAGGCACTGGTAATGAGGGGGGCCAACTACGCCGAGTGCCTGCCTTTACGTGAGCCTGAAACATGTCAAAGCACTCAAACTGAAATCCGCAACATACTCCCGCATACACCCTTCCCCCGAAAGAAAGAGAAAAAAAAAGGAAAAAGAGGCACTGAAAGGGCAACCTGGGAATTTTTCCCGCCCCCTCCCCCCGAAAAAAATGGAAACAAAGGTGGGTCTTTCCGAGGAAAACGGGCCACACCGGTTTCCTTCGCGCCGAGCATCCAATGAGACGCTTGAACGTCACGAGGTACCTTTGCCACGTCTCCTTGTCCAACTCCCCTGGCGAGTCGGGTTGAAAGGATGCACCGCAAGACCCCTTGGCCAACAAAACGCCACTTGCATGGGGCAATGTTCACATATGCACAAATATGGGTATGAATTCTAATTAGGATTTTTATTGGTGGACAACAAAACTCCTTGGGGGTTTTATGTCCACCAAGCACTTGTTGAAAAGTCAACAGCCATACTACTCGGCTGCTTTGGTTCCATGCCGGACGCGACCCATGCACAAGCTCGGGCTGTCCATCGCTTGTCCCAGGAGGATACTGGACGGACACAGGTGAACTGCCACCACCAGAGCCAGCGAAGATGGTGGCGTAGGTCTCGAAAATGTAAGACCTATAGTTATCATTATCTTTATGTTCTTCTTTTTGTTTTTGCTGTTTGTCAATGCTATTACCTTGCATTGCTTTTGTTATCTCATTAGTTCCTAGTGTATTCCTGTTATGGTGTTCTTCCTTCATTCCTTCCTTCCTTCCTTCCTTCCTTCCTTCTTCCTGCCTTCCTTTTTCTTTATTTCTCTACTACTTTTCACTGTTGTTTAGATATTTGTTTTATGTTTGTCTGTCTGTCTGTCTGTCTACGTATCCATCCAACTACATATCTTACCTCCCTTTGTATACTCATCTTTCTACCCACATTTCTATCTAACTTTCTATCTACCACTCTATCTGTCTATCTGTCTGCGGGGAGGGGGGGGGCATCTTATCCAGGCTTCAAATCTTTGGCCCCTCTCTCTCTCTCTCTGTCTATTCAGATTTCATTTTCCAGGTGTGTATCTATCTATCTATTTCTCTATCTATCTATCTACCTATCTCTCTAGCTGCCCTATGGATCGAAACCACGTGCCCACTGTGAACGTGTCCAGCCCTCTTGTTCCATGGGTATGGAACCACCCTACCTGTTCCATGTGAGCAGTGTTTTTTTTGGTGGTTCGAGGCCTATACACTACTTGCATGCCTACGCGAAGGCCTACGCAAACCTACGCGGCCTGCGAGGGGTGCCTATGCGAGCACAAGTCAGCTTCCAGGTGCCTACGCGAATGCCTACACAAGTCAGCTTCCAGGTGCCTACGCGAATGCCTACGCGGGCAAATGTTGAGTTCGAGTGTCGAAGTGCACTGTGGCAGCTCCAGCTGGAAAATCGCAACTTTTCAGTACAAGTGCAGTTTTGGCAACTCCGGCTCTAAGATCAGAATTGCAGTACAAGTGAGAAGCCCGCATCTGTCCAAGGATCTGGCTGCCAGAAAAGGCGTACGTACCCAAAATGCCTTGAAAGCCTACGCGAATGCCTACGCGGGGCCTACGCGGAGCCTACGCGAAGACTCCAGAACAAACAGAAGGAAGGCAAAAGAAGCAAATTCATTTATACTTGGCAAACAGCACTGAGTCATGATTTGTTCAACAAACGCCTACGCGAAAAGCCTACGCGAGGGGTGACACAACAGCCTACGCGCTGAAGCCTACGCGAGCCTACGCCCCCAACCAGGATTGCCTCCGCAAAGCACATGCAGTTCCCTTTTTGTATAAACCCTTTCATTTGATTAAAAAACGCTGCTCATGTGGAACGATGGCTTCATACATGATTGTTGCAAAAGTACCAAGAAGGACCTCGGGAAAAAGATTGTCAAACAGTATCCTGTGCGTGCGCGTGCAGGCGTGCACGCGCGTGCGCAATGTAACTCTGGGCTGAAGTCCAACACTGCCGTGGCAAGCAAGCAAACAACCACAAACGGCAGCGCAATCCTCATAGCCCAGCAGCCCGACCACATGGCACTCACAAGTCACACAAGTAGCCCAAAAACACCAGGCATTTGTGGCACACCGGTCTTGAGCAACCCCACCCATGACAAAGTCAAACGTCGACGCAGCGCCCTGCAACCGCGCACTTTCTTCCGCAGCAGCGTTCATGCGCTAGAACTGGAACTTGAACTTGTACTCCCGCTGCTTGAAAGCCTAGATCGGGACACGACTTTGTTTTCTTGTTTGTCCGGCGCTTTCGCGAGCGAAACGCTTCTTTTCGCGGAGTCGCAAATCCATCTCCTTGGTCTTCTAGCCGCAAGGAAGACCACATTACCGAGCCTCTGCCTTTGTGGCGGCAGGAGTGTCGTTGCTACAGCATGCAGCGCAGCCAGCTGGAGAGTGTGACGCGTCACTGTTTTGGCGAAGATCATGGGAAAGGCCGAAAAGACGGGCAGAGTCCATTACAGCGTTGGACGTTGGTGCGCAGCAAGCAATGCAATCAGACCCTCCCCCGTCGGGTCCTGAGTATGTGGTACACTTTTATCCAAACAAGCCCCACACTTGGACATGTACACTTTGTGTGGCGCTGACTAGGACTCAGGGCAGCACATTCCGAGTATCCTTGACGAACTTTGCATATTCTGACAGGTGTCTGCAACCGGGCATGGGGCTTTCCTGCAGCATTGCAAGATGCATCGAGAAAGATGAAGATTGGCTGGTTGACAGAGCTGATGAGCCTGAGGATGACGCATTGTCAGAGCATGCAGTTCTTGAAACGGAGGCTGGAGCATCAACGGTCAGCAAAAACCGCCGCAGTCCATCCAAACACGCCCATGCTTGTGCTTGCCGGCCAAAGCCAGTGTCTCTCAAATATCTTTCAGAGCTAGGGCCGCATGGAGCGCAGTGTGGTCCCATGTCTGTGAATTCATAGTGGAAGTACCTAGGCTGCGCAGGTGAGCAGAGCCACCATCATACCGCACATAGATGCTCAAGGTGGACAGGCTCAGGCAAGACGTCGCCCAAAACCACGTCTGCTCTTCAGCATTTGAAAACTCCCAAGCCTCGCAGCAAAGGTGCTGCCACTGGACACTGTGGAAATGGTGGTCCCGAGCTCCTTCAACGTTTTTAGCTCTGCCTCCCTCAGCTTTCCTATGTCAGCTCGCCAGGCTGCCGGTTGCAAGTCGGAACTTGACGTACTGCAAGCCGGCTTCATCATCCTAAGCTGGCCCGAGAAGGAACCAAAGAACAATTGCTTTTTGACAAGCAAAAACGATTGACGACAAATTACGGCCGCTAAGTGGCTGGGTCCCTCCGGCCAGCTGCTTTCATCTCTGCCCAGAAGTTGTGTATAGGCTCAAAGTACAGCTCAGACGCCATTCAAACCTTGTCTCACTGCTTTCGCCACGCGTGGAACTACCAGCTTGTCATACTTGTGACAGATGAGGCGCGTGTCACCCTTCTTTTTGAACTTCTTGGAAAATTTGGTGGTGGGCCCGCAGGTGCCGCAGCCAGCGTCCTTTGCAAATCCTTGCGTACTTGCTGCCGGCGACAGCAGGCGCATTGTCAAGATTGGCGGCAGGCTGCTGGGGGGCATGCTGTTCGGTGTAGGCGGCGCTGGTGACGGTGCGGGCGCATTGTCACAAGATGGACAGAAGGGGCAGGGTGCTGTTCGAATGATCGAACGTGCTGGTGACGGTGCGGGCGCATGGGACTCTCACTGCAAAACAAAGGGCAATCAGTTTTGCGAGTTCGGGCTTTGCGGTTCTGGTGCTGTTTCGGTTGCACTCAGGATGCTGCTGCGGGCGCTGTGTTGAGTGCTGGTCAAGGCGCAGGCGCCGCGGTGTTGATTGCCGGGCGACGCAGTCAGGTCGCTGATCATGGTGTTGTGGAAATCTCCCATGTTGTCTGAGACACAAAATCAGCGCGGACATGCTGCGCCGCCACCAGATCTTGTTGCAGGTGACTGTACAAAAGCGCTGCGCCCGCCACGAAACTGTACCTGACCCTGCCAAAGAGCTGCACCTGCCACGAAATATGCACCTTGCCTGCCAAGCAAGCCATAATGATCCGAAACACTCCGGCCAGGCATCGCGATCAAGAAACTTTCGAGCATCCCAAGAAACCGAAACACGCGGACGGTTGCAACCACAGACGCGCACATCTTTTAGCGCGTGCTTATTCTTCTCGTGTCATCTGTCTCAGAAAGCTAGCTTTCAATTAGTTGCTGTGCCACGGAAGTTCCTCAATTTCCGCTGATTGTGCCCCCTGATAACCCCTGGATGATCATCCCACTTTAGGTTAGACCCGCCAGGTCCCGAAAGCGAGTGGTGAACAACAAAAAGCGAAGGGTTTCCCAAGCAGGTGAATGGGGGGCGACACAATACCCATGGCAGTTGGATTCTTTCTCCAAAAAGCAGCCCCGACCAGCCTCCCAGAATCGGCCAAAACAGATTTGGGGTCGACATTGGGGACAAAGCTTCTGTAACACGCCGGGCGCACGATTCGCATAGGTCTCGGCTTCGTACTCCGCTCGCAGCATATTCGCAAGCGCCCTGGGCAAAGACAGCAAGGTAAGCCGAAGAAACTGTCCGCTTAACCGGAAGACCTGGATCAGTTTTGAAATGTAGCGAAGTTCAGCGACAGTCAAGCTGAAAGCATAGGGAGGTTATATATGTTGGGATCAAAGGACAAGAACGTTGCCAACAACATTAACAAAGCGGTTGGTTTAGCAGAAGAAGTACGACAAGGGCCTAAATAGTTTGAAGTGGGCGACAGATACTTCGAAGCCAAAGAAAATCATGGTCATAAGATAGTAACGCAGGCAACTACATGCCCCTTGTGCCAATTGAGCCGGCGAAGCCGTTGGGTGGAAGTTTCAAAAATATGAGCCTAAATGTTGTTGAGTTTGTTTTTGGGACAGGCTGTCTAACCGTGCGTGCGAGACATGCGTTGGACGTATAAGTCACTGTCAAATTCTGAACTCAAAGAAAGCTCACGCAACAATGGGCCCAGTACTTAATCCATGCGAAAAAGGACACTTACTTTGAGTCTGCCCAAAACAAAAGAGCAAGCATAAAGATATGGCCATGGGTCAAACTCCAAAGCCCATACCCCGAGTAACATCCCAATTCAACCATTAAAGTAGGTTCTAAAATGGGTGGTGCACTAAAATAGACCACTAAATGGACCACTAAAATAGAACACAATCCCCTACTAAAATGGGTGGTGAATTCAGCTACCAACCAAAATGGGATCCCAAAACGGTTTTGACAACCGCCAAAACACGGGGACCCTCGCCGCTGGTCTTCTTGGTACCCGGCTGGCCCCAAAGCGCTTTCTCCTCCGCCTTCCTGGCCAACCGGGAGGCGCCAAACGTGTTGCAGGGAACATCATGGAACCCGCAGGAAGACATATTTTTGGGTTAAATACGGAAACTACCACTAAACCTAGGTCCTCCTCCAGTAGAGAGGCTAGAATAAGGGTACCCACTTTTTCTGTAGTCTATTTTAGTAGAAAAACCCTCCCAACCAAAAAAGGGGTGAGAAAGGGCACTGGCAAACCTAGAATCACCAAAAAGCTTTCCAAGCTGAGGAACCAGCCACCAAGGAAAGTAAATCGCTCACACGCCAGAGGGTCCAAGTAGGTACTACTTAGGCCCCCAAAAGCCATGCTTATGAGGTACTTTGATTTTCTGGGCGTATATCTCCGCGGAGCTTTCCCTGTGTTTTTTAGCTGACTTTTTACAGAACCGCTTTGTTCCCCCCGGTGTTGTACACGAACTGGAAGCACTTGGTCAAGAAATAAAAGTTAATGTGCTTGGAGCATGATGAAAATAAAACTCAATGGTGGGACGCCGCAAACTCAGATCACATCGACGTGTGAAGCAATGATGTCTATCGGCTGACAGAATGAACGCTCAAGCCCAATGGCGCTCATGATTCTCGTCGCATTGCGTCTTTGGACCAAGGCAAGGCAAGTTAGGGTGTGATAATAAATCGGAATGGGTCTGCAAAAACGAACACCGCCGACCCTTAGGAATCGCAAGTGGCGTCAAGCTGTGCCAGTGCTAAACATTCTGGCATTGCAAAGAAACCCTCCGGCAGAATCAATCCTGGGAAACTTTAACTCCAACCTGGGCGCAATTTGCCTCAAAAAGCTCTCTCGCAACCGTACTTCCGATGTGTCGCTGGCGGCCATGGTTTCACGGGCTCGGAATCTATGAAGCCGACTCGTGAGTCCTGATGAATCCCCTTGTCGTGCAAAACAAAGAATTGCCGAGTCAAACAGCAACTCCCTGTCTAAGTTCAGCTTCCCTCGTTAAGGAAAGGTTTCCCATTTACCCGTTTACAGCCGACAAAACAAATTCGCGGGGATATGGGGGGAAGCGGGGATGCTCGAGGATTCCCTGTACAGGAAACCATGCTGAAATATTACCTGACCACTATGCCCCAATCCCTGCCTCCCCCCGCATCCCTGCTTGTTTGTTTGCCTGACTAAAGGGTTACCATGACAGAAGTGGCGGGCTGTTCAGCGAAGAAACAAAAAGGCGACGCGCATCACAGTCCCGAGTTCTCGATTCCCCAGATCCATCTAAAAGCCCAAATTTGTGTGGGTCCAATCCCCAATCCGGAAAATCCACCCTGTTACTCAAAAAACAAAGTCCAAGGATCCGCTACCAAATAGCAATAAAATAATGGGAGAATCCATCGTCCCAAACATTACGAGGGGCAAACCCTTAGCTGTGATGTGTCTGATCAAGGCAAACTAGAAGGACTTTAGGAACCCACGTCTTCTTTACCCCTGCGAGCAAGGAGACTCCATTTGGCGGACAGGAAGCCATGCACACAAAAAACATGGCGTGCGGCGTGCCACATACCCCCATGGGTTGACCCAGTTGCCCAGGGACCTAGTAAATGGAACCCTTCTTGAGGGTTCACGATTTCAGCAGGGAACCACCAAACAAAACGGGATTTAGAGGGTGGAATCCGCTGAACAACTGTCTACTTAGTAAGCTATAGCCTTGCCCGTGAGGGAATTTAACCCCACATGCAAACATGGTTCTAGATTACGAAACAAACAACTGGCATTCAACTTCTTGGTTGCTGTTGACCCCTCTGCACCAATTGTTTAACTTGCGCATCCAACTCGTGAATGATTTCGACCAAAAAGATCCAAAGATCCAAAGATCCGTTGCCCAGTAGCCATTTGGACCTGTACATGCCACCAGCCGCCGTTACACAACAAAAACAGCAACCAAGACCTAAGCCCCTGAACGAAGCCAACCGCGACTCGCCCAACGACCTGAGCCGGAAGTCCCAGAGTCCGAGCACCTGAGCTCAACACGTTGCCGTGGCATCGTCTCTTGTCTGAGGCCAAAGATTGTCCCGAGACCAAGGAATCAGAGCGGCCAAGACCAGTGCTGGTGGCAAAGAGTGGCTCTCAAGGTATGATGTTGTCCACAATGAACCATGGGAAATACATTGCCTTTTTGTAACAGTTAATAAAACAAGTTCCCTGCTATCCCTGCTGTTGCGTAGGAACTTGTGTCTCCTACTTTTCCAAAATCAATCTGACCCAAGGTGCTGTCGTCCCTCTAATGATGTTCCTTTTGTTGCGTTTCTTGATCGCCATATTCTGAAGTGAGCATAAACAAAAGCACACTAGTAGTACACCACGAAAACGACATTCCCAAAAAGAACCATTCAAGTGCCCTGTGCATGGAATGGCCAAGTTCTTGCTTAATTTTGTGTAAACCTCTATCGCCCTTCCCGCTAAATGGGGTTGAGTGAGAAACTCCGTAGATTTCCATATCTCAACCTCCAGGACCGTTCACCCATCTGCTTTCACCATAGGGAATGGAGTCGTTCAATTCAAGTCGGAAGGAACGAGGACAAACGATTTGATATTCAAGCAAATATGTACATACGTGAATTGTACACTTGGTGCTTCTAGAGCGCACGGACTCCTTTTTTCTTTCTTTTTAGGCGGCATATGCCGTCACCAGGAGCCAGCTTGTTCATGTAAGGTGTCAAGCGGAGCATTCCCACCAATGGTTGATGTCCACTGGGTGTCTCTTCAAACGTCAAAGAGAGACCTTAATCCAATGGACACATCCAACTCTACAACTCTTGGCATGGTAGCAACAAGCTGTAAACAAACATAGTGGTTCCAAACCTGGCCAAGAACATAGGTATGCTGGAAACTTGGTATGTTGGAAACTTGGCCAGTGAACAGAACCAACCAACATGCCAACAAACATGTGAAGACAAGTTTCCAAACCGAAAACCAGGAGAAAAAGAAGAATAAACAAAAACACCGCCGAGCGCCCAGCGCAGCGGCTCCAGCGGATGGGAGAGATCTCGTCCGTGAGGCGCTCAATGCTGAAGACCACTTCCTTACGAGGGGTTTGCATTTTTTCACGGCACGCATGCGAATTAGGGACCAACATAGGTGTCCTTTTAGGGGAAATAGATGGCCCTGGTAGATATTTAAACCACCACACAAACCAGGGCCATCATTTTTTCTACCAATGAATTGATGTTGACCCCATATTCATAAACCAACCTGTTTACTAATAATATGGGGGCCCCTATTAATAAACTGGGGGGGGGGTATCAACATAGAGTCAACATTAGGGATTAGGGCCAACCCAATCTACACCTTCGCGGCTCACCTCGATCTTGAATCATATGGCCATGGGTCAAAACCCCGTACCCGCAGTGAACATCCCAATCCCCACTAAAATAGACTAAAAATAGTGGGCTGTGGGTCATATTGGTTATTTTGCTGCTTTAGGGTCTTGGAAATCAACCGGTTCTGATTCCCTAAAAAGGCAGCCAAATCGGGTGGATGGGTTTTCTCGGGTGGAACTGTAGTCAAATACTGGAATGCACTGCTTGTAAAATGCTGGATGGGAATCCAGCATAGTCCAACATCACTCCCTAATTTCCGAAATGATCCGATTTCAGACTCGAATACGTGGGCAGGTACCCAGCAAAGGCAAACACAACACTGCTCATATGCAATGGCCCAAAGAACCAATGAATAAAACCGGTCCAAGAAAAGAGTCGCACAGGAGACCAAGGGAGCTCGAGCCCCGACAACTTCTGGCAGTGGAAACGTGGAAACTGCAGGCACTCCCATGGCGCGGTTTGGATCGGACACACGGGAGCCACTACCATGCTGGCTCTCGGGGACTCAAAAGGCTTGTGAATGAACCCACTCCCTTCAAGAAAGCCAGAAGGGCAACCTCCATTCAGGTTGCCATTCCAAACTTCCAACACATTCCAACTCAGAACCCAAACGAAGATCTTGCAGGGCTGTGGATAATGGAATCCACTCCTGTGATATAACAATAAGGGCCTAACCCCAAAGACTAACCCCCCTCTTTTTCCAGGGGAGACTTCCAAAAAAGTATCAGAGTGGTTGGAGAAACCCCACAGACTCATCGACCCATGGCAGGTTCTTCTGGCCACGGTTCCCTTTCCAGGGAAAACCAAACGGTTTTCGGGAATCGAGGCGCGGCAGCGCGCCATCGCGTCAGCACGAAGATGGAGACAAACAAAGCGCCGCCCAAGGTGCAGAGCGTGTAACCTCAGTGACTCAGAGCCGAAAAAGGGGCAGCACCCCGTTCAAAGAGCCAAAAAAAACGGCTCCAAACCCGAACGAAAAGGCCTCAAAGCCTCCCTCCCCCGCCTCCCCCCCTTTTCCCCAGCGGCTGTCACATGATTTCCCCCCTTTTTGTCCGAAAGAAGGCCACGACGAGTCCGACAGTAGCCAATGAGAGAGTCAGGAGGCCTGGAATAGGACACTTGCATGCAACCAACAACCTCCATTTGCTTAAGTCCCCTAGAAATAAATAAATAAATATATATATATATAGTTTTTGATAGATTCCCTTATTAACAGGGGAAAAAAAGCTTTATGCTTTGGGGTGTTGAAAAACTCCAAGTCATAGCCACAGCCAAGTAGCCAGGCTGAAACTTGCGCATGGACCCGTTGCAATCCAGATCGAAAGTATAATAGAAGAACCTTCATTCCCTTCTGGTTCCAATCGGAATTCGAAGAACGACGTTTCATTCAGAACTCTTTGGTGGAGATCGTTCTCAGACAAGGGGGCCCCTTGAGATGAGTCTTCCATGGGACTCTATTTTGGTCCCTTAGAGAGTGGGAAGGTACATGGGGCATAATGTCCACCATTTATATTCACCTTCTATTTTTGGGAACGGGTCCCTGTGTGCAGGTTCAAATTCCAAGGTTTGCGAAGTGAACGCTTTCGCGTTCCCGGCATCAGAAAGCAAACGCAATAACGCAGCAAACTGAAGGCAGAACCGAATGGAACCCCTCCAGTGCAGGCATCGCCTCGTTTCGGAAGTCGCGAAAAGTACCCGCTCGCCATGGACAAGCCCCTGCACAAGATTCTGGGACAGCCCCATGCAAAGCAACGTTGGTGCACGGGAACCTCCCAGTTGCTCCTCTTGGAAGCAAGCCAAGTGTGAAAAAAAAGTCCCCATGGGTGTATTTTCGTTGGCCCGGGTGTGGTTGGCTTCTAAGGAATTCGCAAAGAAAAAAAACCGGGGATTAGGGTGGGTTGAGGGCACAAAAGCCAAAGCACAGTACGCCTTTCATTGCAAAAAGCCTCGAGGGCTTGTTGAAGTCCCTGTTAAAAAATGGATCTGTCTCATCAGGAAGCCTTTTTGGAGGGAACCTGAAAGGAAGCTAGGCGCCTGGAGTCTGCGGTCCCAATTTCTGAAACATCTTCGGATAATAATCCCTTCCCCCTAATAATCAACGACGCCCCCTCCTAATAGAAATAGGGAGACTTTCATTAATAGGGGAAAGTGATTACTTGCCATTCAACAAACCTGCGTTTCAGGCGGCCGAACTTAGCTTCTGGAAAAGCTGGGGCCCCTTCAACTTGATTGACGTTGGGTTTGGGGAGCAAACATTCTCAAATTTTAGCAGCTAAGTAAAAATAGTAAACACTAAACCACAAAACAAACAACAAATTTTGGGTTTCTGGGTTTCCCACTAAGCCACAAGAAGATCAAACATGGGAAACATGTGTCCCAACGACCACCATGCTTCCGCGGATTCCTAACCGGAAAACCCAGGGCCCGAAAACTGAGTCGCGCCGAGGCGCGAAGCGCCAGAAGCCTGGCATTGGCCGTGACGTCTTTTCGGAGGCCTTGTTTTTGAAGGACTACGAGGCGATTTGTGTTGGACACCATGGGAATTTCGGTCTGAATATTCATTAGGGACCCTTTAAAGTGGACATCATTTAGGTGGGGATTCATGTCCACCAACCACTCTTGAGGTGGTTCCCGATAAATAAAACAAACATGGCCATATATTGGAAGGTATGGCTGTGGGTCAAAAATAGGTTAACCCCAAAATGGTGTGCCCCGGAAAATGGAAACATGGACTAAAACCTGCGGACCCCGGCAATTGAATTTTGACCCATACCCATAGGTATTTACAGGGGAATCATGTTGCCGGGGTTCTTAGATGGATATTTTTCGTCCATCCACAGAAGTTTGAGGCACACATCAAGCAATAACCCTTGGTATCTGATAGAGGCTCTTGTATTCTCCAGCTGACCTTACCCTCCCAAATTGGGGCGTCCGTTGAAGGACATATTGTTTCAAGAAGCTGTTGACATTGCTACTCACTTCGGGTCGGCCAGGAAACAATTGCATCATGAACCCCTCTTCAGTCACTAACGTTCGAGCTTGAGGTCACTGCGAGCCATTGCGTGGTGAGTATCTCAAATCTCCAAGAAATGGTGCATTGAAGCAGGATTCTGAGCAGGTCAGTTTGGCCCCTTGGCTTGTACTTGAAAGCTCTCATGAAGGATGCAAGCAGACGCCCCACTGGCGATGGGGATGGTCCTGGGTTTCACACAACGGGATGCTCAGAGCTCTGGGTTACAGCTTCCCAGATGCCCAGTGGCCATGGCAAAAAGAATCGTCATGCCTTCTTGGTTGGTTGACTTTAAAGGGGAACCCTCCCAAAAAAAGTCGAAAAAGGAAGCAACCCACTGGGCAACTGGGGGCTTCTTTTTTCCTAGGTCCTCCAGCAGAGAGGTTGGAACAAGGGTACCCTTTTTCTGTAGTGCATTTAGTCAAAGGAAGTTTAACAAGAAACTTCCGTAGTACTGGAACTAAGTGAGCTAGCTGCTTTGACATATAGCTATGACAGGTAGCTAGCATGACAAATAGATAGCTTTGACATATAGCTAGCTTGACAGATAGATAGCTTTCCAATAGGCTAGCATGACAGATAGATAGCTTTGACATATAGCCAGCTTAACACATAGATAGCTTTCTCAAGTATCGATTTCGTGGCAGGCGCAGCACTTTCGCAAGCACTCTCTGCGAGCTGGGGGATGGCAAGATGCAGAAAACGTTGGCGCTGTGCGTGAATTGGGCTTCCGGACAGTGCGCAAACCACCTCGGCTGCGACGCCTGTACGGAGGCGGGTGCGGAACGGGTTCGGAACGGTCTCGGAGACGGGCCCATTGGCACGGCCGCGCGAAGGTTTCGCAAGGTTTGAATTGCGTGGCAGGCGCAGCACTTTCGCAAGGTCAAGTATAGATTTCGTGGCAGGCGCAGCACTTTCGCAAGGTCAAGTATCGATTTCGTGGCAGGCGCAGCACTTTCGCAAGCACTCTCTGCGAGCTGGGGGATGGCAAGATGCAGAAAACGTTGGCGCTGTGCGTGAATTGGGCTTCCGGACTGTGCGCAAACCACCTCGGCTGCGACGCCTGTACGGAGGCGGAACGGTCTCGGAACGGCGGAACGGGTTCGGAACGGTTCGGAGACGGGCCCATTGGCACGGCCGCGCGAAGGTTTCGCAAGGTTTGAATTGCGTGGCAGGCGCAGCACTTTCGCAAGGTCAAGTATAGATTTCGTGGCAGGCGCAGCACTTTCGCAGCACTTTCGCAAGGTCAAGTATAGATTTCGTGGCAGGCGCAGCACTTTCGCAAGCACTCTCTGCGAGCTGGGGGATGGCAAGATGCAGAAAACGTTGGCGCTGTGCGTGAATTGGCTTCCGGACTGTGCGCAAACCACCTCGGCTGCGACGCCTGTACGGAGGCGGTCGGAACGGTTCGGAACGGTCTCGGAGACGGGACCATTGGCACGGCCGCGCGAAGGTTTCGCAAGGTTTGAATTGCGTGGCAGGAGCGCAGCACTTTCGCAAGGTCAAGTGTAGATTTCGTGACAGGCGCAGCACTTTCGCAAGGTCGTATCGGATTTCGTGGCAGGCGCAGCACTTTCGCAAGCACACTGCTGCGAGCTGGGGGATGGCAAGATGCAGAAAACGTTGGCGCTGTGCGTGAATTGGGCTTCCGGACAGTGCGCAAACCACCTCGGCTGCGACGCCTGTACGGAGGCGGGTGCGGAACGGTCTCGGAACGGGTTCGGAGACGGGCCCATTGGCACGGCCGCGCGAAGGTTTCGCAAGGTTTGAATTGCGTGGCAGGCGCAGCACTTTCGCAAGGTCAAGTATAGATTTCGTGGCAGGCGCAGCACTTTCGCAAGGTCAAGTATCGATTTCGTGGCAGGCGCAGCACTTTCGCAAGCACTCTCTGCGAGCTGGGGGATGGCAAGATGCAGAAAACGTTGGCGCTGTGCGTGAATTGGGCTTCCGGACAGTGCGCAAACCACCTCGGCTGCGACGCCTGTACGGAGGCGGGTGCGGAACGGGTTCGGAACGGTCTCGGAGACGGGACCATTGGCACGGCCGCGCGAAGGTTTCGCAAGGTTTTGGATTGCGGTGGCAGGCACGCCCACTTCGGAGTCAAATAGATTTCGTGACAGAGCGCAATTCGCAAGGTCAAGTATGGATTTCGTGGCAGGCGCAGCACTTTCGCAAGCACTCTCTGCGAGCTGGGGGATGGCAAGATGCAGAAAACGTTGGCGCTGTGCGTGAATTGGGCTTCCGGACAGTGCGCAAACCACCTCGGCTGCGACGCCTGTACGGAGGCGGTCTCGGAACGGTCTCGGAACGGTCTCGGAACGGTCTCAGAACGGTCTCGGAGACGGGACCATTGGCACGGCCGCGCGAAGGTTTCGCAAGTTCTGAATTGCGTGGCAGGCGCAGCACTTTCACAAGGTCAAGTATAGATTTCGTGGCAGGCGCAGCACTTTCGCAAGGTCGAGTACAGATTTCGTGGCAGGCGCAGCACTTTCGCAAGGTGCTGGATCCATTCTCTGCGAGCTGGGGGATAGCAAGTTGCAGAAACGTTGGTGCCATGCGTGTATTGGGCTTCCGGAAAGTGCGCAAGCCACCTCGGTCGCGACGCCTGTACGGACGCGGTCTCGGAACGGGTTCGGAACGGTCTCGGAACGGTCTCAGAACGGTCTCGGAGACGGGACCATTGGCACGGCCGCGCGAAGGTTTCATTGCGTGGCGGGCGCAGCACTTTCACAAGGTCAAGTATAGATATTGTGGCAGGCGCAGGACTTTCGCAAGGTCGAGTACAGATTTTGTGGCAGGCGTAGAATTTTGGAAGGTGCTGGATCCATTCTCTGCGAGCTAGGGGATAGCAAGATGCAGAAGCGGTCGCGGAGACGGGACCATTGGCACGGCCGCGCGAAGGCTTCGCAAGGTTTGAATTGCGTGGCAGGCGCAGCACTCTGTGCGTGAATTGGGCTTCCGGACAGTGCGCAAACCACCTTGGTTGCGACGCCTTCACGCAGGCGGGTGCGGAACGGACCCGGAACGGTCTCAGATTTCGTGGTTGGCGCGGCACCTTCGCAAGGTCGAGAAATAAATAGGTAGCTTGATAGATAGAGACATAGATGGACAGTCAGGTATAGATAGTAAGATAGATAGAAGTACTAGGAAAGTCGTCTGTTCTTTCGGCTTGCATGGCTCAAACGTAGTCACTTCTGTGATTTGAGCATGTGGCACACCACACAACTCACCACACAATTCGCAACACAACAACTACAGCGCTAAGTGTCCGAGAGAGTCAAGCAGACCCACGTGTGTTTGAGTTTTTTTATACAGAGTCACAAGACGCAAGCAGTCTTGGTTGGGCCCATCTCCCCCTCAGGGGGTCCTTTACACGCTTCACACCAGCCACACACACACAGCAGCAAAAGCAGGCATCACACCAACCATCACTTCGCAACAGCACAAGCAGGCATGTAGCACATTTTAGAATTTGTTAGATCTTGTTCACCATAGTGTCTGACTTCTTGGTACCCGCCGGCTAGGCTAAGGGCGGCTTGGCATTTCGGCCGGCCGCGCGCGCCATGGACCGCGAAGAGGGCAATGCAAGTGAGGGCCTCTTTCAGGTTCTGTTGGCTTACCTGGCCGCCAACACCGTGGAGCTGCGACAGCTGCAGTGCCCAGACATTGCAACGCTTTTACGCACGGGCGAAGCTAGGCGAGGCAAGCCGGCCATCCCAGAACGAGCAGCCTTGCACCGCTTCGTGCAGCGACACGGCCACACTTTTACAGATGGCCAGCAGGCCGAGCTCCGGGCCTGGGAGGCTCGGCTGTGCGTCTCGCCGGAGCACGCAGCAGACGCAGCGCAGTTTGCCGAGTTCACTGCCTTACTTGAGCGGCGTGCAGATTTTTTTCAGTCACTGCGCAAGCCGTCTTTAGAAGCTTGCTTTGAAGTGCACGCAGTAAAAAAGGATAGAGACCTCAAGTTCGGTCAAAATTTCATGCGCCGCAGCATCCCAAAGCTTTCGCAGGAGCAGAAGGACGAGCTGGCCGAGTGGGAGGCCATGCTGTGTGAGCCCGGCGAGGGCGAGCGGCAGGCGTTTCGGCCGGCGCTGCAGCGACAGCTGGAAAAGTTTATCGCCTTGCTCGAAGATCGAGCCGAGTACTTCCAGAGCTTGCAGAAGCCTTCGCTTAAAGCTTTCTTTGAAGTCCACGCAGCGAAGACCGACAAGGAGCTTCGGTTCGGCAAAGACTTCATGCTTCGCTGCTACCCACAGCTTTCACAGGAGCAGAAGGACGAGCTGGCCGAGTGGGAGGCCATGCTGTGTGAGCCCGGCGAGGGCGAGCGCCTGGCGTTTCGGCCGGCGCTGCAGCGGCAAGTGGGCCGATTTGTTGCCCTGCTGGCGAGCCGCCGCGCAGACTTCCTGCAAGAGAAAGAGTCGTCTCTTGGCACGCTGTTTTGCGCTGCCCGTCGCGGCCGCGACAAGGACTGGAGGTTCGGCTACGAGTTCGTGTCTCGCATGCTGCCGAAGCTGTCAGCGGAGATGGCTGCGCAGGTACAGCAGGCAGCAGCCTCTTGCTTATGCCCGACAGAGAGGGCGGCGCGCAAGGCCCCGCACGAGCCCAAGCTGCACGTCGAGGAGCGCGCGCTCGGCGACGACTTGCCTCGCCCGAGGCTGCCAGGCAGCTGTACGGCGACAGCTTGGACGCGGAGACTCGCATCCGAACCTTCTTTCACCGTGTGCACGAAGTGGACACGTTTTTGCAGGAGCAAGAGTTTGCGGCCTGCGACTACTGCAAGGAAGGGTGGTTCGGGACCACCCGGCCACGAGATGCCTTGCCGGGCCAGGTCGAGACCGCGACCTTTAAGAAGAGCAACTTTATCCTTGCGCCAGAGAAGGACTGGCTGGAGCCCGGCAAAGCAATTTGCCGCAACTGCCTGTCAGAGGCTGTGGCGCGGACAAAGGAAGGGCTCCCCAAAGCGCCCGTCCGCTTCACTGCCGAGAACCTTGCAGACCCGGGGGAGTCTCTGGCAGAGACCGACGCGCTCACCTTCTTCGAAGAAGAGCTGCTGTCGCCGATACAGCACATCGTGCGCATCTTCACGCTGCACGCTACTGGGCAGTGCGAACTGCGTGGCCATGTCGGCAACTTGTTTCAGAATGGCCCGCAGTACGTGAGGCAGATCCCGGCCCTGGTCGGAGACATGAAGATGCTTTTGGTTCGGCGCTGCCCGAAAGACCCGGCCCGCAAGCAGCGTGTGCCTTTCCTGGCGTCGCGCCGGCGACTTGAGCGGGCGCTGAACCGCATCGCACGGCCGGCCGCGGAAGGCGGATCGTTGGCGCTGCAGCCGGGCGCGCTCACGCCAGGCGGCTACGTGGACCTGGTGAGCCGCGAGAACCTGGCTCAATTCGAAGACTCTCCGGAGGGCGCAGAGCCGGTCGGCTTGCAGGTGACTGTTATCGAGCAGCAGGAGGTCACCAGCTTGGGTTACAGCTTGTTTGCCATGTGGCTGAGTTCTTCCCTGGAGCTGCAGTTGGCCGCGGAAGTGAGGGCGCTGCACGAGCCGGCTGACGTGGCAGATCAGCTCCAGCGGCAGCAAGCGACATGGAATGCACTCCGTCGCGCGGTGCGCAGCTGTGTTTTTGATGAGGAGCTCGACTCCCCGACAGCGGCCGCGGCGCCCCAGACGGGCGACCCTGGCGACCGACGGCTTGCCGCTTCGGGCAGCCGGCCGGATGCAACCCCGCGCCAGGACTCAGAGGAGCGGAATGTCGCCTCAGACGGCCTTGGCGACGGAGGGCTTGCCGCTGCGGGCGGCCTTCCGACTGCAGCACCACGGAGAGACTTACTCATAGCGGACTTGGTAATGTACCTCAGGTCCGTCGTGGTGCGGAGCGGCGAGCTTTCCGTGGAGGAAGTGCTTCTTGATGAGCTCACCGCGGTGCAAGAGCTGGCCAGTTGGCAGGAGCCACTCACCTCCGTGGGCCTTTGGTCTCCTGAAGATCTCGCAGGCCAGCAAACCGAGACGACCATGAAGGACGATCTGTGGCAGGCGCTTGAAAGCGCGAATGCATCTGCGCCGCAGATGCGCACGGCCGCTCGCTTTGGCGCCGCACGCATCCCGGGGCTCCCGATCCTGGACCCACCGACGGTGCAGTCCCGGAACCAGCTCATCAGAGAAGATCAGCCTTACTACATTGCCGCCGGCTTCATTAAGCTTTTCCCCTTAGGACAAGGGGACTACTGGGCCCACCGTGCGGGCCAGGCAGCAGGCCGGCGTCCCTCTGTCTTTCTGGGAGTGGCTGCAGCATTTGCTGCTGCATGCGGATGGCCGGTTTCAAGCGCACCCGCGCTTTTACTTCTTTGCGCTGAATACGGCCTTGCGCAGCAAGGCGCTGCGGTCTCGCAGCTACTTTGTGAAGCGGCAGACTGGCATGAACGCCAACGTGCCGCACACCAACGAGGAGCTCTTGAGGATGGGCAAGGCGCAGTTCACGAAGATCGTGACCGCCTTCGAGCACTCGCTGCCGTGCTCCGCGCAGGAGAAAATCCATCAGCGCTCCGACTTGGAAGCCATGGTGGAGCAGATCGAACAAGACACGTTCGAGTTCCAAGTGCAGGAGCTGGAAGAGACAGCACAGACGGCTGCCCAGGCATGTGGCGCCGGAGACCAGCCCCACACCGCGGCCGCCGGCGAGTTGAGGCAGTCTTTACTGGATTGCCAGCGCTTCCTTGAAACTATGAAAGTGCCTGGTCAAGCCAGCGCAGCGCCGGACGCGTCGCCGCTTCTCGCTTCGGAGGGCGTCGACCGCAAGCAAACTGCCGTCCGCGCGGACACGGGGCTTGCCGCTTCGGGCGGCCCTGCGCACGACGTAAGAGAGCTGGCCGAAAGACTGCAAGTGCTTTTGCAGCGATGCAAGGTCGGAGGTGAGATTCCGTGTCACTTTACGACCTTAACGACAGCCATCTATCACTGGCAAGACTTGCGTGCGTGCTTGAGGAAATACGACGCTGCGGTCACCCAGCGTCGGCAAGGACGCGCAGACCCGGTAGAGCCGGCCATGGCTCGGCTTCCTGAGAGCACGCGCTTGGTTTTGAAGTATCCCGGTGTCGTTGCGTGGTACACTGCGTACAAGATGGAGCTCTTTTACCAGCACGTGCTTCAGTACGAGGACGGCCAAGGCATTTTTGAGTGGGGCGCAGGCGGCATCATGCATCTGCACTCCATTAACTTCGGCAGCAAGATGCCCCGCGTGGACCCAGCGCGCTTCTCCGCGCAAGACTTGGACGCAGACGGCGTGAAAACTGCCGCCCAGTTTGCGCGGGCACACAGGAGCACTTGACTGATTGGAGCTTGGGCAAAGCTGAAAAGTGGCAGCATGCGGTAATGGACCGCAAGCGGGCGCGAGTGACGCGCCGGGGACCCGTGGGTTCTCCGCTGCACACTGACTCAGAGTCCGACGGCTCCGCCGACATGGAGCCAGCCAAAGAAACGCGCGTGCCGCTTCGGCCGCGCAGCAGCGATTGGCGCCTGATGAGGACTATGTCTCTTTGTTTCCCACACCCCGCACTTTGTGTTATCAGCTGGACGACGCCGGACAGCGCTTGGTTTGTCGGCTCACGGCTGCGGACAGGGCCATCTTGTGTGAGCTCGACGCCTGCCTGGTGGACCAAAAGTGGCATCCGTGTGCCATCGCCGTGGCGGCCAAGGCGCTCCTGATGACCAACAACTGTCAGCTGGTGCGCGCCGCGCGCAGAAAGTGGTACCGTCGGCTGACGGACGCGTGCAACCTGCACGACCGTCACGACGGACCGCCGGTGGAAGTGCCGCCGCTTCTGGCTCAGGGCCCGCCAGAGGCAGAGGGCGACGCGACCCGTCCGGTCGTCGACGTGCAAGTCGACGTGGCAGCCAAGGTGCGCATTACGACTTTCAACATGAACCAGCATAGCCCTGACGATGAATTTGCTGCCGTGTTGCCCGAGATGGACCTTGTTTGTCTACAGGAGGTCACTCCATCGTGCTTGAGCGCCTTGCATGCCTTAGCTGCGGCCAGCGGCTTCGCAGTTAGCAGCCCGTTGCACAGGGGTCGCTGCAGCGAGGAAGGGTTCGACGTGTGCGTTCTCTGCCGCCTCGACTTCGGCCGAGTGATGCGGGCATGCGTGTCGCCCGTCGCCGGGCCCAACAGCAGGTTCATGCTACACGTGCTCGTGCAGCTAGCGGCCAACGGCGCTGTGCTGTGCGCTGCCACAGCGCACCTTACCGCGTCCAGAGCCGCCGCGGCCGCGCGCCAGCGCGAGCTGTCTGCATGCTTGGCCGGCTTGGAAGCGCTGGACGTGGATGCTTGCATCTTCGCAGGCGACTTGAACATGCATGCAGGCGAGCGCTTGCCACGGGGCGGCTGGCTGGACGCCCACGAAGTCGCCGGCAGCCCTGCGGACTTTGCATCCACTTGGGAGCCTTTGGACGTTGACGTCCCGGCGCATGCGGACGCAGTGTGGCGCTTTGACCGCGTTCTCTGGCTGAGGCGGCCCGCCGCGCAAAGTTCTACGCTCGCTGATGTAGATGCGAGCAACAGTGTCAGCAGTTCTCGGCTTGCCGTTTCGGGCGGCCTAGGACACAGTGTGCGCGCACCTGTCGGGCCGGCGTCCCGCCAACTCGGGCTTGCCGTTTCGGGCGGCACGAGCGAGGCCGGACCTGGGCCAGCGTCGCGCGACACCCTTGAGCTGCAGCCGCGAGATTTTGCCAGCTGCTTCATCATGCAGGGGCTGTCCGACCACGCTGCGGTGACAGCAACCATGACTTGCTTGCCGGGCAACGTCGCCACGCGCGAGTGGGAGGAAAACCTCATCGTGTGCAGACCCGGCCTGGGTCGAGAGGTCGCCCGCCAACCAGGCGACAAGGAAAGCTGCGCCAAGCAAAGTCGGTCCCACGTGTACTGCGGTAAAGACTACGAGAAGGCGCGCATGCTGCCTGGCACAGGCGCCGTCATGGAGGACGGCCGACGCAAGGGCTTGTACCGATTGTACGGCCGGCGCAACTGCCACCACCTGAACACGCACGACCCACTGAAGGCGATGGGTCTGGTGGCTAACGTGGATGATCAGGCGGTTCTGACGGTGCAAGCTGCCGTCAACTACTTGACAAAGTACATCGGCAAGCTGGGTGGCGGGCAGTCTGCGGCCTCAAAAATGTCGTCGTACATCGACGAAATCATCTGCAAGATGCCAGATGACCAAGAGATGACCGTAGCATCGCTCTTGTCGAGGCTTTTCATCCACGCCGCAGTGCCGCAGGAGATCTCCTCCTTGGAGGCGTGGCACGTGCTGCTGGATTTGCCGCGCGTGCTCTCGTCGCGCCAAGTCATGGCGCTCAACGCGAAGGACACCCAGTCCTTCAGAGACATCTCCGAGATAGAGCGTTCCAATCAGGAGGAGTCTGCTCTACGGCCTAGCAAGGTCGAAAACTACATGAGCCGCATGCGCGGCAAGCGGGACGAGGCACTGCGCGCGGAAGATTTGCAGCGCATGTCTTGGGCTAAGTTTTTGAGCCGAGTGACCCGGGGCGGACGCGGACAGCGCTTGTCGCTCCGCCGCAAGCCGTGCATCGTGAAGGAAAAGCCGTTCTTGCAGTTGGACGCGCGGCGTCGGGACGCGCAGCCATGGCGCGCTTGTGCTTGCGTCTCCACCGCCCCTTTTCCGGCGCCGCGGAGGATCCCATGCATCTGGCGGAGGCCGAGGCAGTGCAGCAGTTGCAGGACTTCGTGTGCTCGTCCAAGTGTCCGCGGTGGCTGCGAAAGCGGTACATGAAGCACAACCGCCAGCGACCGCACAGGGTCGCAGAGACACCCGTCTCAGCGTGCGTGCCGGAGCACGAGCAGCCAGCCGTGGTTGCCGACGCGGGGCTTGCCACCGTGGGCGGCCCCGCTGCGTCACCTGGTTCGCGGCTTGCCGCTTCGGGCGGCCCCGAACGGGCAGACGCGCAGGACACGCGCACAGCAGCCGACGCGGGACTTGCCGCCTCGGGCGGCCCCGCTGCGTCAGCAGGCTCGCGGCTTGCCGCTTTGGGCGGCCCCGAGCCGGCAGGCGCGCAGGATAAGCACGCAGCGGCCGAGCAGCCAGACGCGCAGACGGAGCCACGGCTTGCCGTATCGGGCGGCCTGGCCAACAGCGCCGAGCGGCCACACTTCGCAGCCTTGGTTTCTTGTCCTGAAGAGATGCAGTGGCTCGCCGCACGTCACGTCTTGCTCTGGACGACGCGAGCCGGCGACATGCGCTACAGCGTCGAGCAGTGCCTGAAGGACCACCGTCCGCCGCCCAGAGTGCAGCAGATGCGAGCGTATCTGAAGGCGCTGGGCGAGCCTTACCCTAGCGGCGCCAAACTACCCACTCTCAGCAAAGTCTTCGTAGCGGCCATGCTATGGCTGGATTTGCAGCCATACCAAAAGCGCGGCGCCGGCTGTTCGAAGCCGGCGCTGAAGTCCAGCCAAGCGAAGGCTTTGCTTGAGGAGTACTTCGCGAATCATACGAGAGATTTCACGGACAAGCAGAAAAAGCGTATGAAGGAGCGTCCGTACGCAGAAATGTGGAATGAAGTGAAGCGCTTGACGCTCCGCGACTGCGGCCTCCAGGTGGCCGTTGCAGAGCAGCATCGCGTGGCCATGCTGCCAGAACAGCCGGATACTCGCGCGCCCGAGCGTCAGGGTGCTTGGCGCGAGCGGGTGTTCTGCGTCGCTCCGTTCCTAGAGCAGAGCGAAGAATGGGAGGACCGGCGGCTCGCGAGGCCAAGAGGGCGCGCTACGTGCAAGGCGCCATGCATGAGCAGAGCATGGGAAGGTCGGGAAACCCGTTGCACGAAGTTGCGCTCCCCGTAGACGCAGGCTCCCTGTCCTGCCGGGACGAGAGCACGCGGGCGGAGTGGGACGCACTGAATCAGTACGTTTCTCTCATGCAGCCACTGGCTATCAACCCCGAAGCGGTGGCCGACGTGCCCGCAGCCACGCGCAAGTACTTGCTGAAGCCTTCTCAAGGCGGACTGTCGCAGGTTGAAGCGGCGGCCTTGGCCAGGCAGGACCGCAACGTCGCCGCGTCGGTTGCGCTCGAGGACTTGGATCCCACCCAGCGATCCTTCGCCGATCACCTATGTGCCTGGGCAGAAGCATATCGTGCCCAGCAGGAGCTTTTCGAGCAAAACCTACCGTCGCTTGCCGCTTCGGGCGGCGCCGGTCAACAAGACCCCGCCTCGCTTGCCGTTTCGGGCGGCGGGAAGCAGCTGCGCCAGGCAGCGTTGAGTGCGCCCGTGCTCTTGCTAGGCACGGCAGGCACTGGCAAAACAACCACGATGCAAGCGGCCAACGACGCCTTGGAGCGATCTGGCCTGGCCGGGCGCATCGTGCGCATGGCATACACTGGCGTCGCAGCATCCAACATGGGCGCAGGTAGCCGCACCATCATGTCCTTGCTGCGACTGAATAGTCGCAACGCGTTTTTCGGCCAGCTGGCGCCGCTCAGTGAGGACGACATGCGCGAGCTGGATGCCGAGCTCGGGCGCATGGCCGTGCTGGAGATCGACGAGCTCTCCATGGTGGAAATGCTCGTGTTGACTTACATACATCGCAGGCTTTGCGAGTGGCGGTACGCTGTGTACCACCCGCAGCACTGCGACGGCCGCCAGTGCCGCTGCGGCGCCCGCATGCCTTTTGGAGGCGTTAAGCTCGTGTTGGCCGGAGATTTCGGCCAGCTGCCGCCCGTGGCCGTAGCAGCAGAGAAAACCTTACTGCACGCGAGGCCGCTGCAGGCAGGACAGTCGCGCGAGGAAGTGAACCTTGGCTTGCGCTTGTTCTTGGGCATCAAGAACGTGTTTCGCCTGCGCCGCATCCACCGGCAGGTGGGCCAGTCGGCGTACAAGGACTCGCTGCTTCGCGTCCGTGATGCCGCGCACACGAAGGAGGACGTTCAGCTGTGGCAGTCCCACGACTTGACAAGCCCTTCGTGCGCGCTGACGCCGTCTGAGCGCGTGGCCTTCGAAAAGGAGCGCGTCCACATGTTTTGCGAGAATCGCAAAGCCGGCCTGTTCAACGGCCAGCGCTTAGGCGAGCACGCAGCCGAGCAAGGTCGCGGCCACATCCTTAGAGTTTGGTCCGTGGAGAGCTCGGAGATGACGGAGCGGCACAAGTGCGAGCACTACGGCCAGCTTCGCCGCGTGCTGCATCTGGCACAGGGGGCACACGTAATGCTAGTCTTGAACTTAAGAACTTGTTGGAACTTAGTCAATGGCTTAAGAGGGACAGTGGTGGCAGTCCTCCTAGAGCCTCAGCAGTCAGAGTCAGCTGCGTCGCTTGGCGTTTCGGCCGGCGCTGCACGCAGAAAAGAGCGTGCTTCGGAAACAGGCGGCTTGTCCGCGCGCCAGGTAGAATACGTAGTGGTGGACTTCCCCGGGTACATCGGCCCCGAGATGATACCCGGGCAGCCAACTTGGGTGCTGCTCCAGAAGGAAACCGTGCGACACCAGCAGTACCCGGCCTTGAGCCGCACGCAGTTTCCCATCGTGCTGGCGTACGGGATCACCGTACACAAGAGTCAAGGCCTGACTCTGCGCGATGGCTGCGTGTTCAACGTAGACCACGAGCCGACGTGGTCGCCGCTCAAGTGCCTTGGCCTGGCGTTTGTCGGCATGTCCAGAGCCACGGACTTTGCGCGCATGGCCTTCAAATACGTGCCAGACTACTGGGCCTTCCGCGCCGTGGCCGACACCGACTTGTTTCGTTGGCGAGCAGAGCTAGAGAAGCGGCTGGACGCGCTGCACGATGCCACAGCCAGTGGCAGGTTTGGAGGCGCCGTGTCCGTAGAAGACGACCTCGCCCGCCACGTGGCATGGTCGGAGAGCCGGCGGCAAGTTCCCATGACCGCTGCAGAGGTCGAGGACTTGCGGCAAATGCTGTCTCTGCGCGGAATGCTGAGCGCCCCGCACTACGACGACAAGCCGACAAAGCTTCCCGCCTCGAAGCTCGGCGGCGGCCGCAAGCGCCGCAAGACCATGCGGGCAATGTCCGCGGCCGAGTACACGGCAGACCCGGAAGAAGGCCGCCAGGCCTACGAGGATGAAGAAGACCTCGTGCAAAAGTACGGGGACTTGTCCATGCCTGATGAGCTACCGGACTCCGAGCCGGAGTTTTTCGGAGAAAAGTTTTTGGAGGAGCAGTGTTCCGACGGCGACTACGAGTAAGGGGCCGCTGCAGGCCATAGGTGGCTTACTTGCACGTCTTTCGGCAGGCTGCAAGCCACAGGAGCGCGCGCAGACAGCGGCCGCTGCGCTTGCTGTTTCGAGCGGCGCACGGCCTTCACCTCTACAAAGCAGCCTTGTTGCCACGCGTGACATAGCGCAAAGCTGCAAGACACAGGAGGTTGCTTGTGTGTTCTCCTTTCTCCTTTGAGCAAGCTGCGCCCTCCTTGAGCATCCTTTTGTGTAGCCAGCACTGCTGGCCGCTGCGCTTGCTGTTTCGAGCGGCGCGCGGCCTTTACCTTGACAAAGCAGCCCTATTGTTGCCGCGGTCATTACGCTGTTTGTCGTGGTTAGTGTGGTCCCCTTTTCGTAGCGGCGGCAGGCGCGCGCACCGGTGAGGGCTGTGGGCGGGCGCCGGTGCCGCGCGGCCGACCGGCGTTTCAGGTCCCTTTGTTTGCTGTCACTGGTTAGATTGTTTCGATTCGTAATGGCCGCTGCAACAACAGGGCGGACGCCGCGCGAGTCCGTGAAAACGACCGAGGGGGGAACACGACTGGCAGGGATGACGGGAACGCACGCGCGAGAATGACTCAATAAGGCTGAGGCAGCAAGGGCAGGGGAGCCGTTGTTTTTCCTTCAGATGTTTAGGGGCCTCCTATGTTTGAACCACAGCTAGGTTGTATTGCTGTGAGCTCTGTTTTGCTTGCGACGTTCTTTGTGGGACAAGAAAACGCAACGTTCTTTGTGGGACAAGAAAACGCAACAATGAATTGATTTCTGATGCCAGTGGTCCCATTGAAGTAGGTGGCCAGTTGTTGTACATGTTTCAGAGGGCCTTGTTTCGGAGATTTTGGAGCGAGTTGTCACCGTTTTGCTTCTGCAGCTTTTTGCATCGACGTCCGAATCTGGCTATGTTGCTTCCAAGAAAACTGTCGCGCTGCGAGCGTGCCGTTTCGGGCCGCGCGCAAGAGCGCGAAGCCGAGCTAGCGTGCCGTTTCTAGGGGCCTCCTATGTTTGAACCACAGCTAGGTTGTACTGCTGTGAGCTCTGTTTTTCTTGCAACGTTCTTTGTGGGACAAGAAAACGCAACAATTGGTTGATTTCTGATGCCAGTGATCCCATTGAAGTAGGTGGCCAGTTGTTGTACATGTTTCAGAGGGCCCTGTTTCGGAGATTTTGGAGCGAGTTGTCACCGTTTTGCTTCTGCAGCTTTTTACATTGACGTCCGAATCTGGCTATGTTGCTTCCAAGAAAACTGTCGCGCTGCGAGCGCGCCGTTTCGGGCCGCGCGCAAGAGCGCGAAGCCGAGCTAGCGTGCCGTTTCGGGCCGCGGGCAGCGGGCGTGCCGTTTCGGGCCGCGCGCTAGGAGAAGAAAAGCAAAAGTTCCCGTGCGGCGGGGAAAAACTGCTGGGCATAAAGTTAAGTGGGCGGAGCGCGTGGGGCCAGCCAGGGAAAAACTATCGCGCTGCGAGCGTGCCGTTTCGGGCCGCGGGCAGCACGCGTGCCGTTTCGGGCCGTGCGCTAGGATAAGAAAAACAAAAGTTCCCGTGCGGCGGGGAAAAAACTGCTGGGCCTAAAGTTAAGTGGGCGGAGCGCGTGGGGCCAGCCGGGGAAAAACTATCGCGCTGCGAGCGTGCCGTTTCGGGCCGCGCGCAAGAACGCGGCGCCGAGCTAGCGTGCCGTGTCAGCGGGCGTGCCGTTTCGGGCCGCGCGCTAAGAAAAAAAAGTTCCCGTGCGGCGGGGAAAAAAACTGCTGGTTTAAAGTTAAGTGGGCGGAGCGTGTGGGGCCAGCCGGGGAAAAACTATCGCGCTGCGCGCGTGCCGTGTCGGGCCGCGCGCAAGAGCGCGAAGCCGAGCTAGCGTGCCGTTTCGAGCCGCGGGCAGCGGGCGTGCCGTTTCGGGCCGCGCGCTAGGACACAAAACGCCAAAAGTATCAAAGCAGCATAAAGAAACATATAGGGTGAAAAGTCCAGTGAGCAAGGCCGCGCGCAGCGGGCGTGCCATTTCGGGCCGCGCGCTAGGGTAAGAAAAACAAAAGTTTCCGCGCGGCCGGGAAAAACTATTGGGCATAAAGTTAAGTGGGCGGAGCGCGCAGGGCCAGCCGGGGAAAAACTATCGCGCTGCGAGTGTGCCGTGTCGGGCCGCGCGCTAGGATACAATACGCCAAAAGTATCAAAGCAGCGTAAAGAAAAATATAGGGTGAAAAGTCCGGTGGGCAAGGCCGCGCGCAGCGAGCGTGCCGTTTCGGGCCGCGCGCTAGGATAAGAAAAACAATTGTCTCCGCGCGGCAGGGAAAAACTATTGGGCACAAAGTCAAGTCGGCGGAGCGCGTGAGGCCAGCCAGGAAAAACTATCGCGCTGCGAGCGTGCCGTTTCGGGCCGCGTGCTAGAGCGCGAAGCCGAGCGAGCGTGCCGTTTCGGGCCGCGGGCAGCGAGCGTGCCGTGTCGGGCCGCGCGCTAGGATACAAACCGCCAAAAGTATCCAAGCAGCACAAAGTTAAAAAACATATAGGGTATAAAGTTCAGCGGGCAAGGCCGCGCGCAGCGAGCGTGCCGTTTCGGGCCGTGCGCTAGGATAAAAACACTGGAAGTTTCCGCGCAGTAAGAAAAAACTATAGGGTTATGCGCGTAGGGCCATAAATGAAAGAAGAAGGGGCAGGCTTTCCGTTTCGGGCCGCGTGTGGCGGACACGAGCAGGCGTGCTATTTCGAGCCGCGCGCAGTGAGCGTGCTGCTTCGGGCCGTGCGCTATAGACACAAAGAAAATGTCTCGTGCTGCTTTGTGCCGCTTCGCAGGAAAAAATCACGCACGTTTGGCACGCCGCGTGACGCCGAGGCCATATAGAGATCAAAGCCGCGCGGGCGTGCCGTTTCGGGCCGCGCGCGCAGCGACCAAGCACTGTCCAAGGAGTAAGAAACGCGAGCGGAAAGCCGAGAAGGTTTGACTTATGTTTTGCTGGCTCGTGGCAAGAAAAAACCATGGCAATGACTCCGTTGACTAAGGTTGCCAGAGTAAAGGAGGCTTTGACCTCGCCCAGATTTCGTGCTTGACGCGCGCGCCGTTTCGGGCCGCGTGTTCGTGTCGGCACGTGCCGTGTCGGGCCGCGTGCTCGCACAGACTGCCGCACCGCCGGAGCAGACGAAGAGAAAAGCGCAGCTTTCGTGCTTGACACGCGTGCCGTTTCCGGCCGCGTGTTCGTGCCAGCCCAGACTACAGCACAGCTTGAGCAGATGCAAAGAAAAGGCGCTCTCGGGGGGGAGAGAGGAAGGGTCGAACTTGAAGCGCTCGTTGTTTTTTTTGGCTTTGGCGCACTGGGATGAGAGCTGTGGAAAAGGAAAAGAAAAACAACTGAAAACAGCACACAAGACCGAGAGAGAGAGAGAGAGAGAGAGAGAGAGAGAAAGAGAGAGAGAGAGAGAGAGAGAGAGAGAGAGAGAGAGAGAGAGAGAGAGAGAGAGAGAGAGAGAAGCAAGGGGCCAAGGACAGTTCTCCAAACTATAGTTGTTCACTGCTTTGAAACTTCCGCCCCCCGGCTCTGCCGGACCTTACTTGTATACAAAGTACATGTGGGCAGCTCCAGCTCGGAAGTCGCAACTTTTCAGTACAAACGAAGTACACAAAGTGCATTTTGGCAGCTCCATGGAAGGCTCCAGGGCAGCTGGCTGGATTCGGCATGGCAGCTAATGAGTTGGGTATCGGTTGAGCATCGGTTTGGGTATCGGTTTGGGCCCTGCAAATGTCTGATTCCGCAATCTTGGTTTGCGACAACAGCTTGGACCTGATGTGTGTCTTGATGGCTTCCGGGGGTTTCGTTTTTTCCTCTGTATCTGTTTACAATGGTTTGGGCCTGCAAAACAAGGGACGGCCCCTTACATAACGAAAAGGCGCGGGGTTTTTATTTCAGTACGCGGGGCTTTTATTTCAGAATCGCAAATTGTAGTACAAATGTAGTGCGCGAAGGCCACTTTCTCAGCTCCAGCTCGTTGATCTGGAACTTTGCATACACAGATGTAGTACGCGAGATGTACGCGAGGTGCACTTTCGGAGGTCCAGCTTGAGAATCGTAACTTTTCGGTACAAGCGTGAAACATGTTTAAAGGCAAGCTAATAGTTTGAAAGAACATAACAGATCGCAGCTTCCGCGCCGCTTCCGCGGAGCTTCCGCGGCCTGCGTTTCACTTACTTACCAACATAACCACCGCCACTAGCCACTAAAAAACGAATACAACTATTTACGGAAAGCCTCACATGGGCATGGACAGGCCGGGGATTGAACCCGGCCCCTCTCGCGTGCTGAGCGGGTGTGATGCCACTACACCAACTGCCCCTGAGCTGAGCAGGCCGAGAGTGCTCAACTACCTGCTGGGCACAGCTTTCAGCGCTGAAGCTCTGTCACGGCCAGCCCGTTCGCAGCCTGCTCCGCCGCGGCCGGGTGCCTAACGTCGCGTTTGAGTCCAATATGCAGCAAGGCTATCGGTCCAGAGGGAGCGGCCAGCCACAAAAGCGTCGCTTCGCGCGCTTTTCCAGGCCGCACTCGTTTCACCAACCAAAGGAGTGCGCCGGCAGCAGAAAGGAAAAGGAAAGAAACCAAAGGAGTGCGCCGGCAGCAGAAAGGAAGAAAAGAGGCCGAACGGGCGGGCCCGCACTCGTTTGCCCACAGCGAGAACCAACCAAAGGAGTGCGCCGGCAGCAGAAAGGAAGCAAAAAGGCCGGACGAGCGGGCCGTGACAGAGCTTCAGCGCTGAAAACTGTGCCCTGCAGGTGCTTGAGCGCTTTTCCAGGCCGCACTCGTTTGCCCACAGCGAGCACCAACCAAAGGAGCGCGCCGAAGAAAACAGGCCGCTGGACGCGAAGCTGTTCTTGCTGGTTTGCGCCCTGGGGACCGATAGCTTTCTACTTTCTATACTTTCTATACTTTCTACTAATACTATTTCTAACTAATACTATTTCTATATATAGGATTCAAAAGTGACGTTCGGCACCCGGCCGCGGCGCAGCAGCCGCCCTTGGCAAGACGCACAGCAAACCCTAAGCGAGAAAGACCAACGCAGGCGCACATGGGCATGGACAGGCCGGGGATTGAACCCGGCCCCTCTCGCGTGCTGAGCGGGTGTGATGCCACTACACCAACTGGCCCTGAGCTGAGGAGGTTGAGCGTGCTCAACTACCTGCTCGGCACAGCTTTTCGCGCTGAAGACCCACCCGCTCGGCCTTTTTTCTTCCTATCGGCTGCCGGCGCACTCCTTTGGTTGGCGCTCGCTGTGGGCAAACGAGTGCGGCCTGGAAAAGCGCTCCAGCACCTGCAGGGCACAGTTTTCAGCGCTGAAGCTTTGTCACGGCCCGCCCGTTCGGCCTCTTTTCTTCCTTTCTGCTGCCGGCGCACTCCTTTTGGTTGGTGCTCGCTGTGGACAAACGAGTGCGGCCTGGAAAAGCGCGGGAAGCGAAGCTTTTGTGGCTGGCCGCTCCCTCTGGACCGATAGCTTTGCTGCATATTGGACTCAAATGCGACGTTAGGCACTCGGCCGCGGCGGAGCAGGCTGCCGGCGCACTCCTTTGGTTCGTGCTCGCTGCAGCGAAGCGAGTGCGGCCTCCAAGCGCGCTGGACGCGAAGCTATTCTTGCTGGTTGCGCCCTGGGGACCGATAGCTGTCTACTTTCTATATAGCACTCCTTTGGTTGGTGCTCGCTGTGGGCAAACGAGTGCGGCCTGGAAAAGCGCTGAAAACAAGCAAACAAGCAAGCAAGCGAGCAAGCAAGCAAGCCAGCAAGCCTGAACCAGCCACAAGCCGCTGACAGAACAAAAAAAACCTGGGCTGGCCCCCCAGCGGAGGGGTCGGCGGCACTGGGCGGCAGCCCTTAAATCCGGCCACCGGACGTGATCGGGCCGCAGGCCAAAGCCCGGTAGGGCTTACCTTCAGGTATAAGGCCGCGCGCCCCATGCCGCCGACCATGCGCGGACCATGAGCATACGTTTTGCGCTGGGCCTTCCTTATAAGGGGCGAAGGATTCGCGGATTGGTTTAGGCGATTTTTGTAGCATCTCCCCGCAGCGCCAAAAAACGAGCATTTTTAGGGGGTGCCTAATACTGGACAACACCCCCAGCATAGCCAGCATCATCCCGGATGATGCGGATGATGCTATGCATGCTGGCGATGCGGGGGATGCTGGGGATGTTGTCTCCTAAGTCGGGCCAATTTTGCCGAAAACGTGCAACCTGAACATCTTAAAATCTTAAAGTGGATGGAAAATGGATGGAAAATGGCCTGGATTGAAATCTCAAAATCCTAAAGTCTTAGATTCTTAAAATTTAAATTAAAATCTAACATCAATCTTAGAATCTCAAGATCTTAAAATCTTAGAACTTAGAATCTTAAAATCTGAAAATATAAAAACATCCTAAAGTCTTAGAATCTTGAGATCTTAAACTCTTAAAATATGAAATTCCTAAAGTCTTACAATCTTAAAATCTCAGAATCTTAAAAAGCTTTAAAAACTTAAATTCTTTAAACCTCGAACAATTGAAATCTGAAAATCTTAAATTATTAAAATATTACATTCCTTCAATCCGGGCTATGTTTTAAATTCCTTAAACTCTTAATCTTGAAATTTTGAAATCTTGAAACCTTAAGATCTTAAAATTACAACCTTAGAAGTTAGAATCTTACAACCTGAAAATATAAACATCCTAAAGTCTTCGAATCTTGACTTCTTAAAACCCTCATGTCTTTGAATCTTCAGATGTTAAAATCTTAAAATATGAAATTCCTAAATTCTCAAATCTTAAAATCTCAGAATCTTAAAAGCTTCAAAAAATTGAATTCTTTAAATCTCGAACTATTGCAATCTGAAATCTTAAATTCATAAACAAGTAAAATATAATAAAATTCCTTCAATCCGGGCTATATTTTAAATTCCTTAAACTCTTAATCTTGAAATTTTGAAGTCTTGACATCTTAAGATCTTAAAATCTTAAATTCCGAAAGTCGCCAAATCTGAAAATCTCCAAAAATAAAATCTTAAAGCCTTCGAAATCTGATAATGGATGGAAAATGGCTGGGCAATGGCCTGGCTGTTATAACCTTCAAAAACCTTAAATCTTTGAATCTTAAAACCTTAATTCTTAAACCATTGAAACCTTAAATTCCGAAAGTCTTCAAATCTGAGACCCTTAGAATCTCAAAGTTTTAGAATTTTAAAATCTTAACATCTACTCATCGGACTTACAGGAAAGGGAAGTGACAGAACGGGCAGGGCAAGGTGCCCGGTGGCCGGCTGTGTCGCGTCAGCGTGTAAATCCGGCCACCGGACGTGATCGGGCCGCAGGCCAAAGCCCGTTAGGGCTTACCTTCAGGTATAAGGCCGTGCGCCCCATGCCGCCGACCATGAGCGGACCATGAAGGTAGGTCTTGCGCTGGGCCCGCCCTTATAAGGGGCGAAGGATTTGCGGATTGGTTTAGGCGATTTTTGTAGCATCTCCCCGCGGCGTCCAAAAACGAGCGTTTTTAGGGGGTGCCTAATACTGGACAACACCCCCAGCATTGCCAGCATCATCGCGGATGATGCGCATGATGCTATACATGCTGGTGATGCGAAACAAGGGGCTTTAAATTGCAGAAAGCGAAGGGGAAATGCAAGGGAAACAGCATGAAGAAGGCACTGGAGAGGAACCAAAATGCAGGAAAATGCAGGCAGAACGCGAAGGGAACCGGAGGATGGGAACGAAAAGAAATTGTTGCGAAGAGAAACTGAAGAGAAATGAAGGGATGAAAAGAACTAAAGGAAAGGAGTGCGAGCAGTGAAGGGGCGTTCAAGGAGATGAAGGGAGCTGACATGAGCGAAAGGAAGTGCAGGGAAATGCCAGGAAACTGCATGACATGCAAAGGAAATGAAGTTCAAATCCCGGGAACTAGCAGGAATTAAAGGAAAAGGAAATGATAGAACGAAAAGGGCAGGGCGCCCGGTGGCCGGCTGTGTCGCGTCAGCGTGTAAATCCGGCCACCGGACGTGATCGGGCCGCAGGCCAAAGCCCGTTAGGGCTTACCTTCAGGTATAAGGCCGCGCGCCCCATGCCGCCGACCATGCTCCGACCATGCGGGTACGTTTGGGCTGGGCCTTCCTTATAAGGGGCGAAGGATTCGCGGATTGGTTTAGGCGATTTTTGTAGCATCTCCCCGCAGCGCCGAAAAACGAGCATTTTTAGGGGGTGCCTAATACTGGACAACACCCCCAGCATTGCCAGCATCATCCCGGATGATGCGGATGATGTTATGCATGCTGGCGATGCGGGGGATGCTGGGGATGTTGTCCCCTAAGTCGGGCCAATTTTGCCGAAAACGTGCAACCTGAAAATCTAAAAATCTAAAGTGGATGGAAATGGATGGAAAATGGCCTGGATTGAAATCTCAAAATCCTAAAGTCTTAGATTCTTAAAATCTTAAATTAATATCTAACAATCAATCTTAGAATCTCAAATCTTAAAATCTTAGAACTTAGAATGTTAAAATCTAAAAATATAAAAACTTCCTAAAGTCTTCGAATCTTGAAATCTTAAAAACCTTATGTCTTAGAATCTTGAGATCTTAAACTCTTAAAATATGAAATCTTAGAACCTTAATTCTTAAACCATTGAAACCTTAAATTCCGAAAGTCTTCAAATCTGAGACCCTTAGAATCTCAAAGTTTTTAGAATTTTAAAATCTTAACATCTACTCATCGGACTTACAGGAAAGGGAAGTGACAGAAACCCTCATGTCTTTGAATCTTCAGATGTTAAAATCTTAAAATATGAAATTCCTAAATTCTCAAAGTCTGAAAATCTCAGAATCTTAAAAGCTTCAAAAACTTAAATTCTTTAAATCTCGAACTATTGCAGTCTGAAAATCTTAAATTCATAAACAAGTAAAAAAATAAAATTCCTTCAATACGGGCTATATTATTCTAAATTCCTTAAACTCTTAATCTTCAACTTTTGAAGTCTTGACATCTTAAGATCTTAAAATCTTAAATTCCGAAAGTCGCCAAATCTGAAAATCTCACAAAAAAAAGAATCTTAAAGCCTTCGAAATCTGATAATGGATGGTAAATGGCTGGGCAATGGCCTGGCTGTTATAACCTTCAAAAGCCTTAAATCTTCGAATCTTAAAACCTTAATTCTTCAACCATTGAAACCTTAAATTCCGAAAGTCTTCAAATCTGAGACCCTTAGAATCTCAAAGTTTTTAGAATTTTGAAATCTTAACATCTACTCATCGGACTTACAGGAAAGGGAAGTGACAGAAACCCTCATGTCTTTGAATCTTCAGATGTTAAAATCTTAAAATATGAAACTCCTAAATTCTCAAAATCTGAAAATCTCAGAATCTTAAAAGCTTCAAAAACGTAAATTCTTTAAATCCCGAACTATTGCAATCTGAAAATCTTAAATTCAAAAACAAGTAAGATATAATAAAATTCCTTCAATCCGGGCAATATTCTAAATTCCTTAACCTCTTAATCTTCAAATTTTGAAGTCTTGACATCTTAAGATCTTAAAATCTTAAATTCCGAAAGTCGCCAAATCTGAAAATCTCAAAAACAAATCAATCTTAAAGCCTTGGATGGAAAATGGCTGGGCAATGGCCTGGCTGTTATAACCTTCAAAAACCTTAAATTTTTGAATCTTAAAACCTTAATTCTTCAACCATTGAAACCTTAAATTCCGAAAATCTTCAAATCTGACCCTTAGAATCTCAAAGTTTTTAGAATTTTAAGATCTTAACATCTACTCATCGGACTTACAGGAAAGGGAAGTGACAGAACGGGCAGGGCAAGGTGCCCGGTGGCCGGCTGTGTCGCGTCAGCGTGTAAATCCGGCCACCGGACGTGATCGGGCCGCAGGCCAAAGCCCGTTAGGGCTTACCTTCAGGTATAAGGCCGCGCGCCCCATGCCGCCGACCATGCGCGGACCATGGACCAGAACATGCGCATACGTTTTATGCTGGGCCCTCCCTTATAAGGGGCGAAGGATTTGCGGATTGGTTTAGGCGATTTTTGTAGCATCTCCCCGCAGCATCCAAAAACGAGTCCAAAAACGAGTATTTTTGGGGGGTGCCATAATACTGGACAACACCCCCAGCATTGCCAGCATCATCCCGGATGATGCGGATGATGCTATGCATGCTGGCGATGCGAAACAAGGGGCTGAAAGGAAACAGGAGTGACTGGAAGTGAACGAAATGCAAGTCAAAGGCATTGCACGAAAATGAAGAGGGCGCTGGAGAGAAACCAAGCTGCAGGAAAATGCAAGGACGAAAAGGGAAAGGAATGCGAATGAAGGAGTCTTCAAGGAAATGAAGGGAGCTGAAGCGGCAGTGAAGTGGAAGGAAGTGAAGGGACATGCCAGGAAACTTAGAGGGAAAGGAGATGAAAGAACGGGAAGGGGTGCCCGGTAGCCGGCTGTGTCGCGTCAGCGTGTAAATCCGGCCACCGGACGTGATCGGGCCGCAGGCCACAGCCCGTTAGGGCTTACCTTCAGGTATAAGGCCGCGCGCCCCATGCCGCCGACCATGCGCGGACCATGAAGGTAGGTTTTGCGCTGGGCCCGCCCTTATAAGGGGCGAAGGATTTGCGGATTGGTTTCGGCGATTTTTGTAGCATCTCCCCGCGGCGTCCAAAAACGAGCGTTTTTAGGGGGTGCCTAATACTGGACAACACCCCCAGCATTGCCAGCATCATCCCGGATGATGCGGATGATGCTATGCATGCTGGCGATGCGGGGGGGATGTTGTCCCCTAAGTCGGGCCAACTTTGCCGAAAACGTGCAACCTGAAAATCTTAAAATCTTAAAGTGGATGGAAAATGGATGGAAAATGGCCTGGATTGAAATCTCAAAATCCTAAAGTCTTAGATTCTTAAAATCTTAAATTAAAATCTAACAATCAATCTTAGAATCTCAAGATCTTAAAATCTTGGAACTTAGAATCTTAAAATCTAAAAATATAAAAACTTCCTAAAGTCTTCGAATCTTGAAATCTTAAAAACCTTATGTCTTAGAATCTTGAGATCTTAAACTCTTAAAATATGAAATCTTAGAACCTTAATTCTTAAACCATTGAAACCTTAAATTCCGAAAGTCTTCAAATCTGAACCCTTAGAATCTCAAAGTTTTTAGAATTTTATTACAGGAACAGAAACCCTCATGTCTTTGAATCTTCAGATGTTAAAATCTTAAAATATGAAACTTCCTAAATTCTCAAATCTTAAAATCTCAGAATCTTAAAAGCTTCAAAAACTTAAATTCTTTAAATCTCGAACTATTGCAATCTGAAAATCTTAAATTCATAAACAAGTAAAATATAATAAAATTCCTTCAATCCGGGCAATATTCTAAATTCCTTAACCTCTTAATCTTCAAATTTTGAAGTCTTGACATCTTAAGATCTTAAAATCTTAAATTCCGAAAGTCGCCAAATCTGAAAATCTCACAAAAAATACAATCTTAAAGCCTTGGATGGAAAATGGCTGGGCAATGGCCTGGCTGTTATAACCTTCAAAAGCCTTAAATCTTTGAATCTTCAAACCTTAATTCTTCAACCATTAAAACCTTAAATTCCGAAAGTCTTCAAATCTGAGACCCTTAGAATCTCAAAGTTTTTAGAATTTAAAGATCTTAACATCTACTCATCGGACTTACAGGAAAGGGACGTGACAGAACGGGCAGGGCAAGGTGCCCGGTGGCCGGCTGTGTCGCGTCAGCGTGTAAATAATATTCCAGGTACCCTCCCACTGGTGCTAGCAGGAGGAGGGGCAATACGCTTGATTGTGGTCCACATTCAGTGAATCTTAAAATCTAACATCCTAAATGTCTAACGAGTGAACATGTTTCTGCTTCGGACACCTGTGTCGCGATCCAAACCTGGTATTCAAGGGCTATTGCGATCGTTCTCTCGCGTACGATCGTTCCCTCCCACACAATCTTTCTCCCAACGTTCAGATTCTCATTTTTTTTGGTCCCGCCACCGATGAAAGATGCCCTTGTTCCACTGAAATATTGGGGTGTGTGTTTGCCGTACACCTTTCGCTAAACACTAATGATTCATATTTTCGCGCATGTTGCCGGAGAGTCGGTTGCCGCAGTGTGTTCCACGCTTACGGGCAAGGAATGGGGCAGCTTGTCGGAAGGTATTATGTCTTGCACCCTTGCGCCAAAGGCTGAACGCTCCAAAACAACTGTTGATTCAAAAAAAAAAAAAAAAAAAACGCCGACCCGTTAAAAGAACGCTCGCCGCACATGCGATGGCTCAGAAGGGGGGACCCTGCTACTTGGGTGTTCAATCCACCAAGTCAGTTATAAGGGGACTAATTTCAGATACCCAGTATAACCAGGGTTTACAAACTACTTACCTGACGTTGGCAACGAAAATCCAAGTAGACTCATTCCCCCCGCAGGTAAGGCGAGGCCTTGAAAAGTAATGGATTCGCCGACAGCACGCCCCTCACGAAGTCCGCCTCCTGGTCGAAACCAACAAAAAAGGGACCCTGAACCGACCCCAAATGTGTGTTACTGTGTGGCTGTCCAACATGTTGTGGGTTGCCCAGCAATTAACATGGAACCTGACACTGGGGTCCTGGAAGACCATTTTGCTTCTAAAGGAGCCCCCTGTCTGGTTCCATTTTTATTGGTGGGGAAATCATACATGTTCCTCAGAAAGTTCAAGGTCAACGATCTGAACAAGTAGCAGTCAAGCATAGACCCCTTTCTGCCCAAACGACTCACAAACAAGCAGTACGAAGGCAGAACAAACAGAAACGATCCGTTGAGGGCCCACGTGCCCAAAGCTCCCCCAACTGCCCAAGGCTCACAACTTCCCGGCTTTTAGGGCTTTCGAAAGGAGCTATGTAAGAACCTTGGGGTGTCCCGGAGGTGCCTAGGGTCCAAAGGCATCTTCAAAACCCTTGGCAGGAAAAAATTGCCTGCATGTGCCAATGCCACTCCTTTCCCTGAGAATCTGATGGTACCATCTAGTGCACGCTTCCCCTAAAAACCAGGGCAACTCACCTGAAAAATGGGGCAAACACCCAAATCTTCAGCTGTTTAAACCAAAACGGGAATTAGAGCTGGACATCAAAACCAAACGCCCGTCTCCCTCGATCAGGCCTGCCTCAGGAAGGCTCAAGGCGAAACAGGAGTGCATGAAGGTTGACTCAAGAAATCACTTGAGTGGATGGACGAGAAAGTGATCAATTTTTCGTTGTCACTAGAGCGGTTTGCCCAAAACGCGTCACGTCCAGAAACCGGGGAAGTGAGGTGAACACGTCTGCCGGGTCCAACTTGGTTGGATGGCCTGAAGGTACTCAAACCAGACCGAGCAAACGCGGCATAGCAGCAATGTGTGTTGATTTTGTCCATTGGAAAGCAAAGAATGCTGGACCTCCAGGGGCCCCATTTCTGCCCCACCCATAAAAAAGCAGTCCAAAGGGGACATAGGGGTAGGAATCTTGGCCCCCTCTGGGGTGTACAAGAATCAGGTGTTCTGCTTCTGCTTCTGCTTCATTTCTCATATTTTTGGCGGAGTCGCCAACAAATCGTGCGAAACAGAAACACAAAGACTCGGTCCTCGGGCTGTTCGACGCGGCATAAAGCGGACGATGTTCATCAGTCCTGTCCCTCCAGGCTGGTTGGGTGCTCCTCATAGAGGATGCGACTGCGTACGGCCTCAGCTCTCTCAGGTCTCGCTTTTTCCGTGTTCGGACGAAGCATGTCGGATAAGCTTGGGGTACAAAATGGTTGCACCTGAAAAGCCGACCTATATTCTGGGCAACTGTTCGTGATCCACAAACTGAAAGAATAATCCGCAAGTAAGGGACTTTCGTCATTGGACCAGGTGAGCGCGTTGCAATGTGCCCAGCGAGATCCTGTCCTTTTCCACCCAGCGTACAGTACGGCAACCTAAGTTGTAACCCACTGGCCCCCTTCGAATGGAGGTAGCCTAATTGTGTCTCATTGCTTGTTTGCTGCCACACATGATTCATGTTGATTTCAGTAAAGACCCTTTGCTGGACATCTACATCGGGACTTACAGTCATTGCCATGACCTGTCATGAACACCTCGACGGCAACTCACATTTGGATTTGCACTGGTCTGATGGCGCAAAGCCTCGGGGTACTTTTGGTGACTTGATTCGAGAACAACCGGGACGGAAAACAAAAAGCTTCTGCAACAAGCAATAGTTAATGGCTAATCTGAACATAAATTAGCCTTGGTTGAGATTTCACGTGGTTTGGGTTGGCTTTGTGAGTTCAGGCCTGGCTGACTATGACTAAGGTTGATCCCGTCTATTCATGCTCACCAATCGCTCAACGGGCATCCCAAAAAAATGATGCCTGAAAATATTGGACACTTACAGCTGAGGAGATGGTTCCCCATTTGACAATAATTATGGGAAATCTGTTCACAAAGGCTGAAGAAAATAACAGACCACTAACAGTATAAAAGTACACAACTGGCTGATCCAAGTTTTACTTTGTGCTGCCAGAAAACAACAACAAGCGGGTTACAAGGACAAAACACACGCGGAAATCAAGGTGTCCGCAAGGCTCGCTTGCTGTTGGGCCCCCGGCGATATCCTTCAGCGCTACGCCTCCTGTTTGGAATCAGCGCCCATTGCACCCGTTGATGGGTGTGTCCATGACCCTTCAAACATGGGGGTATCCAAAAGAAAGGGGTCAAACGGTCATGGCCCCATTTTTAAAGCATCATGGAGACTCCAGGTGTAAAGCCCTTTTATCCCCTTGAAACCAGGTAGGAACCCAGCAGGCTCTTAAAATTAAGTCTTTTTGTGGATTTTCATGCTGGGTTCGTAGAAACTCGCAGCCTCCCCCGAAGTCTAGGGGGCCTTTGGATCTTCGGAGTCGCCTGGGAGAGGGGCTTAATGGGCGAATGGGAACCGCGAATTAGTCAACCCCTGGTTGATTCACTGGGGGCTGCTCCCTTTTGGGATTCGGCACCCTATCCAAAGGACGGATTAAATTTTATCCGGGGTGCCTCTGTTGGTGACTTACTATGTTGGACGAACACCCTTTGGGGAACAACCCTAAGGCCTCAAAACCCATTGGCGTGGTTGAACATTGACAATACACATATTGTGACGGACTGTTGTCACGTTCAAGGGGATTCCCTCAGTATTAGTTCTGTAGGGACAATTGTCCTAAAACCAACTTTCGCACAACCTGGATCCGAAAGACCTTGCTTTCTGTCCAGCAAACCCGATTTCAACCCGTCACAGAGAGCGAGTCTGGGGTCACCTGGTCTGGGGATTCCCTTGCGGTGGCTGTCCTACATTTTCCCCTTTGGAGCAAAGGAAGCCTTTCGGCCGCAATGGGGCTTGTGATTGCGCTCGGTTTGCGTGCAATACAGTACTTGGGTATGGCTCAATACTAGAAAACTCTGCAGGTGGTCGATGCATGTCGATGCCCTTTAGGTGTAAAACAGCGAGAGGGACACCTGGGGCGCCAGTTTGAGACAAACCCATGAAGGGGATCAGCCGCAACAAGTCGACTGGTCGTTGGTTGAAGACGTGTTGGGGACACCCCCCTTTGCACCCTTTCACAACCCTGGCCCAGGGCAACTCCGAACAACCGCTTGTCGCCCATCTGGGCATATCGACCCCAGAGCATTCAGCTGAGGAAAAACAACTGGAAAAGCCAACCAAACGGAAAGCCACATGATTGTTTCTTTGGGGGGGGGAGAAGCTTTGAGGAAAGGCACACCCACATTGAGCACATCCAGTCCACGTTCGGCTCGTGACTTCCGCTGGTCAGCAATGACCTAAGAAGGCCGCGTCGTGCGCTCCGGGCTGCGTTCGTTCTGCTGCGTTTCTTTGGGACAAAACCAGGGCTTGCTCCGCCAAAAAGTTTCAACACCCCTTGCTTGAAAGAAAACCGAGTTTGGTGTCCGTTTCAAAGCGGCCCTTGGACCGGGTGCTTACACCAATTTCGGCCCCCGCCAAGCTAAGGCTCGACTCTCCAAGCGAGGTGTGTTGCAGTCCAAAACCCTGAAGGCAGCTTCTACTCCTTACCACCTATATAAGGGGCCTCCATTGGAAGCTGGAAATCAAACGATTTCTCTGTGTGTACAAGCATGGCTGGGCCTAAGAAATTGGAATAGGGTTGGGGACTTACAGACCAAAGGAGCAACATCTTAGCTCCTCACATATTACCGTGATTGATTGCTTAATAGAAGTTACTGAACCCATCAGAACTGGTCCCACCCGCTACTCAGGAGGATTGGTAGCTGTTCATGTGAGAAGTTCCCAAAATGCGAACTGGAGTTCTGCAAAGGGTCGGCTTCGCTTTGGTTATCTTGAAGGGGGACCCGAAAAGGGTCCCACCTGTGTTCAACCATGTCTGCCGTCAACAAACGAGTTCCTTGGGGTTGGTAAGGATGGTCAACCCTAGGTTTCAGAGCATACGGGTTGCTAAGAGAACCGCAGTGGCCCAAATAAAGCCCATTCCGAATTCTGTGAACAGACCCACGTCAATGTAAGGGTCCCCAACTAAATAGGGCAACCCCCCCCTTCCGTGTAAAACTTGTCAAAGGGGAATATTGGGACACCCCTGGTTTCTTGATTCTAGCCGTTCCAACTGGCCTCGTTACTCTACCAACGTCACCCAAAGTGGTTGTTCAAAGGGAAGCTACTGATTCAAACAAGAATCGCAACCTAAATCCAGTGCCTGACCTTGACAAAACCCCAGCAAAAGGGAAACAAACAAATCATGACCCCGGAGATCAACCCAGGCGGTCCGTTTCCGCCGGGTCCCGCGCCTTGCGCGCCACACGGCGCAGGCGTGCGAGGGCGCGGGCCTTGGAGAGCCGCAAACCCGTGGATCCCAGTTCCCACAGGCTTCGCCAGCTTCGTGGTAAGGTTTCAAATGTACCCCTGGAATACAGGGGAATTGAGTCAGGCATGTCTTTGGGGAGCTCAACAGGAAGTCGGGTTCTGCTTTGAAGGGTCGTAGGAGTCATGGCCCATAGGGTGCCTTGCTCAAAATCAAAGTGTTAGTGGACTCTGAACTCTAAAAGTCTGAAACTCAGGGTACGGCTGTGGAAAACAACACTTCTTGCGACGACAAAGTGATCCGTGCCCGTGGCTGCTTTGGCATTTTGAAGAATACTCCAAGTGTCCAAAATCCACTGTTCGACAAACCCTCAACCAGGGAAGTGTCCTGTTGGCCTCCTTATGCATCAACCGTAAACATTGTATCAACAAAAACACATACCCGTGAAACAACCGTTTGACATAGTTACTCCGAAGACTCCATACGGGTAGAATTTTGGTGGCTGTCTTAGTTGGAAAACAATGGACATATTTCACCTGGAGTCTCCTTCTGACCCTTTAAAAATTGGGCCACCCCTGTCTTTTTGCTAATGTCTCCATTTTTCAAACGTCATGCAAACTCATGCACCCAACTTACAGGATAAAGTCACTGGTGTCGGTGTGCTATCAGAACCCTGACAAACCCTCAGGGATGCTGGAGGGCTCCGAAGAGAGATGTCGCTTCGGTTTTGGCGACCCCTTTTGGCCCGGGCAGGGTTGCTCTTAAGTTGTCCTTACTCACTTGGGATAGCAAACCGGTTCGGGAAAGCAGGAGCTGGCGTAAACGAGACATAGAAGTCAAGATCGAAACCCTATTAAAATTAGCTTCCCCAAAACCCATGGTGAAGAACCAAATGGGCATGATATCCACACCTATGGTTGCAACTATTCCCTTCTAACCCAAGACACCCAGTGGCCATGGGAAAAGAGGGCACTGTTGCTTGGGGCCGGGCTAGTTGATGTTGAAGGGACACCCCCCCCTCCAACAAAAAAGAAGCAAGGGCACCAAATGAGATTAGATCTATGGCCTTTGCCAAAACGGCAGACAAGATGAACATCCATCCAAACTTAGCACCCGTTCGGCGACACAAACACACAGCACAAACAAATATGTGTGTCTTCTTTCGAGGCTATTCTTTTTGAGATTGGTTTCATGAGGGAAACCAAAAGGAACACCTTTGCCATTCTGGGGTCCACGTATTTTGGCATGAGCGTGTCTTTTTTGACACCGCAACCCTTTTGTGGGGTGGTTTGAAGCCGAACCAATAAGAAGCCACCGTGTTTCGAGGGTTTTTTAGTTTGGGTGTGTCTCTTTTTGGGGTTCCCAAATGGTGGCCTTCCTTGCAGCTCTTCCTGAAAAAAAACACTTTGCATTTCCATGAGGGAAAGGAGGGCACGCCCTTTGTTCGTAATTCCGCCACATTGCTCAGGACCCCACCCCCCTCAATTAAAGTGAGCCTCTTTTTGGCGGACTCTTAAAGTGCCCCCCCCCCAAACCAAACACGAAGAAAAAAAAGAAAAAAAACGCCTTGCAACTCACAGGAGGCGAGTTGGAAAAAGTTGGCACGCCTAGAGACCCCCAGCTCCCCCAGGCGCCCACTGAATTCCTCCCAGGCGCCGAGTTCTCAGCATCGAAGGCCGAAACCCGCGAAGCCCGCGGCCTGGATCGAAACGCGGAGGGTCGAAGTCGGAAGATCCTCAGCGGATCCGCACCTCTTTGGATCCTTCGGTTCTTCCAACCTCAAACAAATGGTTTGGAAAGGAGGGCCCTTTTTTATCTTTGAGGTGCCTGGATCCTTGAACTTGGCGCATGTCCTGACGTGGAAAGGATTTGTTTTTGGATGTCCTGCAAATACCAAAGGAGATCCGCCATTGTGAGAAACTCTTAGGATTTGTTGAGAGCAGCAAGTGCGCTCGGTTTTTAGCAAAGGTACCTCTTTAAAAAGGAACTAGTAATCTTAGGCAATTGGAATCCTACACTTAGATTCTTAGTTGTCCGTCGTTCATATTCCACTTTATTAGGTGAGAGCTTGAATAACAACTATTCTAGCTCAAATCAAAATGCTACGAAGGATTTGTTACTGTACCAAGGCTTCCATGTGAACTACACAAGCGCATTTTGAACACAGAAGCTCTCGCACGCAGGCCGGAAACGGGACAATGCAACACATGAAACACGCGCAAAAAGTTCAGACCCATGCCCCAGATCCTGGAACCACTCCCCAATGGGCCTGATCTTTTTGATTTTATTGCTTGTCGTAGAAAAATATCAACACGCCGCTACACTAGGGTGAAAGTGGACGGCACAATTCCGCGAATGTTGGTAGTAAAGATCATGCCTAGACTCACGAGGGTATACGTTCAACTGTAGTTTCAAAACCCCTTCAATTCATAGGACACGTTTTCTTGAGCCCATTCGGGACATTTCTGGACCTCAAAACGGCCCATCTTGAGGCATATAATCCGGGAGTGCCTCTAAAAAAGGGGCGACCGTCCTTTTTCTTGCCTAGAAGCCTCTGACATGAGCCGTGGTCGAAATTACAAAGGCTTTTGCAGGTGGGACAATTAGGGCTCATCCCTGGTTGTTGTGGGAAAATTGAGGGGGGCCACGTTTTGTGTGAAAAGTCTAGCTCGTCCCAATGGACCGTGAACCACTAGACATTTTTGCAAAAACTGCACATGGGTGTCCTCGGTTTCCTGAATACCCTGGCTCACAGTCCCAAGAAGCCTAAGCTTACGAAAGGGTTCCCAATTGCAGCCTCCACCGTAAATTACTTGCAAAAGTGAAACAAGAAAACTACTCCCATGGTCTGCCCCTTTGGTTTGCTCATGGTTTTGGTGGTTCGGTGTTAAACGGTATGTCAGCCCAGAGAACGATTAACATGGCCCAGAGTTTGAACCGCACTGTTGAGCCCCAAATGCGGCTAATAATTCCCAAAAATAGCCGAGCTCCTTCCCTTTATAGGGGCTATCCAAAAACAGGCTATCCAAGACCAAAAAAAAAAAAACAACAACAGAAGATTGACTTGTTGGCTTTAGGTCTTCTATTTGTGATCAGGTACCAGCAAGTAAGACTTGCAACAGATGGTTTCGATATTAGCTGAGGGACACCAACACAAAAACTAACTATTTTCGGGCCTCCGCTAAATATGGTCTGCACACAAAAAGAACATGCTATGCAGTTTTGCACTGATTTTGGTTCAACAACTAGCCAAGCTGGGTTGGTCTTTGACCCCCTGCAAACAGTCAGGCCGTGGTCAAACAGGAAAACACTAGTTTCAGTCAAACCAAGAATTGTTGTACATACTCTAGAGCCAAGACTGGGCCCTCAATACATAAGGCCTTAATAGCACATCGCCTGCTCTTCCAGCCTGATCCATGAAACTGCCTGGACCCCAATGGACCGCGTTCTACCCTAAGGACCGCGAAAGAGCGGTAAGTCAAAACACATGGACCAAAGTTTGCTTTTGTTCCTCGCCTGAGGGCTGGGAAAATTTGAGCTCGTCCCTGCTTTTGTCAGGCCGCCAATAAGTTCGAGTGAGCCTCCCATGAGTCCCTTAGCGGTGCACGGGAAAGGGGTGGAGCCCCAGTCCCTTCCGGGCAAACCCAAAATTCTGACAGATCAACCGCCAATTTGGGTATTCAAAACACGGTGACCCCCAAATGGCTTTGGTCTGCGTGGTTTCCCTAAACCCAAAACGGGTGTTCAATCCACGCGCCTCAAACAAATGCGATCCGGCCTGCCTGAGCATCGCCCCTCGCGCCTGAGAGACGAAGCGGTGGCAGGGCCGGGTGCGGGTCTGTGACTTTGAAGCTTGGTACTCTTTTGTTGGGTGAAAGGGCATTCTGGTGTCACGCTGGGACCACGGTGGTTTAAAATAGTCTTCCAAGAGGGTGGGGTGCACTTCCATGTTTGTTGGTGGGAGGTGATTGTGGTACTGGGAACCAATATTTAGTTGCAATCAACTGTAACAAAAGCCCGAAGATGTCTCAACTTCACTGTTCGAGAAGATGGCCATACAGTGTCCTTTGATACCACGCGGTGACACGCGTGTACATGTTTATGTTTCGCTCGATGTTGAGAGAATCGGTCTAATGACAAAATGGCTGTTGACCTCCCGATATCATTCAAACAGAGGGTGCAGGGTTTAAGGGATGTGGACGAAATGAGACCCCTGGCTAACGTTTCTGAGGGGGAAGCTCAGGATAGAAGCGTGCTGGCTAAATCTGACATGACAATGTGGCAGTTGAGTTTCTGTCTGCTGGTATACACATTGACATATTACCACGGAGCTTTGAAGATCCGTTTCATCCAAGTTGCTCATTTCTCCACAGGACTAGAGATTCAACAAGTCGCCCCGGGAGCATGGTAGCAGCTCTAAAACAGAAATCTGGCCAAAGTCCAGAATTGTCAAGTAACGCACCTTCATTGCACGAAGCACTGAGTGAGAAAAACGGGGCGTCCAAGAAAGTAGACAAGACGAGCCATGCTGAAGCGCTCACACACCACCAAGACCGCATCCACATGATTCACGCCACAAGTTGCAGTCTACTTGGCCTCGCAGGATACTGTTGCAGCAGGCATCGCCTGAGAATCGCCGCCAGCGCCGCTTGCCCAACTCTTCCCGCCAGGGCCCGCCAGCTTTTGGTGCAACGCATCTCCTGGAACGGCATGGGCTGTAGTACCCAGTCTGTGCATCTTGCGCCCGGGCAGCTATCACGCTTCGCTGTGAAGGGGAGCGAAAGCCTCACCACAGTGGCCTCACTTGCAAGGCAGTCTACTCTTCATCATGGACGGACTCGTTTTACCCCCTGTATCTACGCACGCTTGTTATAACTTGCGTAGACACGGATTGCTTCAGATTCAGTCAGTCACATGCGACATGCTTGCATGTGTCCTGGCCGACACATAGGAGTTGAATAATTGCTTACGCGATGTCCTTGTGATTGGGTGTCTGGGGTACTTACCTTACTGCTTCTCAGTGGGGAATCAACAGGGGTCTTGGGAATGAACCTCGAGATCAACCAAGGAAGCCACCAGTTGGATGGTTTCCCTTGGGGTCATTCCATGTCTCATTCGACGGGAAAAGAAAACCAGCCGTGATCTGAGACATGCCGAGGCCGCAGGCCGGCATGGAAGCTCGCCATGCGCCGCCCGAGAAGGGAAAGACCGGGCAACAACGGGCAGCGAAGCGACCGGAAAGCAAAGCGAGGCTGGTTGGGGGGGTGTTTGGGGGGCTGGAGTGGGTCAGACTTCGGCCCAAACGGAAACAAAACAAATATTGTAGGCTGAAGGGCTTTCTCGTTGCCTGACATTTTTCTAGCATGGGTGTCAATCCAAGCATCTCTTGAAGGAGGATTGTGCCCGTGACTGATGGGCACATCCCAGGTCCAAAAGTCTGCGACCACATGTGGGGCATGGGTTCAGTTGCTAGAGCCAAAGTGTCGATTGGCAGCCGCGGGCCGGCAGATTTACCTGTGGCTTCCATGGCACCCGGGGCATCAAAGTGAGACATCCAATCCCACTGCTGGTTCAGTTGAGCTCTGATACGATGGAGTCCCCAAATATTGCAAACAACTTTTCCCCAAATATTGATACATAGCCTAGCATGTGTGGGAAGGTACCTGGAAAAACAGTTCCCTCTCGAAGGGACCCTCTGACTGGTGCCAATAGTAGGATAGACGGTAAAAAGGCTGGATGTGGAGCAAGAACAACAAATGTAGGCCGCAAGCACCTTGCATAAACCTGCCTGTAGATCTTCACAGCGGGGTGGACACCTTCCTGTGCTTAATGTCTCTCCTTAGCTATGTGCCATGCTCAACATATCATGTTCCCTGGGGTTGCTAGGCATGGTCATCCTCTTCATAGCACCTTAGGCAACCATTGCAACATCACCACTGATCGACCTTTTTTGTTGGACAAGAGTTCCTGGCGAACCTCCAGGTTTGTTCTAGGTCTTATTGGACCTTGGGCTCATGTTGGTCCGCCTTGAAAGGGAGTCCGCAACTTTCACAACCCGTTTATCACTCATGTTATCTCAAGCACAGACCTGACTTCCAATGTGGAGAATGGACACTGTTTGGCTGATTGTCAACGAAAGCTCCTGACCAAAATGGAATACTGGAAATGCGCCGTGATAGCACATAGGAGCCGCCTTTCATGGTCCTGGCCCCGGAAAAAAGGTCGGCTCCAACGAAAAAAACATGCATGGTGTGTTTATGGGTTCCCTTTTTTCTTGCGGTGTCTTCTTGGTTTCCCTTTAAAACCAACTAGACGGCCACTTCAGAAAGAAGACACACCCACGAGAAGCCCCGCAAACAGTCCCTGCTGGCCCTTGGCCGGGCAGGCACCTGTCGAAGGCATGCTGCAAGTGGCCGCAGCTCGCGTAATAGCCTGGGCTAGGAGGGTTCCTGATTCTTGGCCTGTATCTGGGGTACACAGAACATCATACAAGGGGTGCCACAGGAAAAGGGGGGAATGCGTCAACAGCGAAAATGGGTAGGGAACCTGTTTCAGGTTGGTTGAAGGTAAAACAAATCTAGGTCCTCCAGTAGAGGTTAGAATAAGGATACCCTTTTTTCTGTAGTCTATTTTAGTAGGGGAACCCTCCCCCAAAAAAAGGGGTAAAAGGGCACTACTGGGGGACCTAGAAATGGAACACCCCATTTCGCTCACTTGCTCCCCCAAAAAACCCGCCCAGGGACCCAGTCGTTTTCGGCTGAAATGCGGCAAGGATTTCCTGAGGTGGCCTGGGGACCTGGAGAGCTTGGCCCAATCTCCTCATGGTTTGGACAGCCCCCATTACGTTTACCCACACAACGGTGTACATGAACCTGAAACATGGACCTGAAACATGTCGGCTCACGTGGAATACCGTGATCTTCAAACTGTGCTTAGAGACTGAGTAGTCGGTGAGCAAGTGTGCATCTGGGAGCGTTCTGAAATGTGGGACCGCGTTTCGATGCTGTTTTGAGGGGGACTACAGCAAAGAGCAACGATGTCAAGGGTCACCTAAACGCTTTGGAACCATTCACATGTTCACCACGTTTGTTGACAGCATAGTACGTGAGCAACAAGAGTTCAATATAATATTAATTGTTTAACCAACTGAGATTAGACTGTGGGGGTTGTACTCTGAGAATCTCATCATGATAAGTGTTTCAATCAGTCTGAGCATGCGCTAGCATCTTCCAAGCCCTATGATCGGAAACACGGGTAGAACATGAATCATTGCTCCGCGCTCAACTCGACGAGACCCTGCCCACAACTTGCAAAAGTGCCAGCAGGAAAAAGCCCACGGCCTCCAGTAGATTCGCCCAATTTGTTTGCCCAGAAAGCCGAGAAGCCATTTCAACGTTTGGGCAATCTACTGCACCAAAAGGAATCCACGTCCTTGACTTGCTCAAGAGCTGGGTTCCCACTGTTTCGGAAGCTCACTTACAGCTCGCCAAACCAAAAGGCAGTGCCTTTTACGTAACCCAAACTTTCGTAAGGGGACACATCGGGAGCCTTGCAATATGTCCAGTGGTCAAGATCCAAATCGTACCCCCAGTGAACATCCCAATCCCAACCAAAATAGACCAAAATGGGTGGTGCACCTACCCCAAAATGGTACCATTGGTTTTGACCCATAGCCATATTCAGAAGATTCCGTGAAGTTCAGCAGACACGTTCATAGGCTCGCAGCAGTCCCGCACGAACTTGGCGCAGCTGGGGCGCTGAAAATGATCCTCACGACTGCTCCCTTGCCTTCAAGGGAAGTCATCCCCGGATACATAGACATATATACATATATATATATATATTTATTTATCTATTTATGTGTGAATATACCACAATGTACAATATACATACACATGGTGGTCATTCACAGTCGTTCAGCAAGCAAAGCTGGTATTCATTGAGCGTGATAGTAGCTGGGGTTGCTTTCATCCACTTACCTGACGTGTGTTAAACATCCAAGCAGTTAGTCTACAGAAATACGGAACCCGTAAGACTCACAAATGCGATTGAAGGAACTCCTAAACAAGAAGGGAGTTCATCCCAAGGGATTTCCCCCCCAATCGGGCGGTGCCGGGCGACCAAAAGTCATCGAGAATGACCCTTTTGTTCTGCCTTTAGCCACAAAACAGCAGCACAAAGGTAGAACAAAGATGTCTTTTGGGAGTGCAGGAAAGTGGAAAGGGGAAGCCACAACCCAGCTTCCCAGCGACCCTGCCACAAAGATGATCCCCTTTTCGGGTTGACTGCTTTGAGTCGGGGGGAACCCGGAAAAACCGCCTAAACTGGTCCCAACTCTGAGGCACACCCCAAACATGGTTCACTCGTATTTATATAGTCTACCCACAAATATGACACATTTTTTCTGGATCCCCAAGTAAAAATGGCAAAGCGCGTCACTGACCAATGCATTGCGGCCCCTTAGTCGAAGCTGACCATTCAAAGGGTCCGTCCTTTTTTTTCCGGGCTGGTGCCAGCGAATCCGAGCAAGTTCAAAGCTAAGGACCGAAACCCCTGGAGTCTCCTTCAGACTATTTCAAAACAGGGAATTCCATGACCTTTTCCTTTGCGCAACGTCATGGAAACTCCAGGTAGCTGCTTTTTTGAGGATGGGGTTTACTCCTTTCGGGATGAAACCGTTGAATGGACTTTTGCTACTTTTCACCCACCGATCAGTGAGATAGTTGAACTTGCCTTGAATCACTGATTCTCCGCATGGCCAAATTTGAATAATGTTGACCCCATATCAATAAAGCCCTGTCTATTCATAGGGGGTGTATCTGGGTTTAGTGCTTTTGGAGGGGAACACCCTCCTATTCAGAAACAGGGGTCAATTCATATGGGGTCAACACTAACTCAACCGAAAAAAGAGGGGCGCCAAATTCGATCCTTGATCACAAAACCCCCTACCATCGCCGGCCACCTTGCAAGGAACTCGAACTTCAGGGCCCAGTTTGCTTTCCCGAAATGCGACCCGGAGTCTCCTTCTAACGCTTAAAACATGAGGTTACCCAAAAATCCAGGGGTCATGGAATGTTCTTATTTGAAGAGTCAGAAGGAGACCGGGTAGATTTAAACTCACAGCGTCGCTCTCAAAAAAAAGGTGCTGCAACAGGGATCCTCCGTTGACTTCCAGAACAAGCAAGGTCTCTTTTTGCTGGTCAGCAGGGAAGGTGATGGCAAGAGATTGCCAAAGGGCAAGCGGCAAAGACTGGCACGCCTTTGTCAGCCTCCTCCCCGCTCGTTTTATCCCTCCTCCAGCATGCTGAAGACTTGCGCTTCCAAGTCCTAGCGCGATACTTGTAAAAGTTCAAACGAACATGGGGGGGGGTCTCAACATAGAACTCCGTCCCCTAACATCAAGCAACAGGTCGTGGCAAAAAAGATGGTCAACGGCCAACAGCCACTGCTAGTCACTAATAATCACACCAGGCTTAATTGCACGGCTCCCCTTGCATGCTTATATGAAAATTGAAGGCTAAACAAAACCTCCTATGATCACGAAACATGACTCAAATCGCAGTCAAGTCCACCCCCCCAATGATATTACACTGAGTCTGGCCATACAAGTACCAATACGTGTAAGCTGCAAGATGTTGCCAGCCAATTAACCACAAAACCCTGGCAGAGAATTCCCAAAATAATTGTGTGTCCCTGGTTCCAGACTTGCACTAGCGGCATCCACCATAGTATTTCCGGTTGCTCATAGTGACGTGTTTCACTCCAAAGAGTATGCGTTGACCATACGAATGAACCCCTGTGATCCAATTGCAGCTGTGACTCTCTGTGTCAGTCTTTCCCCCCTCCTGCGAAGGGAACAAGCAAAAACCGTGAGTTTGGTCAAACCTCAAAGCAACCAAGCAACCGTGTGTCTCTGACAGGGTGTTCACTTCCCCAAAACAAACCGCTACGAGGCAGAACCCGTGGGCATATACCCTGGATGCAAGGTCAGCAACCCTCCATACCCCTTGTTGAGACATGCTTACGCGGCCTTGTTTAAGCATCCTTTTGGTTTCCCTTTAGACCAAAACAAAAACAGGGTCCTAGTCCTTAGCCCCTTCAAACGCAAAGGGTGCAGGTCTGGGTCACTAAACCGGGCCAGGGATCCCAGGAAGCGCAAACAGGTTAACCTGTTGTCGGATATTTTGGGTGAAACATTGTCGGTGAGGAAATACCCACCAGTTGAATCGGTTCTTTACGTGCTGGAAGTGACGCCCTTTTAGGGTCACCTACAGAAAGTGACGCAGCTTGCCAATGATCTGTTCAGGCAGCCCGTTTAGGTTACTCATGTTTTTCGGGTGACCGTTGATGGGGTTCCGCTTGGATTCGCGAAAAACACACATTTGTCCGGGCGCGAGCGATCGGAACC
>CAUJNA010003474.1:377704-395204 GCA_963377175.1 Effrenium voratum | reverse complement strand
AAGCGGAGACGCAGCGAAAAGCGACGTTTGAGGAACAATGCGCACACGGCAGAGTGCAATCAGAGTGCATAAGCTTTGAGAGTAGAGAACACCATAATACAGCAAAAAAACGGAGCGAGGGCGGAGCGAGCTGGGAGGAAGAGCAGAGCAAAGATTGCGAAGAGAAGCGCGCAGCAAAAGGTTGGCAGAAGAACCGGGAAAAGATCAGATAAACAGCGAAGACTGAGAAGAGCGGAGAGAAGAGCTGAGCGAAGAGGAAGACGAGCGGGGAACAGAGCGCATCGCGGAGCGCGGCTGAGTGGGCAAGAGCCGGGAGCCTTGCGGGCAGTGTACCGGAGAGTCGAGCCTGCGACGGGTGGGGGGTGGCATTTGGAGCTGTTCGCAAAGAAACCATGATGTTCAGAAGCCAGATGTATTGAACAAAAATCACAGAGTTGTCGCATTCGCTGGCCCCATTACTTGCGAAAGCTGTTGTCCCAACATTATGAGTGCGGAAACGCCTGATTGGAGCTAGCTCCGATCTTAATATACATCTACGAGTAGTTGTATGAATGTATATGTGATGTCCACCTCGAAATGAAAACCCTGAGCCCCCATACCTGGTAGTAGGACTTTACGTGTCATTTACTGTACCCAACCTATGTGCAGTCTGCAGATTTCATTACTTGAGTCACAGACCAACTAAACTACGGCTTTCAACACTTTATTTCATCCCTGGGTGTTGGTTGTCTGCCAAAACGGATCCCAAGTATAAGTTGAAGCAATGCACCATGATCCGGGGCAAATTCTCTAAAACGCGCAAAGCTAAGCCCTGGGATGGTCCATTCGAAAGCATTCTCCTAGAAATCTGAATGCTTGTCATTGGGAGTCGAAGGTCACCAACCCATGAGGCAAAAACTCGGTGCCAGGGCCACGTCTCACTCTCCTCGCCCGCCAACGTCAGAACCTCCAGTGGCGAGATTTGGCGCTGCTCAACAAAGTCTCTAGCAGCGTGGGGTGAAAATTTGATTCAACAACTCACTTTCTGAGTGGAGTCACTATGACAAGTCCATGTTTCTTTTGTTTGCCACTAAAAACATGGTCCAAGCCCAAAAAGGATAGAGTCCAGGAACTTTGGAAGTGAGACAACCAGACCCCGGGCTCCTTTAAACGGGAGGTTGCTTAAACAAGACCCAGTGATTCCATTTCCCTGTACCTAACCAAGGGGTTTCCCGTCCTTCACCAAAAATGGATCGAAGGGTTACTTGGAGTGGCTTGCCTAGGATCCACAGGGATAGGCGTTTTGTCATGTTTGCTGCGGGTGGGTCTTGGGTTGGTCTGGACATCCAGGCTGGGCGGGTTTAGGGTTGACTGTGGGTGGGTTTGGGGTTTGCTTGGAGCTGATTTGTGTTAGGCGTGCTGCTGGTTTTGCGATGGGTTTAGATTTGCTTTAGGGTGTGGTTACATGAGCTTTAGCCTAGTGTTGGTGGTTTGGGGCTAAACCCACTTAACCACCCCCTAAAGCAACACCCACGCAAAGTCAGGATGTCAGCCAATGGGCAACCACAGGCCCTAGGCAAGTGAGGCTGGTGATGCCGTGTATGTGGCCAACCAAGCAACTTCCAGAACCAGACCTAACAAAAACCGGTTCTAGGAAAAACCAACACCTCATCCCTTTGGTTTGGCAATGCCAAACACACAAACCTATAGGAAACTCTCAGCGCCGGGCGAGGACCACCATGCCAGCCACCATCCAAGCGAAGCCCACGAAAACCTCGAGGCGCGCCGTTTGTCTCCGAACCGCAGCTCAACAAAACAGGGACCTATTTTGGTTGCGGTCCTATTTTTGGGGGGTCCCTCCGCCTGCCATATTTGGCATCAGGCGCTGCACCCAGCAAATAGAAAGTTACTGCCAGCAGCAAAGCAGGCTTGTTTCAATGCCCACCCAGGTATTGTCCTCCTTGCGGTTGATCTCCAGCACCATCGGTCCAAAATGAGAGACTTTGTCATCTTTCTGTCGCTGCTAAAAACATGTAGCCCTTATGGGTAGGCTTCACCTCCCTTCATGTATATGCATATATATATATATATATTTATGTATATGTATAAGCTCATTTCATTAGGGTCAATTAGTTTGATTCGGGGGTTGTGTTGGGGAGCAGTCAATGCCGAAACCTGCTGGCTGCAGTGGAGCACATGGACCTGCCGCGCGCGGGCTTGAGAAAGTGATGTGAGGAAAAGGCTACCTGATAGCAGCTTGTGGCGTTTCTCCAGCCCGTCCGGCTAGGTCCCCTCGGTCCCTGGGCAATCAGCAGCCAGTTGAGGTGCCAGGGACTGAAGGAACCTTAAGTGCCTTAACCTGCTCGACCTAGCCGGAAGGGCTGGAGAAACGCCACAAGCTGCTATCAGGTAGCCTTTCCCTCACATCACTGTCAAGCACGCGTGCGGGATGCCCATATGTTCCACTGACAGCCAAAAGGCTACATGGAGCGGCTTTGACTGTGGCTTCAAGATGCAAGAATGGGTCCCATGGTTCCCTTGCACAACCCCAAAATAAAACGAATTGACGCTCAAATGTAATGCAATCAACTTATATATATATATATATATATATATGCGTAGCGACACAACACCCCCCCCCCCCCCAAGAATAACGGGTCTTAGCTCCAAAAACCAGGTTTTGCATTTCAGAATCCGTAACACAAACCGTAACTAACCCGTACGTACAAAACCCGCAAAATTTAAGCTTTACTATGAGCACCTTAAGTAGGACTATCTAATAGACTGGCCAATGAGTCTTTTGGGCGCTGCTCAAGCGAGGTGTTCCAACCCCTCATGATTTGTTCTTCAACCCCCAATCAAACCAGGTAGAGCTGCTTACTAAAGTGGTCAAATGTGGGTCAAAAATAGGCACCTATAATCCCTGGTGGTTTAGTTTTCAGAAACCAATGTCCCCAGCCCTGCGTTAGTTTTGACCCCATACCCAACAGGGTTTTGGGGCGCTCAATGAGCCTTGAACGCTCTCCGCGTCGTTTGCGCGCGCAGAAAAACGCCGAGCCGCCGCGTAGCGGCGCTCCACGATCATCACGCGGCTCTTCACCTTGGAGGCGTCGTGCTCCTGCGAAATCGGCGACACCGGAAACCAAAGGCTCGGCAACTGAGGGCCGCGAAAAGCATGGGCACGGGTCAAAATTTAACTACCAGGGGACCGCAGGTTTTAGTCCTTGCTTCCAGGGTTTTATTTTGGGCATCGGCAACTGATCATAGAAACCAGCTACAGGAAATTCAGGAAGTTAGCCAAATACCCACCAAAATCAGGGATTTCCTATAGAATTTAGAATTTCCTGTACGTTTCTTAGAACTGAGGGCCGAGACAAGCATGGCTGGATACCTAGCTGCAACTTTTCTCGGCTGCTTTCTGCTCCCCTGCCAAAAGTTTAACTCTTAGTGGTTTAATACGGAAAACCCATTAGTTGGCAAAAAGTTAAAGTCTTAACATCCAAGCAACATGCTCCAACGTTTTTGTGAATTAAATTCAGAACCTAAAGTTGGAGCTCCAGGAAAAGGACCTGCATGAGCCCGGCGCCCCGACCAAATCATTGGCACCCGTGTTTTGTCAGCTTGCCTCCAATCCTCCAATTGGTGGTTTCGAGGTTAAGGACGGTCTTCCATCTACTCTCTACATGGCTTCCTTGGCAAACATAGGTCCTAGGCTTCTAGGCGTCCGAATTCTTGATTTTGTGTTTTTGTTGAAGGTGCTGTAAGGGCCTAACTAGTTGGATTGGGGCTCTTTGGAACTTCAAAATCAAACTTAATCATAACGGGTGGGTATATACTCTTGGAAATTGCTTAGCCCCTTGCATTGTTCTTTTCGGGTTGGTTTAAAGGAAAACAGAAAGGAACCTTTGCCAATTTGCTGGGTGGGGTCCCGTTTTTGACGCACACACTTGTAGGGAAGGTACCCAAACGTTGACCCACCATGAAAGCCCTTCAGAGAACACTCTGCCCCTTGTGCCCTTGAATAATGAGCTATTCGAGGGATAGCTGTAACACTGTAAGGTCCAGCTAAGCGTCTCGGTGCAGGAAATCACTGCAAGATAATGCGCTTTGCTTCCCACTTTTCCGCTTGGCGTCCCTTTAAACCAACCTAAAAAGGGTACCTGGAGTCATGACCCTTTCCAATGTGGGTCAGTGACCAAAAGATTGCAGCCATGGCCCCATGTGAAGGCTAAGGAGACTTCCATGGGCAAGGCTCCAACCCGCAAGGCTTCCCCATCCGCTCGGTCCGCCAACTGGATGCTCTGCTCGTGGGGCTTCAGGCTGTTCCTGAGGCGCATGTGGGCTGGTGTCCAAGCAGGAAACCCCAAAATGGTTTCCGCTTTGGTTTCCCTGCAAAACAAGGATTGGGAGGTTACCCTCGGACAGGGTTGGGAAGCCCCTGTTCCCTGGTGCAATATCAGGAAACCCCTCCTTTGAAGTGAAGCCGCCATGGAAAGGCCCTTTCAGTAGCAGAGTTGGAGTTCCCACCCTGAAGTGGAGGGTTAGCGCAACCGTCACTACCCATCAACCTGCAACTTGATGCAACACGCATAGGAAATGGAACGCCACAAAGCGATACCGGTGGTTCAAGCTACTGAAGTAGGGCAATAACCATGACTACAAGTGGGGTCACTGGTGTTTTCTCCCCGTACAACCCCAGCACCTTCTGTTGGTTGGCAACTTGTCAGGGAAACCAAGCAGAAACCACCAAACAACAAATAGGACCCTACACCGATCCCTATTTTGAGAACCCCGATTCCAACATCATGGGGCTCTTTTTGGGTGTCCCCTTTTTCAGGGGGCGCCCCGTTGCCGGGATTCCTCGGTGTTCCTTAACCGGTTGCCCTTCGCCAAACAAAACTCGTGACACCTGGAGCACCTGGATGCACCTGGAGCCCCGGGCATCAAGTGCACCGGCAGGGCCAGCTGGATGTGTCGCTGATTCTGGCGCCTTAGCGAGTCGACGAATCGATTCGGCGACGAGTCGAAACGCAAATCGTAGCCTGAGCCCCAGATCTCCGGGGGACAAGGGGTGACCTGTGCAGTGAAGGCCCTGTACGTAGGTTGAAAAGGTGGCTGTTGAGAAAGGGCACATTGTCGGGCAAGGCAACCAACCGAACATCTGGGGCACGCGGACCAAAAATGTATGTTCCGATCTGTTTCATTCTGTTCAGCCTATTTCCTTCGAATGCCTTGAGGCCGTAAGGAACCAAGGGAGGGGTCGGCCACAAATACTGGATTCCCAACGGGACCTCCATTTCGGCAGCTCGCCACAAACCTCTCGGACACGACTCAAACCAGCGACCCTGAAAGCCCAGCGGCCTCTTCTGCCTCTGCTGGCGCGCCTTTGCACGCAGCGCCGACGCCTGCGAAAGGCTCGCAGGGTTCCAGCAAAGGCGATGAGCGACTCCGCGAATTGGTAGGAAAAGGTCGCCAATGCTTGGGTCTACTTGGAGTCTCCACCACGAAAAATATGGTTGCCCGAAATCCCAGTCATGAAATTCCCCGTGTCGGATTCGTCAGGAGACTCCAGGTACCATGATCCAAACCCGAGAAGCTCAAGTCGTGCGAAAAGACTCGCACTTCTGCCGGTTCCGATGGCAAACATTGTCCATGAAATGTCCAAAAAACCCCATGGGGCACCTGTGAAATTGGTTTGCGCGGATGTTCAACCAACCTTTGGACCCCCTCATAACACCCGAAAAAAATTGACCGTGGGAAGATTTGGTGCTTTTCCCCTGCTCCCGACAGACCAAGGATAATTCGGAAATCCCGCCATTCTGCCGCAACCTTAGGCTACCAAAACCTGGAAAAAAGCTGGTCAGACCAAACAACCTGTGTTTCAGTTTCTGTTCCGAAAAACCTAGTGATGGCAGAAAAAGAAACTGGTTGTGCCAATTCCGTAAAATAAGTAAAAGCACCGTACTTGTCCGTATACAAACACCGTAAGACCCATACGCAGAACGACACTCTTGCATTCAAAACCATATTTGTTTCCGCACAAAGCCTTTCTTTTCTTCCGGGACTCCCTCTTCTTTTCTGATGTTTAGCTGCTCATGCAATATATCCCTTGGATGTTCAACCAACTTGATAAGTAGGTTGCTTCATCATGGTTGTAATTGGGGTAAGTGCGGTTAGTCTCTCCTTGCCATGTTTTGCTCACTCACTTACCTGACGTTGGTTGAACACCCATGTAACTTATTCCACAAACACACGCCACGACTCGCGCTCGCCCCTTTTAATGAGGTCGTGCCGATATCCTCAAACGAGCTGGCCGCAGATGGGATGTACACTACTCCAGCAATTGCCTGCTGAGCAACTTTTCTCCATGACCCCTCACTTGTGGCATGTGCACCAGCGTGAAAGTACATGGCTCCATTCTTGTTTGTGATAACTAAAGGGATGGATGATGATGAAACCCAGAATTGCCCCATGTCATGGGGCAATTGTATGCAATGGTTCCATCGTCTGTCACTGCACCGTAAGGAGTTGTGAGCAGTTGTTTATCCCTGAAAGTGGCCAAATCTGTAAAAGGGTACGGCCCCAAGCGAAACCGAGCAGTAAGTCTCATCCCGAATCTGTGACCTCATGCGCTCGCCGAGCGACCAAGCAACCAGAGGCGGGCATGGCGTCACTCACTGAGCTGATTAATTATAGCAAGATGCTGACAAACCAAAACGTGCTGAACAGAATATAAACAGCTTTTGCGGGAGCTTGGAAAGAAGAACAACATGGAAGCTTCAAACAAAGCCCGTTGCCGTCATGGTCGCGTAGGGGGCACGCAGCCGTTCCTGTCTCAAATGCCGGCTGAATTCCGCGGTCTGGCCTCTTACTGGCAGCAGGCCGACTGTTCTCCAGTTGCCCAGTATGGCAGAAACCAAACGAGTGGTATCCCCTTTTGGGAGTTTCCGACTTTTAGAAGGGAGCCCGAGCCCGCCAAACAAAAAAAGGGGGGAACTCATTGGTGCCACTGAACAACTGGGGTTCTCAAATGATATGTCGCGCGCTCAAATGTAGTGCGCCTTGCCTCAGCCGAATGTCTTAGTCCCTCAGGCTCATGGAAAATACAAAAAACCACCCGGACGCTATAATGGAGAATCGCGCCCTCAAGGGTCCTTGCACGCAACCCATTTAGTTTTAACGGCCCAAAAATGGGACCCTTCGGGTATTCCACTCCCCCAAATCACTCGCAAGGGAACATGGGAAACATCAGCCCTACGTAGCCACAACACAAGTTGTGTACCTTTCGGCCAGTTGTTTGGTGGTGCAACCTATCTTCCAGTTTTTAACATGGAAGCGGGAAAGGATTCCGGTCTCACTTGTTGGATCCCCTCCAGGGCCGCCCAAGAATAAGCCGTTATCCCAAACGAGAAGTGAGTCCCCTAATATCTCGCCACAATTGAGCATGGACTGGGCATTTTAACCGAATCGTACTGATCTGGGCAAACTATTCTCACTTCCAAACCAGCAACAAGAAATCCCCGAGTACGAGAACTTCACGGGTGAGCTTGTCTTACCCCAGGTTGGGCCTTCAAACCCTGCCCCCACTGCAAGGGAACTTGCGTTGGAAATCCCGATATGCCGCAAATCTATCACTTGGATGTTCAACCAACTTAGAAAGTAAGTCAAAACCATGGCCATAACTTGGGGAACCGGGGGTTGCTCCTCACGACTCATAACCATGGCCACAACCTATTTACTACGTGGTGTTCACACCCAAGCTCATCTTTTGTGGCTGCTTCACTTGTATTCAAGGACTTCAAGTCCTCAGCCAGTGACCCTAACCACAAAGGGAAGCAAGCATGTGGACTCACCTTGACTTGGAGTTCTATGGCTCTTGTGAGTCCATGAAAGTGCTGTCTGGGTCCATGAAAGTAAGATCCTGGGATGACCCTCAGCTGTTTGCAGGAAACGTCCCAAAAGCAGATGTTTGAGGACCCCGCAAAATGCAACCACTTGGGATCCCAAAAAGGCTCTCCCAAGAAGGTATCCTCAAAAACATATGATATGGGGTTGTCTTGTTTGAAGGGTGCCCCCAAAAATTGGTGGTTCTCCTTTCGTTTCGTTTTAAAGCCACAGAGAAAAGGGAACCCTCAAATTCAGACAGACCCATATTGGAACCTGCAACCCTTCATGTGTTTTGCCGGACGCCATTCTTTCCCGAGGCTCTTTGGTAGCTCGGCAGAAGATCACCCTCCTTGCCGGTCTTGCGGTTGAATCCCACCGCGCCTCAGAGGTTCGGCATCTGGATAGTGTGGCGCAAAATTAAAGAGGGGCAAACCGCAGGTTTTGGTCCATGTTTCCACTTACCAGTGGACCAGGAATCGTTTTGGTACCGTTTTTTTGAGCAGCCACATGAATCTTGATAAGGGAACCCTTGGTGCACAGCACTTCGGTGGGGGTTGATGCCCACCGACCACTTTTGACGGGTAAACCCCTACTGAAATGGGTAGCCATAAACAGGCAAGGCCTGGACCCAAGGACGGATTCCTTCTGTCTGCCCAAACCCAAGTGGTAAGGCAAACAAAAGGAATCGGTGCATTGGGGGTTGGGGTCGTGAAAGGGGGAACAGTCCAATGGTTGTACAGCCCCTTTCTTGCGGGTCAGAACATCCCAACCACAGAAAGCGCGCAATCCAAAAGATTGCCTTGGCACCTAAGGGCCAAACGTGGGTATGGGTCAAACTTAAACCACCAGGGGACCGCAGGTTTTAGTAGTTGTTTCCATTTACCAGGGCTCCATTTTGGGTACCTGTTTTTCACCCACACCCTGAGCTTCGATTGCCCTGCCGGTGATATCGATCACCTTGGTGAGAAACTCAAAATGAGGGCCCCCTCGTTTCCTTTGGGCTTCCTTTGAAACCATCCAACCAGGGCCCCCCGATTTGAACACCACCTGCAGGGGGCAAAACTCTTTTTGAACGCCCAAGGCTTAAGATACGTGCGCAAGATCGAGGCCATCCACCACAGTTGTGTTGTTTTGCAACAGTTGAAAACCCAGGGTTTGGCCCCTTTGAAGGGAAATCCAAAGTGGGTCTTTTCAGGGAAACCCCTTCTGGTGTTAAGGGGAAACCAACGGTTACAACATGTTTAGGCCTTCCAGATTAGAGACAAACCCAAATGAGGATGTTCAACGACAGCGGGTTAAACATGTTTTGCACAGGTTGGCCAACCAAAACACTATGTTGAGGCTGGATGAAAAAACCTTGCGGATTAGGGACTGGTCCCCCCATGTGAAAGCAACTATCCCTGCCCGGAGAACAATAACAAACACACAACATGACCTGTTTTTCTTCATGGGGTTCAGGAGCTGCATTGGCCAGTCGTGAGTCCTAAGGGAGGTCCAAACAGCGGAGGTACCAAACAGTCCAATGAAGAGACCCTGCTGCTTGGGGTGTCCCCTATGTTTCTCTTCACCTGCCTTGCCCTGAAAGATCCTGGGACTGAATAATAGAGGACCCGAATTTCCCCCTTTCCCCACCACCCCCCGTCTTTGGGGCACCTCACCTCCCCGCCCATCGATCGGGGCAAATTCTCTCGGTCCAACCGGGGCGGCGGCCCAGCATGGCGGCCAGCCCGAAGCAGGCCAGGCCCAGCTTCCTCGACAGACCGCAGACCTTGGCGTCCAGACCTGCAGCGCACGCGGCGTCTTACCGACGTCCCATGGACGTCCGGTGAAGCGAAAGGTGTGATCCGTCACTTCCGAAGGAGTGGGTTGGCCAAGAAAGCAATGAGACTTGCGATCCGATTTACCACTGAAATGGTGTTCCCAACAAGCTTTAAGTCCATGAACGCAGGAAGTGAGGCAGTACCCAAAGAAACAACCAGCTGGATCAGTTTGAGGTTGCAACTCAGTCCTGAATGCGAACACCAACAAGTTCAAGGACTTAATCTGGACCCCTGGCCCTGACCCATTTTTCTGCCCCAAACACCAAAACGGGGTCGAACAGGGGGGGGGTTCTGCGTAGTGACACGGAGGCAAACAGTGGGCATGAATGCTCCTTGCTTGTGGGTCAAAGGCGGTAAACACCAAAAGCTTCATTGGGGTCCGCAAGGGAAGGTGATACCCTTTGGGGGTTGGTAGGGAGAAGGAAGGAAGATCCATTGGGGTCAGCAAGGGTGCGCCCATTCGATTCTGAGGGTGGAAACTGAAGAAAACAACAGGACCCCGTCCACCATTTTCCTAGCGTCTTGAGGTGCGTAATGAACAACCCTGTCAAACCTGAGGGGTGAACTCAAACAGGCCTGAAAGAAAGTCGTGTACGGATCCAACATAAATTGGGCGGCCCGAGAGCTTCAGTCGAAGAAACTGGATCATAGGGGGGGTTAGATGGGGATTGCGTCGTATGAGTCATGACTGTTGCTGCTAAAGCCAACTGCAAATCACCTTGAGCAACTAGACTTCCCATCGGGCCGACCCTTGTGTGCATCGCGGACCGGCAAGCATCGCGGAACGGGTTGCGTGGCAGCCAACGGCTTGGCTGACTGCTGGGTTTAGTGGCTAGACTATCGAAAAGTTGAAGGATTGAACTGGCAATGCTGCAAGGCGGTGGGGACTCAACAAGGGTCGCGCCACCGCCATCGGAGTCCTGGACCGCGAAAGGACCCATTCCTTTTTTGTGCCCACAACAACGGGGCACAAAGGCAGCAAAAAGGAATCGGTCCGTTGGGAGGGTCCAGAAAGGGGTGCCAATGAAGAAAACATCGACATAAACAGAAATGGCACCCTGGGTCCCTGTTGGTTTCCTTCTAAACCAGACCCAAAAGAATACCCTCAAAATATCCACATCCCTAAACGAGCCGGTTCTTCTCCTGGGGTTTCTTAGGTTCTAGGTCTGTTGGACCCAACGCTCGAACTCATTTTGTGAACATGGATCTGTGTTTATTTGAAGGTACCCTTCTTGGGGTGATATTTTCAGGGAAACCAACAGGAAACTACCCATGATTGTTGGCCTCCCTATTTTGACACGCACACGCACACGCATGTTCATGCAAGTACTCTGCCACCAGCAGGTTGCTATGGTCCGCTAGAGTGTCGCATGATCTTGCCAAGCAAAATATATCAACCCCTATGTGCAAACCATTTGCCAGCTTGACTGCAGCCTGACTTCAACTGGATGGTAAACAAGGGTTCCGGGGGAAGCAAACAAAGAATAACACCATAGTCAATGCCCTTGTGGTTTCCAAGCAGACCGTTTGGCAGCCAGACACCTGACTGAAGCTTTGACCCGGGCCTTCGTAGCCGGCCATCAGCTCTTCCTGCCGCAGTGGGTCCAGCCGATGTGAGCCACGGTCCATACTGACTTTTGCGCTCGTGCTTTTTCGAGGGTACCCTCTGGTTTGGTGTGGCTTTCACGGGAACCAACGGGAAAACCGCATGTTTTGGCGGTCTAAGTGTTTTGTTTGACATCCCCTGCTGTGTCCCCCCCATGCCAAAATTCCCCCCCCCCCCCCCGCATTCATTGATGGCCCGCAAGTCTGATGGAGACAAACCAATGACGGGCCAGCGATTGCTGCTGGGAAATTCCTGTTGGGTATGAATTTGGATTGGGGACTTTATGTCCTCCCATTTTACAGGAAAGTCCATTTTCGTTTGGATCGGGTATTCAGGATTTGCTTCGTGATAGTTTTACACGGATTTTATGTCCTCCCAGTTTGGAGGCTGTTCTAGGCATCAAAATTCACAGCTATGTCATCCACGAATTGCTCCCCAGTAGCCCTCGCTTATGAGCCTCTGTTTTGCCTATCCCCTGTTTCCTGAGAACTCTTGCTTACGGCGCTGAAAAGAGGCTTTCGGAAGCTATCTGCGGGTTAGGTTTAATCAGCCTTTTTCCCGACGCTCACAGGGTCCGACCCCGCTGGGAGACACCCCACGACCCACTCAAACAACTGATGGCCCAGAGCAGGCGTGATCCTTGAGGCCCATGATTTGCCGCCCAATTGAACTTCCCAAAATCAGGCCACGTCCCTTTGGGTGCCCCAAGGCCAAAAAGGCCATGTTGGGTCCCGTCGCGTCGCGCCTCCTCGCTCCACTGGGACATCCACCTGAGCCGCTCAAACCGGAACCGCCAATAGCTTTAATGTGCCGTCAGCAAAAAGGGTGTCAAAATTAGGGACCCTTTGCGGTATCCCCTGCAAAAGACGGCGAGTATCTGCGGAGGTCCGCCCATATCAGCTTCATATGGGGCCCCTGCCACTCAACCTGTAGAAGGAATCTTTATCACGGCACCCGAGGTCGTCGCAGTCCAAATCCTGTAGACTTGATCTGCAAGTGTTACACTGCCTACAAGCCAGAATTCCACAACCAGAAAGAAGGAACCCGTGCTGAGCTTAGTCAAACCCCGAATAATCGTTGAGCTCGCCATAGAATTTGCAGACTTGGCGGCCTTGTTTCAGTGCCAAAGGGCCCATGAAGATTCCATTCAGGTTCTTCCGCCCTCGGTGGCGTTCCTCACCACATCCAGAGACGTGTGGTAAGCGATCAGAGTGAATGCTCGCAGAATCCCAGCGAGTCGACAACGGCTGAAAACAACAAGACTGAAAATACGAGAGGATCATAATGCACAAACATTGTTTATTCTACGATGACAAAATAACCATGGGTTTAGCAGTACCCTTCTCATTGCTTCCTGTTACCACTATGGTAGGTAACCAGGGTTTCTTAACTCTAGGTTTCACGTGGTGCCCCCTGCTTACCTATAAGCAGATGAAAGCACTGGGCTACAAGACTATGTTGAATACTCAGGCTCTTGTAGTATGCAATGCCCCAAAGGGAGCTAAAGAAGTAACTGTCTAGTTTCCTCTGATTGGCTTTTCTCGACGTCCACCAACTGGGAGATGTCTCACTCTTTGCCCAAACAGCTGAACCAACAAGCACGTGCGGCAAGGTGCTGATTCCTTACGCTATTACTTTCATTACTAACCTCATCAGTTTGCATTGGTTTGAACTATTGTGCATCTACCCAAACGCTCACGCCTACCGCAAATTGAACAGTATCCATCCCCTTTTGGTTCCCCTTTACTTAAATTTGAACGCAAAGGCTATTTAGCAAGCAGCTACGCCCCAGGCATAGCCATCCGTAGCCTCCTTTTTAAGGTCCGAGAATGGGAAACTACGGGGCTCGTTGCATGGTTTCAACGGAATCCCGAAAAATTGCGACACGCCAGACGGCCCATACGGGTATGATTTTAGGGGACCAAGTGGTGGATATCATGTTGGTAAATGTTTTTGTCCAAGAACTACTTTTGAGGGGGTCCAACTCTTGAAGTTCATAGCCATATTATGGCCATGGGTCAAAATCCCGTACCCCCAGTGAACATCCCAATCCCAACTACAATAGACTAAAATGGGTGGTGCACCTGCCCCAAAATGGTACCATTGGTGTTGACCCACGGCCACATGCAGGGATAGCCCCCCCGTAGAACAGTAGGGGCTAGGTTGGAGCCAAGCCACAGCTCCTCAGTGGAGTTGAAGTCCGGCAGCTCGGATTTCGCTTCTGCCTAATGGGACACACCAAACTTGAAACGACCCAAAAAAGCGCTAGTTGTTTAGGGGTACTTATTTTGGTTTGTAGGGTTGGTCACTTTAGAGGCACTTATTTTAGTTTGTGGGGTTGGTTACTTTGGGAATGGCACTTTTGGTTTTGTGGTTGGTTATTTTCGGGGGCAGCCTCTCCAAAAAAGTGGAACCTGAAAGGTTTAGCAAGGACACTCTGTCAGGCTCCATTCTTGCTTTTCTTTCAGAACAGCCCCGGGCAGAAATTTCACATAGGATATATACATATATAACACGAACAAAATATATGATAATTGTCTAATGACAGCCCCGTTGCATGGACACCAATTGTGCCTGACCTTGTAAAGAATGCATTTGTTGGCTGGCACACCATGCTTTTAGAAGCACTCGTCAGGGTTGAACAAAGCAACCACTTCTGTGACAACGGCTGGAAACTTTGATTGGTGGGGACCGCCATTTTTTCAACCCAAAACCTATTGATTGACTACAAGTTTACTTTGTTGGCCCCAGCAAAACCAGTTGGGGCTCACAGAAACACGGTTCCACTCTATCGATGGGGATCTGAACACCTGCTCAGGCAAGCGGCCATCATGGCATCCTGCGAGGCCACGTAGTCGCCTCGATCAAAGGTCAGATGTGAGGACAAGCCGCTAACCTTTGCTTAGCCCTCTGGGGTACACTGATTCTGTTTCACATTCGGCCGGAGGAACAGGGTGATCAGTAGGGTGTCGCAAAAAAGGCGGGGGTTGTTCGGCAACTAATTTGCAGAGTTCCAGGAGGGCGGGTTGTCTCCTCGAAGGCTTGGGGTACAGGGTCCCTATCTAATTTCTGCCAAATGAAACCCATTTCAACAAAAGCCCGAGAAGGCACCACAAATTTTCCGGCAAAAAGGAACTGCACAAAGCAGTCAGAGTTGACATGATGCTTTCCTCTACCCGCCATAGTGGTAGCTTGAAGAACTGGGTCTGGCCACTCTTCTGGGGTGCTCCAAGATTGTCGGATGGTTCCAAAGGTTGACCCAAAACAACCCCTGGAGAAGCTTAGTTTAAGACAATGATCCTGGTTAGGCACTAAAACTAGAAGGTGTTGTTTTTCAATTTCGTCGTAGTTTCTGAAGAATACAACATAGAACCTGACAGGGGGGTCCTGGAAGCCAATTTTCCTTTTAATGGGACCCCTGTCGGGTTCCATGTTAATTGATGAGAGGGTCGTGGCCACTTCCCCTTTCTGAACGGCCCTCGAAAGTCCGAGCCGAGGCGCCCTTGAACTCCTGGGGCGCCAGGGCGGCCGTGGTGCCGCTGAGGTGCGGGAAGGGGCACTGCTGCGGGAAGACCTCAGCCCAACCGCCGAAAAAACCGCTGTCAGCTTCCAAGTGGTGGTTTCGGGGTTTGGTGGTTGGGTGGTTTTGGTGGCTACCTCCCATTTGGGTTCAACGGGATTTGGGGTTCAAATCCCAAACCCCAAACCACCAATCCAAACCAACACAGGGAAGCCGACCCGTTCTTCGGGGCGAGGTGGTTTGGTGTTGGTGGGTGCAGTTTCCCAATCCAAACTCGCCAGTTGAACTGGGGCTTGCCTGACTTGACGTTGGTGCCGAACACGTCCAGGAAAAAACAAAAAAAACATGGGACACTTCTGCGGGTCCACCTCTTTTGGTAGGGAAACCAAAAGGAAACCAACACAACAAAGGGGGGCCACTAGTTTAAGCCATGTTGAGAAACCCCAGGTCGGGACATGTTCAGGTCGTTCAAGGCCTATACAGGATAATGAAGGGAGATGCGTCTACGTGCTTCTACGTGAGTGCCAGAACTTGGAAATGAGATGAAAGTGAAAAACAATCTAGAAGAAGAAGCTATTGGTAAAGAAGTGAGATATATCAATTCATTGGAGATAGCGCAAAGTAGTAGTTCAAGAGAAGGAAAAAGTGCACGGGGAACCGTTGTTATTTCTCATTATCTTATTTTGTTTACTTCGTTTTATCTCTATCCACATCCGTCTTCTCTAAAACTTCTAACATAGTATGATGGAGAGACAAAGGGACAGCGTATTAACTCTGGAATCAACTGCAGTTCATTTCTGCCAGAAAACAAATTGGGACCCTTTTGGGGCTGACCGCTTTTAGTGAACTCGCCAACACGAAAGGGATGTAACATGGGTACCCTCTTTCCAACAATCGTGGAAGTGGACAGGAGGGGCTCAAAGGAAAAGACGTCTTCCAACACCCTCATGCCGGCGCGCTTCCCTTATTATTCGAGTCAGGGGAGCTTTGAGACTTGGCCTAAACAGGGACCCCTTCAAAGAATTCCACACGGGTTGCTAAAGGGGTCAATATGTGTGGGAAGCAATGATTGAATCAATACCTCAATCCAACACCCATGGTAAACGATCAAGAGGTCTTCTTGCCTCACCTATTTCAAGGGGACATGGGGTGAAAATGATGGAAGCTTTGCCCGTGCAAGGGATTAACCCAAGACATCCAGCAAGTGGCCGTGGTTGAAAGATGGGTTTCGGTCCTGATGCTTCCAGATAATTTCACAAAACGGCCACATCACCATAGCCCTCCCCGAGCTTCCCCACCAAACAAAATGCAAAACCTAGCGGTAAGAAACTCTGGTTACCTACCATGGAAACTGGAAGCACCAGGTGACTTCAGGGTTTTTCCACCGCAAGACAACAAAGGGAAAACTGGGCCGCGAGAGGAAACCAGGGCCATTGTGTTTGGGCCGAATCCTGTTTGCCTAGGAAAGATTGCCTCGACTCCGTACTTTGATAAGAAATCCGAATCATCTTTGGGGGGCAAGCATTGACTTGTCCACGACGGTACAATGGATTTATATACCAGAAGCTGTAGTAAAGTACATGGTACCCATTCCCCACTTGTTATATATTCAGGGACTCCACCAAAGTCTCAAAAGGGCTGCCGTAGACTCTACAGCTCAAAGACACGTCTTTCCAATGGTGCCCACTCACAAATCGCAAACCGCAGGGTCAAACGTAGCGCGTAGCTCGTGTTTTTGCATCAGTCATGGCCTGGGAAACAAACAGGTTGGGGTTGGTGGAAACCATCTGTCACGCGGTTGAATACTTGCTATACCCTTTGCGGGCTGGGTAAGTTGGAGAGTCCCCTGGCTTAGAGAGTCCCCCAATGTCCATCCCGGAATTGACCATCGACTACTGGACACTTGGGAAAATTCATATCGGCCGCTCCCCACCCACAAGTGCAGCGAAAGCTCATAGTGCAGCCACCTGAGCGAGCCAAGGTTTTAGTCATGCCTTTGGTCTCATTTGGGTGCTTGTTTCAACAATAGGGGACCCCCCAAGTATACGATATTTTCCTTGTGGGTTTCCCTTAAAGTCACAAAACACATGCAACAGTTGTCTTCTTTGTTCGCCCCATTTGGGTCCTTGCGCCAGGTTGCTCCTTGCTTGAGGCCAGGGCGCCCCTTTGGCCGACTGGGCGCTCCTGTTGTCAACTCCATTGGGACAAGTTTCGCATACCAAAAAACAAATATACATATGCAAGTACATAAGCATGTGTGTATGTGTATATGTATATACATACATATATATATAAGTATTCAGTTTTGCGGTCAACCCCTCCCCCATGGGAAGGGTAGTTCATGGGGGGCTGGGCAGCATAACATTTCTACTATATATACATATGCTGACACCCCCTGGAATTGATCTGCCTTTTGCGTTTCAGGCCTGTTTGTGCTCCGTCCCATCTGCAAATCCAAAGCACATGTTTCTTGAAAAGTATCCCGTCTGCAGGCCATCGCATATCATTCCTGTCTGGTTTGTGTCCCATCTTCAATTTTAAACCAACTCCGTTCTACCTAAAACATAGAACTTCTAGGAAGATTCCATGGATGTTTAGTTTTAACTCTAGTTAAGTTTAATCAAATTTGGAAAATGAACCATACTCTCCAAACAAAAACTGAAATTGTGATAAAACAAAAAACATGCC
>CAUJNA010003474.1:287500-377604 GCA_963377175.1 Effrenium voratum | reverse complement strand
CTTCACTGCGGAGAACCTTGCAGACCCGGGGGAGTCTCTGGCAGTGACCGACGCGCTCACTTTCTTCGAAGAAGAGCTGCTGTCGCCGATACAGCACATCGTGCGCATCTTCACGCTGCACGCTACTGGGCAGTGCGAACTGCGTGGCCATGTCGGCAACTTGTTTCAGAATGGCCCGCAGTACGTGCGGCAGATCCCGGCCCTGGTCGGAGACATGAAGATGCTTTTGGTTCGGCGCTGCCCGAAAGACCCGGCCCGCAAGCAGCGTGTGCCTTTCCTGGCGTCCCGCCAGCGACTTGAGCGGGCGCTGGACCGCATCGCACGGCCGGCCGCGGAAGGCGGATCGTTGGCGCTGCAGCCGGGCGCGCTCACGCCAGGCGGCTACGTGGACCTGGTGAGCCGCGAGAACCTGGCTCAATTCGAAGACTCTCCGGAGGGCGCAGAGCCGGTCGGCTTGCAGGTGACTGTTATCGAGCAGCAGGAGGTCACCAGCTTGGGTTACAGCTTGTTTGCCATGTGGCTGAGTTCTTCCCTGGAGCTGCAGTTGGCCGCGGAAGTGAGGGCGCTGCACGAGCCGGCTGACGTGGCAGATCAGCTCCAGCGGCAGCAAGCGACATGGAATGCACTCCGTCGCGCGGTGCGCAGCTTTGTTTTTGATGAGGAGCTCGACTCCCCGACAGCGGCCGCGGCGCCCCAGACGGGCGACCCTGGTGACCGACGGCTTGCCGCTTCGGGCAGCCGGCCGGATGCAACCGCGCGCCAGGACCCAGAAAACTCAGACGGCCTTGGCGACGGAGGGCTTGCCGCTTCGGGCGGCCTTCCGACTGCAGCACCACGGAGAGACTTACTCATAGCGGACTTGGTGATGTACCTCAGGTCCGTCGTGGTGCGGAGCGGCGATTTTTCCGTGGAGGAAGTGCTTCTTGATGAGCTCACCGCGGTGCAAGAGCTGGCCAGTTGGCAGGAGCCGCTCACCTCCGTGGGCCTCTGGTCTCCTGAAGATCTCGCCGGCCAGCAAACCGAGACGACCATGAAGGACGATCTGTGGCAGGCGCTGGAAAGCGCGAATGCATCTGCGCCGCAGATGCGCACGGCCGCTCGCTTTGGCGCCGCACGCATCCCGGGGCTCCCGATCCTGGACCCACCGACGGTGCAGTCCCGGAACCAGCTGATCAGAGAAGATCAGCCTTACTACATCGCCGCCGGCTTCATTAAGCTTTTCCCCTTAGGACAAGGGGACTACTGGGCCCACGAGCGGGCCAGGCAGCAGGCCGGCGTCCCTCTGTCTTTCTGGGAGTGGCTGCAGCATTTGCTGCTGCATGCGGATGGCCGGTTTCAAGCGCACCCGCGCTTTTACTTCTTTGCGCTGAATACGGCCTTGCGCAGCAAGGCGCTGCGGTCTCGCAGCTACTTTGTGAAGCGGCAGACTGGCATGAACGCCAACGTGCCGCACACCAACGAGGAGCTCTTGAGGATGGGCAAGGCGCAGTTCACGAAGATCGTGACCGCCTTCGAGCACTCGCTGCCGTGCTCCGCGCAGGAGAAAATCCATCAGCGCTCCGACTTGGAAGCCATGGTGGAGCAGATCGAACAAGACACGTTCGAGTTCCAAGTGCAGGAGCTGGAAGAGACAGCACAGACGGCTGCCCAGGCATGTGGCGCCGGAGACCATCCCCACACCGCGGCCGCCGGCGAGTTGAGGCAGTCTTTGCTGGATTGCCAGCGCTTCCTTGATACTATGAAAGTGCCTGGTCAAGCCAGCGCAGCGCCGGACGCGTCGCCGCTTCTCGTTTCGGAGGGCGTCGACCGCAAGCAAACTGCCGTCCGCGCGGACACGGGGCTTGCCGCTTCGGGCGGCCCTGCGCACGACGTAAGAGAGCTGGCCGAAAGACTGCAAGTGCTTTTGCAGCGATGCAAGGTCGGAGGTGAGATACCGTGTCACTTTACGACCTTAACGACAGCCATCTATCACTGGCAAGACTTGCGTGCGTGCTTGAGGAAATACGACGCTGCGGTCACCCAGCGTCGGCAAGGACGCGCAGACCCGGTAGAGCCGGCCATGGCTCGGCTTCCTGAGAGCAAGCGCTTGGGTTTGAAGTATCCCGGTGTCGTTGCGTGGTACACTGCGTACAAGATGGAGCTCTTTTACCAGCACGTGCTTCAGTACGAGGACGGCCAAGGCATTTTTGAGTGGGGCGCAGGCGGCATCATGCATCTGCGCTCCATTAACTTCGGCAGCAAGATGCCCCGCGTGGACCCAGCGCGCTTCTCCGCGCAAGACTTGGACGCAGACGGCGTGAAAACTGCCGCCCAGTTTGCGCGGGCACACAGGAGCACTTGACTGATTGGAGCTTGGGCAAAGCTGAAAAGTGGCAGCATGCGGTAATGGACCGCAAGCGGGCGCGAGTGACGCGCCGGGGACCCGTGGGTTCTCCGCTGCACACTGACTCAGAGTCCGACGGCTCCGCCGACATGGGGCCAGCCAAAGAAACGCTCGTGCCGCTTCGGGCCGCGCAGCAGCGTTTGGCGCCTGATGAGGACTATGTCTCTTTGTTTCCCACACCCCGCACTTTGTGTTATCAGCTGGACGACGCCGGACAGCGCTTGGTTTGTCGGCTCACGGCTGCGGACAGGGCCATCTTGTGTGAGCTCGACGCCTGCCTGGTGGACCAAAAGTGGCATCCGTGTGCCATCGCCGTGGCGGCCAAGGCGCTCCTGATGACCAACAACTGTCAGCTGGCGCGCGCCGCGCGCAGAAAGTGGTACCGTCGGCTGACGGACGCGTGCAACCTGACGACCGTCACGACGGACCGCCGGTGGAAGTGCCGCCGCTTCTGGCTCAGGGCCCGCCAGAGGCAGAGGGCGACGCGACCCGTCCGGTCGTCGACGTGCAAGTCGACGTGGCAGCCAAGGTGCGCATTACGACTTTCAACATGAACCAGCATAGCCCTGACGATGAATTTGCTGCCGTGTTGCCCGAGATGGACCTTGTTTGTCTACAGGAGGTCACACCATCGTGCTTGAGCGCCTTGCATGCCTTAGCTGCGGCCAGCGGCTTCGCAGTTAGCAGCCCGTTGCACAGGGGTCGCTGCAGCGAGGAAGGGTTCGACGTGTGCGTTCTCTGCCGCCTCGACTTCGGCCGAGTGATGCGGGCATGCGTGTCGCCCGTCGCCGGGCCCAACAGCAGGTTCATGCTACACGTGCTCGTGCAGCTAGCGGCCAACGGCGCTGTGCTGTGCGCTGCCACAGCGCACCTTACTGCGTCCAGAGCCGCCGCGGCCGCGCGCCAGCGCGAGCTGTCTGCATGCTTGGCCGGCTTGGAAGCGCTGGACGTGGATGCTTGCATCTTCGCAGGCGACTTGAACATGCATGCAGGCGAGCGCTTGCCTCGGGGCGGCTGGCTGGACGCCCACGAAGTCGCCGGCAGCCCTGCGGACTTTGCATCCACTTGGGAGCCTTTGGACGTTGACGTCCCGGCGCATGCGGACGCAGTGTGGCGCATTGACCGCGTTCTCTGGCTGAGGCGGCCCGCCGCGCAAAGTTCTACGCTCGCTGATGTAGATGCGAGCAACAGTGTCAGCAGTTCTCGGCTTGCCGTTTCGGGCGGCCTAGGACACAGTGTGCGCGCACCTGTCGGGCCGGCGTCCCGCCAACTCGGGCTTGCCGTGTCGGGCGGCACGAGCGAGGCCGGACCTGGGCCAGCGTCGCGCGACACCCTTGAGCTGCAGCCGCGAGATTTTGCCAGCTGCTTCATCATGCAGGGGCTGTCCGACCACGCTGCGGTGACAGCAACCATGACTTGCTTGCCGGGCAACGTCGCCACGCGCGAGTGGGAGGAAATCCTCATCGTGTGCAGACCCGGCCTGGGTCGAGAGGTCGCCCGCCAACCAGGCGACAAGGAAAGCTGCGCCAAGCAAAGTCGGTCCCACGTGTACTGCGGTAAAGACTACGAGAAGGCGCGCATGCTCCCTGGCACAGGCGCCGTCATGGAGGACGGCCGACGCAAGGGCTTGTACCGATTGTACGGCCGGCGCAACTGCCACCACCTGAACACGCACGACCCACTGAAGGCGATGGGTCTGGTGGCTAACGTGGATGATCAGGTGGTTCTGACGGTGCAAGCTGCCGTCAACTACTTGACAAAGTACATCGGCAAGCTGGGTGGCGGGCAGTCTGCGGCCTCAAAAATGTCGTCGTACATCGACGAAATCATCTGCAAGATGCCAGATGACCAAGAGATGACCGTGGCATCGCTCTTGTCGAGGCTTTTCATCCACGCCGCAGTGCCGCAGGAGATCTCCTCCTTGGAGGCGTGGCACGTGCTGCTGGATTTGCCGCGCGTGCTCTCGTCGCGCCAAGTCATGGCGCTCAACGCGAAGGACACCCAGTCCTTCAGAGACATCTCCGAGATAGAGCGCTCCAATCTGGAGGAGTCTGCTCTACGGCCTAGCAAGGTCGAAAACTACATGAGCCGCATGCGCGGCAAGCGGGACGAGGCACTGCGCGCGGAAGATTTGCAGCGCATGTCTTGGGCTAAGTTTTTGAGCCGAGTGACCCGGGGCGGACGCGGACAGCGCTTGTCGCTCCGCCGCAAGCCGTGCATCGTGAAGGAAAAGCCGTTCTTGCAGTTGGACGCGCGGCGTCGGGACGCTGCAGCCATGGCGCGCTTGTGCTTGCGTCTCCACCGCCCCTTTTCCGGCGCTGCGGAGGATCCCATGCATCTGGCGGAGGCCGAGGCAGTGCAGCAGTTGCAGGACTTCGTGTGCTCGTCCACGTGTCCGCGGTGGCTGCGGAAGCGGTACATGAAGCACAACCGCCAGCGACCGCACAGGGTCGCAGAGACACCCGTCTCAGCGTGCGTGGCGGAGCACGAGCAGCCAGCCGTGGTTGCCGACGCGGGGCCTGCCACCGCGGGCGGCCCCGCTGCGTCACCTGGCTCGCGGCTTGCCGCTTCGGGCGGCCCCGAACGGGCAGACGCGCAGGACACGCACACAGCAGCCGACGCGGGACTTGCCGCCTCGGGCGGCCCCGCTGTGTCAGCAGGCTCGCGGCTTGCCGCTTTGGGCGGCCCCGAGCCGGCAGGCGCGCAGGATAAGCACGCAGCGGCCGAGCAGCAAGACGCGCAGACGGAGCCACGGCTTGCCGCATCGGGCGGCCTGGCCAACAGCGCCGAGCGGCCACACTTCGCAGCCTTGGTTTCTTGTCCTGAAGAGATGCAGTGGCTCGCCGCACGTCACGACTTGCTCTGGACGACGCGAGCCGGCGACATGCGCTACAGCGTCGAGCAGTGCCTGAAGGACCACCGTCCGCCGCCCAGAGTGCAGCAGATGCGAGCGTATCCGAAGGCACTGGGCGAGCCTTACCCTAGTGGCGCCAAACTACCCACTCTCAGCAAAGTCTTCGTAGCGGCCATGCTATGGCTGGATTTGCAGCCATACCAAAAGCGCGGCGCCGGCTGTTCAAAGCCGGCGCTGAAGTCCAGCCAAGTGAAGGCTTTGCTTGAGGAGTACTTCGCGAATCATACGAGAGATTTCACGGACAAGCAGAAAAAGCGTATGAAGGAGCGTCCGTACGCAGAAATGTGGAATGAAGTGAAGCGCTTGACGCTCCGCGACTGCGGCCTCCAGGTGGCCGTTGCAGAGCAGCATCGCGTGGCCATGCTGCCAGAACAGCCGGATACTCGCGCGCCCGAGCGTCAGGGTGCTTGGCGCGAGCGGGTGTTCTGCGTCGCTCCGTTCCTAGAGCAGAGCGAAGAATGGGAGGACCCGGCGGCTCGCGAGGCCAAGAGGGCGCGCTACGTGCAAGGCGCCATGCATGAGCAGAGCATGGGAAGGTCGGGAAACCCGTTGCACGAAGTTGCGCTCCCCGAAGACGCAGGCTCCCTGTCCTGCCGGGACGAGAGCACGCGGGCGGAGTGGGACGCACTGAATCAGTACGTTTCTCTCATGCAGCCACTGGCTATCACCCCCGAAGCGGTGGCCGACGTGCCCGCAGCCACGCGCAAGTACTTGCTGAAGCCTTCTCAAGGCGGACTGTCGCAGGTTGAAGCGGCGGCCTTGGCCAGGCAGGACCGCAACGTCGCCGCGTCGGTTGCGCTCGAGGACTTGGATCCCACCCAGCGATCCTTCGCCGATCACCTATGTGCCTGGGCCGAAGCATATCGTGCCCAGCAGGAGCTTTTCGAGCAAAACCTACCGTCGCTTGCCGCTTCGGGCGGCGCCGGTCAGCTGCCTGGCTCGCTGGCGGCCTTGAGTGCGCCCGCGCTCTTGCTAGGCACGGCGGGCACTGGCAAAACCACCACGATGCAAGTGGCCAACGACGCCCTGGAGCGATCTGGCCTGGCCGGGCGCGTCGTGCGCATGGCATACACTGGCGTCGCAGCGTCCAACATGGGCGCGGGCAGCCGCACCATCATGTCCTTGCTGCGACTGAATAGTCGCAATGCGTTTTTCGGCCAGCTGGCGCCGCTCAGTGAGGACGACATGCGCGAGCTGGATGCCGAGCTCGGGCGCATGGCCGTGCTGGAGATCGACGAGCTCTCCATGGGAGAAAAGCTCGTGTTGGCCTATATACACCGCAGGCTTTGCGAGTGGCGGTACGCTGTGTACCACCCGCAGCACTGCGACGGCCGCCAGTGCCGCTGCGGCGCCCGCATGCCTTTTGGAGGCGTTAAGCTCGTGTTGGCCGGTGATTTCGGCCAGCTGCCGCCCGTGGCCGTAGCAGCAGAGAAAACCTTACTGCACGCGAGGCCGCTGCAGGCAGGACAGTCGCGCGAGGAAGTGAACCTTGGCTTGCGCTTGTTCTTGGGCATCAAGAACGTGTTTCGCCTGCGCCGCATCCACCGGCAGGTGGGCCAGTCGGCGTACAAGGACTCGCTGCTTCGCGTCCGTGATGCCGCGCACACGAAGGAGGACGTTCAGCTGTGGCAGTCCCACGACTTGACAAGCCCTTCGTGCGCGCTGACGCCGTCTGAGCGCGTGGCCTTCGAAAAGGAGCGCGTCCACATGTTTTGCGAGAATCGCAAAGCCGGCCTGTTCAACGGCCAGCGCTTAGGCGAGCACGCAGCCGAGCAAGGTCGCGGCCACATCCTTAGAGTTGGTCCGTGAGAGCTCGGAGATGACGGAGCGGCACAAGTGCGAGCACTACGGCCAGCTTCGCCGCGTGCTGCATCTGGCACAGGGGGCACATGTAATGCTAGTCTTGAACTTAAGAACTTGTTGGAACTTAGTCAATGGCTTAAGAGGGACAGTGGTGGCAGTCCTCCTAGAGCCTCAGCAGTCAGAGTCAGCTGCGTCGCTTGGCGTTTCGGCCGGCGCTGCACGCAGAAAAGAGCGTGCTTCGGAAACAGGCGGCTTGTCCGCGCGCCAGGTAGAATACGTAGTGGTGGACTTCCCCGGGTACATCGGCCCCGAGATGATACCCGGGCAGCCAACTTGGGTGCTGCTCCAGAAGGAAACCGTGCGACACCAGCAGTACCCGGCCTTGAGCCGCACGCAGTTTCCCATCGTGCTGGCGTACGGGATCACCGTGCACAAGAGTCAAGGCCTGACTCTGCGCGATGGCTGCGTGTTTAACGTAGACCACGAGCCGACGTGGTCGCCGCTCAAGTGCCTTGGCCTGGCGTTTGTGGGCATGTCCAGAGCCACGGACTTTGCGCGCATGGCCTTCAAATACGTGCCAGACTATTGGGCCTTCCGCGCCGTGGCCGACACCGATTTGTTTCGATGGCGAGCAGAGCTGGAGAAGCGGCTCGACGCGCTGCACGATGCCACAGCCAGCGGCATCTTCGGAGGCGCTGTGTCCGTAGAAGACGACCTCGCCCGCCACGTGGCATGGTCGGAGGGCCGGCGGCAAGCTCCCATGACCGCTGCAGAGGTCGAGGACTTGCGGCAGATGCTGTCTCTGCGCGGAATGCTGAGCGCCCCGCACTACGACGACAGGCCGACAAAGCTTCCCGCCTCGAAGCTTGGCGGCGGCCGCAAGCGCCGCAAGACCATGCGGGCAATGTCCGCGGCCGAGTACACGGCAGACCCGGAAGAAGGCCGCCAGGCCTACGAGGATGAAGAAGACCTCGTGCAAAAGTACGGGGACTTGTCCATGCCTGATGAGCTACCGGACTCCGAGCCGGAGTTCTTCGGAGAAAAGTTTTTAGAGGAGCAGTGTTCCGACTGCGACTACGAGTAAGGGGCCGCTGCAGGCCGCTGCAACAACAGGGCAGACGCCGCGCGAGTCTGTGACAACGACCGAGGGGGGAACGCGACTGGCAGGGACGACGGGAGCGCACGCGCGAGAATGACTGAGTAAGGCTGAGGCAGCAAGGGCAGGGGGACCGTTGTTATTTCCTCTAGATCGCAGCTAGGTTGTTGCTGTGACCTCTGTTTTTTTCTTGCAAGGCCAGTTGTTGTACATGTTTCAGAGGGCCTTGTGATTTGGAGATGTTGGGGGGAGTTTTCGCCGTTTCGCTTCTGCAGCTTTTTGCATTGACGTCTGCAGCTGTTTGCATTGAAGTATCCAAGCAGCATGAAGACAAACATATAGGGTATAAATAAAGTCCAGCGGGCAAGACCAGGTATAAAGCTAAGTGGGCAGAGTGCGTAGAGTCAGCCGGAGAAAAGCTGTCGTGCCGCGGGCGTGCCGTCCTGGGCCGCGCGCTAGGATAAGAACAGCAAAAGCTCCCGTCCGGCGGGGACAAAGCTGAGGGGCGTAAGCTCCCGTAGGCGGAGGGCGTGGGGCCAGCCGGAGAAAAAAGATCGCGCTGCGAGCGTGCTGTTTCGAGCCGCGCGCCAGAGCGCGAAGCCGAGCCAGCGTGCCGTTTCGGGCCGCGGGCAGCGGGCGTGCCGCTTCGGGCCGCGCGCTAGGATAAGCAAGACAACATATAAGTGGGCAGAGCGCGAAGCCGAGCCAGGGTGCCGTTTCGGGCCGCGGGCAGCGGGCGTGCCGCTTCGGGCCGCGCGCTAGGATGTGCGGGCAAAAACTATAAGTGCGTGGTATAAAGCTAAGTGGGCAGAGTGCGTAGAGTCAGCCGGAGAAAAACTGTCGTGCCGCGGGCGTGCCGTCTCGGGCCGCGCGCTGGGATAAGAGAAGCAAAAGCTCCTGATCGACGGGGGAAAAAAACTGCGGGGGTGCCTAGCGATTTCGAACTATTGGAGCTATATATCAGCGAACATTGGCTAACAGAACCAAACTCGAGCTTAGCAAGTTAACTTTTGAGATTTCTGGCGCCGTCACATTTTGAAGGCGAACAGAAGCTGCGGCACCCCAAGAACTTTTGCTGGGCACTTCCGTTGGTGCGCTCCACCTCTGCCTGGTTGAGGTTCCAAAGATAACCTTTTTGCTTATCTGCAAGCCAGGCACCCCAGACCTGCGCTTGCCGAGCTAGCGTGCCGTTTCGGGCCGCTTGTGGCGGACACGAGCGGGCGTGCTGTCTTGAGCCTTGCGCAGCGAGCGTGCTACTTGGACACGCCATGTGCCGCCGTGCCGTTTCGGGCCGCGCGCGCGCGCAGCGACCAAGCGCTGGCCATGGAGTAAGAAACGCGAGTGAAAAGCCGAGAATGTTTGTTTTGCTGGCTCATAGATCCTCTTGGTCCAGGTGTCAGGCAAGCAGGCAGGGCATAGCTTTGTATTGCGAGCGCATGAGTATTTTGCTGGCTCATAGATCGAGGGGTCCAGGTGTCAGGCAGACAAACAGGGCGTATAGCCTTTTTTTTTTTGCGCTGGCTTCGAAGTCAAGAGCTCCAGGGGCCGGGTATGTAGCTTTGCGTGGGGGCTTGTCACTCACTCGGCTGCGGTTTCTTGGCTCCAACTTAGTTACTTTGGTGACTTGAGCAACACAATCCAAACACATGTCAACTTACTTTCAACTTTGACGATGTCAACCAGCAGCCACCCAACAAGCACAGAAAGCAGCGCGCGCGCCGACAGCCCCCGTGGTGGCTTGGCGCTTCGGCCGGCCACTAGATCTCGGCTTGGCGCTTCGGCCGGCCGAACCATGGCGGAAGAGTTGCGAAATCAGCTGGCAGCCGCACTGGAAGCGAAGCGCGCAGATGGCGCACTCACCCAGCAGGAGGCAGAGCTGCTGCGGACCTTGACGCATCCGCCGCTCCCGAGCGAGTGGCTTGCAGGAAGCCAGGCGGCGCCTGCCACGGCGCCGCGCGTGGACGCGAGTGAGCCTACTTGGGCAGAGAGGGCGGCCGGAGGCCCGCGGCAGGCGGCGGGCGCCGCTGGGGCTTGGCAGGGCGCCTGGCAGCAGGGCTGGGGCGACTGGTCGTGGCAGTCGGGGTGGGGCGACTGGCCTTGGCAGTCGTGGGCTGCGGCGCCACGCTGGGGCGGCTGGGGCTCCGCGTGGCAAGAGCAAGGGCCCGTGCCGCTTCGGGCCGGGCCCAAGGGGAAAGGCGGCGCACCAGCGCCGGCCCAAGGCAAAGGCCGCGGCAAGGGCAAAGGCAACGCCCGGCACGGAGCGACCGACGCCGCGGCCGCGAAGCGAGAGCTGGCACAGTTCTTGCAGCTGCATGGCGACTTCACTTTCCGCCCGCGGCCGGCGCCGCCGGCGGAAATTCTAACAGTATACGATGAACTATACGAAGGCAGCCTGGGCCTTTACAAGCACATGGCCAGGCACATGCGCACGCCCGCTGCGCTGGCCATCTTGCACCAGGAGATCTTGCCGGAGATGGCCCGAGAGTCACACTGGCGAGTGGATAAGCAGAACCACGTAGAGAAAAATCGCCGGGACAGCCGCGAGCTTGGTGCCTCGCGCTCGTCGCGCTCGTCCGTGTCGCGGGCCAGCGGCTGGACGAGTCGAACCTTCGGCACGTAGGGCGGCCACCGTGGCTTGCCGCTTCGGGCGGCCACAAGCTGGCGTGGGGGCACATGCGCGGCTTGTCGTTTCGGACGGCGGCGCGCGCGCTGACAAGGCGATGACCTGGAAAAGGAGCGGAGCGGCCGAGGGCTGTGGCTTGGGGATACATGCAGACGTAGTTTGGGGCTTCTGTGTCTTGTGGTTTGTTGAGGATGTAGCACGAGGCGTGCGTGTTGCTTGGGTCCACTTTTATGTGTGTGTGAGAGGGAAGGGACGTGTTTTGCTTGTTTGGGACGTGTTTTGGGAGAAGCTGACCCTACGAAGACCCGACCAAGACCCCTGCCATGATGGCAACTTCCTTCCTGGCTCAAAGTCACTACCTAGGGCTTGGGCAATTTTTTTTTCTCTCACACACACACACACACTTGCAACCACAGCTACAGAGACGCACGCAATATGACAACGCAACACACAGCAAAATCCACTCAGCAACGCACGGACAGTATCTGTTCGCGGCGCTTGGCGTTTCGGCCGGCGTTAGCTATGGTTGGTAAGGGTGAGGGCGCGCCGCGCTTGGACAGCGCAGCTTTGGCTCGGCATGAGCTGGTTGACAGCTCGGAGTCGGTGGCGCGCTCGAAAACACGGCTCAGGCCACCTACCGCCAGAGCCGCCGAGTCTCTCCGTGACATGCGCGAAAGCGCACACTTATGGTTTGCTCTGAGAAAGCACGTTGAGCCATGCAAGGCCGAAGACATACTTGCGAGGCTCGCGGAAAACTCGAAATGGCGAGTTGAGAAGGATCACGTGGACCAAGCTTTGCGAAAACGCTACCTACAGCTAGTAGATAAAGTCAAAGAGTTTGAGCCCGCCTTCCAAGACCTTGAGATGCAGAGGCGCCAGAAGGGGCGCGGCCAGTAGAGTCTTGCCGTCGGCTTGCCGTCTCGGGCGGCCGCGGATCGAGCAAGAGACAGGGCGGGCTTGGCGCTTCGGCCGGCCGCGCCACTTCAGTTTGAGCCCGCCTTCCAAGACCTTGAGACGCAGAGGCGCTAGAAGCGGCGCGGCCAGTAGAGTCTTGCCGTCGGCTTGCTGTTTCGGGCGGCCGCGGATCGAGCGAGAGACAGGGCGGGCTTGGCGCTTCGGCCGGCCGCGCCACTTCGCGCCAACAGGCAGCGCGACCCGGAAAACACCGCTTTGCAGAGCTTCGAACACACAAGATTGCCACTATACATAGCCCCTTCTTCCTCGGCCATTTGTATGGGTAGTTCTTTCGGGTCCAGGGAATAACAAAGACAGTTCTCCAGTGGTACCCGGCCAGGGACCCATTCGGTTTTGAAAACTGTTCGGGCCACGGACCTTTTCATGTGCTGTCTGTCTGTTTTGTCAAGTTTTGGGGACTCGCTTCTGTAGCACGGGAGGGAGATTGGAGGGGGGGAGACTTCTTAGGGGTGAACTAATTGGTGGCTGTAAAAAAGGGAGATTGATGGATTCCCCTCCTTCGGGAAAAATGGTGGCAACGCCATATGACTGTTTACAGGGTTTCGGCTGACGCGTAAGCGGCGCTTCGATGGCTCAAATACAGTTACTGTGGTGACTTGAGCATGTGGCTACACACACACACATCACACACACACACACACATGCACCCACGCATCGCACACGCACACACGCAGTGCAACATCTTCCACGGCGCAGCAAGTTTGCGCCACAGCGACTGACACAGCCACTACGCGCGAGGAGCAGGCTTGGCGTTTCGGCCGGCCGCTCCGTGCCATGGCAGGGACTTCGCTGTTTGGCTTCCTAGATACCCTTCTTCCGGACGAGGATCAGCTACCCGCCCGGGTGCAGCTTCGTGTCGGCGGCCTCACGGACTTGTGTTCGCCGAAATTAGACCGAGCTGCCAGCAACACAGAGGGCGAGCTGCTCCAGTACTTGGAGCGCGCAGGGCCGGACAGTAGGTTTTTATGTTTTTTTGTCGACGAGCTGTTGCGGGATATTTCGGTGCATGGCGTGTACTATCATGTGCTGGACGGACGGTGTCTTGCGCGGAAGCAGTTGCAAGAAAGTGCCCAGAGCTTCGGCATGGTGGTCGCAGCTCTTTGCATGGCTGTCCTCGTGTGGATGAATGTCCGGACAGCGAGGACCTTGGAGATTTGGTTTGTGTGCCGGGCCGGCAAGCATCGCAGCATGCTGCTCGCCGTGTGCTGCTACTTCGTGTTGTGGCTGGTCTTCAAAAGCACGCGGCGACGCGTCGAGATCTCGCTGGACTGGACGGCGGGGCGCCGCATTATCGAAGAGACAGCAGCATCCCACACGGAAGGCAAGCCGGCCGCGAAGCACCGCTTTCGTCAGCCTAATAATGTAGTAAACCGCGCCAAGGAACGGCTAGTGGCGCACCTGCGCCACCGGGGTAACCTTGATGTCGTCCTTGCGGATGTAGGCGACCCGCGCCGTGTTGTTTCGAACCGGGGCGGGCAGCTGCAGTGGCTTTTCGAAAGGATGCTGACGCCGGACAAACAACAGCTGCTGCACGCTCTCGGAGCAGAGCGGCACGCGGTGATGGTGTTTCAGACCGTGAGCAGCGCGGAGAACTCCTTGCTGGCTAGCTGGCAGCCATGCTTCCAGTGCATTTGCGAGTCGCTTCCGGAGAAATGCAGCTTGTGCAGCCCTCGCGACGTCCCGGTGGACGCCAGCTGGTGTCTCTGCGTGCGTGCGACAATGTTGCAGCAAGGCCTTCTCGACCCCAGTGCGTCCCAGACGATGGCCGGGAGAGTGGAGGGCGGTGGCTTGGCGCTTCGGCCGGCCTCGTCCAGTGCGACAATGTTGCAGCAAGGCCTTCTCGACCCCAGTTGCGTCCCAACATGGCCGGGAGAGTGGAGGGCGGTGGTTGGGGCTTCGGCCGGCCTCGCCAGTGCGACAAGGTTGCAGCAAGGCCTTCTCGACCCCAGTGCGTCCCAGACGATGGCCGGGATAGTGGAGGGCGGTGGCTTGGCGCTTCGGCCGGCCTCGTCCAGTGCGACAAGGTTGCAGCAAGGCCTTCTCGACCCCAGTGCGTCCCAGACGATGGCCGGGAGAGTGGAGGGCGGTGGCTTGGCGCTTCGGCCGGCCTCGTCCAGTGCGACAATGTTGCAGCAAGGCCTTCTCGACCCCAGTGCGTCCCAGACGATGGCCGGGAGAGTGGAGGGCGGTGGCTTGGCGCTTCGGCCCTCGGAGCGGGCGGCAAGGTCCGTGCGCTTCCATCCCAGGCCGGAAGTCATAGAAGTGGAGAGCAGGCGGCGGGCGGTGGCCATCCGTCGCCGCGCTGACTTTCTGGCTGTCGTGGCGTGTGCCCACGTAGACATGTCCGAGGACGAGCAGGCGGCATCCGCTATGTTTGCTCCGGCGCGCGGATCGCACAAGCCCGCCATGTACTTACTGGACTCTTCAGCTGCAGACACGTGGGGCCAGGCGGCAGGCGCGCTCGAGGCAAGGCTCACGGCCGACGCCGCTCTGCAAGACGAGCTCAATGCCCACGAGAGCCACATGCTGGATGTCTGCGGTGTCCCGAGCAGTCTGGTGGCTCAGCAGACGTCTTGGCTCGGTCGGTGCCAGTTCGCCATCTTCCTACACATGATGGCGATCCTGCGGAGCGCAGGCGGCGCGTACGTGCCGGCGCAGTTGCTGCGCCGCCTCGGCGCGCATTGCCGAGAGCTGGAGGTGGACGTCATGATGCTTGTGCAGCGCTACTTGTACTTCTGCTGCGCGCTGCGAAACGTGGCCGCGGAAGCGTGGCAGGGGTCGGCCTACTGCGTGTTTCTGCCGCGGACACAGGGCGCACGGAGCTGGTGGGCGGCCATGCAGACTTGCTTGCAAGAGTGCGACCTGTGGGCGCACTTCGTGGACGAGTATCTTTTGTGGCCGGCGCCGGACCCTGGGGGCGAAGACTTCCCAAGCTTCAGTGCGGCGCTCCGAGCCGCGTCAAAGCGCGCGCAGATGTCGGAGGTGTCCGAGCCAGCTCCTGTGCCGGACTTGCACTTCTTGGTGCACCACGACACCTTGCTCTCGGCCGAGGAAGTGCTCGCGTGCCCTCGCGTGCTGGCGCCTCTCAGACCCACGGCCAGGGCGGCAGAGGGATCGTGGGGCGGCAACGACGGCAGCTATGCGGACGTCACGCCGCAGAATCTGGTGCAAGAGGCGCACGCGCATGTGCGCGTCGCCGCTGCCTTGCCTCCGAGCCTGACTATGCGCCAGCTCGTCGGCCAGCACGCAGAAGAGTTTCTATGGCACGGACTACATGCTTGCGGCCTTCGCAGTAATGTGCACACGCTGTCGCTTGGCGTTTCGGCCGGCGATGATGCGCTCGCTTCGCTTGGGATTTCGCCCAGCGAAGGCGACGGCTTGCAGCTGGCGTTCCAAGCGCTCGGGCATTTTGTGTTATCCAGGCTACAGCCGGCAAATGTGATGCACCCGCACCTACGGGGGCCCGTAGAGTTCCACATTGGGGCACTTTTTGCAAGGCAGCTTGCCAGCAGGAACCTGCACGAGGTGACCGTGCTTGACTTTATGGACGGGGCGGGTGTGCGCTTCTGCAGTGATGACTCAAGGGCGTGGGCTCGCGCGCTGCCCGCAGATAAGGACGTGCGGAAGTGTCAGCAGGCTTTCGTCCACACCATGTGGGGCGGCCGCGCCCAGCCCGTGTGGGACGGGTACACGCGCACCTACCAGCTGGTGCAGCAGTGTTGCCCGTACATGCTGCAGAAGTCTAGGATGTGCCGCGGCAACGAAGCCATCGCCGGTCTCGGCGCTGCATGCGATCAGTGGCACGCTCTATCGGCGGACCACGGCACCACTCTCAAGATGCACGCGCTCTCGTTCTTGGGCACGCTGGCCAGTCCAAACCGCGGCACCTGGGACACAGACAACGTGCAGAAGCTGCGCAACATAGGTTTCTACCAGCAGGTGGCTTGCGCATGCGGCTTGACGCGCACGCACAGTGAGCAGTATCACAAAGATCGGCGACAGCAGCTGCAGCTGCAGCAGCTGCCGCGGTTCCTGCCTCGGCTGTATCCCGACGGCCAGCGGGATGGGCTCATTGATCAGGGGCACGAGTTCGTCACGTACTTGGCCGGAACTCATCCAAACTTCTCTGCGCAGGAAGTGAAGTGGTGCATGCGAGCAGAGAAGTATATGCGGGACCTGCATGAGTCGCTCCAGCGGCTGCTGGAGCGCGCAAGGACGGGAGACTCCAAAGCATGAGCGTAGCGCTGCGCGTGCCGTTTCGGGCCGCGTAGTTGCTGCGCCAGCAAGCAGTGACGACCAGCCGCAACGCTCGCGTGCCGTTTCGGGCCGCGAGCAGCGGCGCACAGACCAAGCTCGCCGGAGAAATAAGGCAGGCTTTTGCGGGGGCGGGGCGGGAGACGGAGCTGGGGAGTTTTTAGCGGCTTCGTGTTGTTCAGCTGGAGCCCCTGGAGCTCACCTCTTTTTGCCTTTGCTGTCCTTAACAGACCTCGGAAGGTCCATTTTGGGAGGTCCTGTGCCCATTTGTTTCTGTGGCTTTTTGAAGGGAAACCACCATTTTGCAGGGCTCGGTGCCCGTTTTTATTTTTTTTGGCTCGAAGGTAAACGGAACCCAACGGAAAACCACTCTGGTCGGGAAACGAGAAGGGGGCACCACCCATTTTGTGAAGTCTGATGCCTGTTTTTTTTTTTTGGTGGTTGTGAGGGGAAGCCAAAGGAACCCCACCCTAGTAAGGCCTTATTAAGGCCTCATTTGTGGGACACAAGAGGGCTGTGATTGACGGGTGCCGTGTTTTTTTGTTCGCTCAGCAGCTAAACGCCGTCGTTGCTTTTTGAACGGCTCAAAATCAGTTACTACTGTGACTTGGGCTTATGTTTACACACACGCACACCCACACATCACACACGCACACACGCAGCGCAACATCTTGTCAGCTGTTTTCCACGGCACAGCAAGTTTGCCACAGCGAGTCACACGGCCATTACGTGTTAGGAGCAGGCTTGGCGTTTCGGCCGGCCGCTCCGCGCCATAGCAGGCAGTCTCCGCGCTTGGCGTTTCGGCCGGCGTTGACATGGCGACTTTCGTGAGCATCAGCGGCGACGCGCTGAATGCGCTGAAGGACGTGTACAGGAGAAACCTAAGCGTGCCCGAGCGCTTGGCTTCGCAGGAATGCGTGGCGTGCACGAAAGCCATAGCCGACGACAGGTGGCAAACAGAGCCAGGCAGACGCGAGCTGGAGCGCACAGGTGTGTGCGAGCGGAGCTGGGACACAATCCATGGGCCCGGCGTGTCGGACACAGCGGCTCAGCGGCAGTGCGATCGTCTGAGCATCAGTGGCGTGGAGACGTGCAGGCAGTGGATCATGTTCAGCAAAGTTCGCGAAGTCGCGCGCATGTCTTCAGAGCACGGACGACTTGCGTGGGAACTCATCTTGGGCCGCAGGCAGCTGCCACCTGCGACGTGATGTCACGCAGGCGTAGTCGTCGCTTGGCGCTTCGGCCGGCGACGCGCGCGACGTGTCAGCACGGATGTTGGCACCGACGGACGCGCTTGGCGCTTCGGCCAGCGTGCCTACGAGCGTGCGGAGCAGAGGGCCCGGAGTAGAAAAGATGGGGCCGCTTTGGTGAGGCTTGCTGTAAGACTTGTTCCTTTTTGCCACATGGTGTCACAGTCACAGGGCTCTGAAGGTTCCTACACCACCGGGGGGGGGGGGAGGAAGCTGTTGCCAGGTAGCTGTCTTGCGATTGTGGTCCGACATGGGTGGCTTGCCAGGTATAGAGTTCGAGAGAGAGAGAGAGAGAGAGAAAAACAAAAAAAAAAAAAGAGAAAGAGAGAGAGAGAGAGAGCATAAATAGACAGATGCGCAGAACTCTGGAAAGCTGGTTGTGTGACTCGGGGGGTTCACTGCGCTCCGATCGGCTCCAAATCATAGTCACTGTCGTGTCTTGAGCAGGTTCTACACATACACACACACACATATACACGCACAACAAGCACACGCACCCACGCATGCATTTTCGAGTACAACTGCTTTCGGTAGTTGCAGCGCGGCTTGGCGTTTCGGTCGGCCGTGCGATTGCGGGCGCCACGGACCCGCGGCTTGACGCTTCGGTCGGCCGTGTGATTGCGGGCGCCATGGCCTCCGCGGGCCAGCGGCCCATGGTTGTCAGGCCGTCCGAGCTGACGCAGCCTGGACGGCTAGACGGCGCTAAGCGACTGCTTGGACGCCTCGTGGAAGTAGAGCACGTGCCCAACGCCCGCTTCGGGTGCTACCTCGTCTGCGGCCACACGGCTCGCGACGTCATCGCCATCGAGGCGTGGCGCGAGCTGGCCGAACCCGCTGCCTCTCTTTTGAAGGCTTCGTGCGTGGTCAGCCTCACGCAGATCGCGCTGAGCAGGCGGCAGGCCTCGAAAGCCAAGTACACGCACAGCCAGTGCGACCTCTTTGTTCGCTTTGACAAAGGCGCCGGAGTCGAAGAGGAGACCACGCCGCCGCTGGAGCTGCCGGCCGGCATGCCTTGCACGCCCTTGCACCAGGCCGCTTGCTGGAAAGATGGCCTTGTCAATGTTCGCGCAGAAGTCACGGGTGGGTTCTCCCGCGCGACAGACGACAAAGATCGCCTCTTCAAGCTCACTCTGCGCCAGCCCGGCAAAGCCGGCGAGTTCTCCGAGGCGGAAGTGCTCGCGTGGGGTGAGCTAGCGACAGCGGCAGAACAGGTGCCGCGACCGGCCATGATGGAGCTCCGCAATCTGGCGGTGACCAAGCACGCAAAGAACGGCTTCACCTTGAAGTGGCTCAAGCAGACCGCCGCGTGCGCCCTGCCTGCGGTCGAAGCGGAAGAGCTCCGAGCCAACATGGCTGGCCGCGAGCGCTGCAAGACACTATCCCTGCGCGCTGGCGGCGCTGCCGCGCGAGACTACGGCGCCGGACCGGCGACTTTGGTCTCGCTGGCGACGCTCGGCGCTTTTTTGCCGGCGGCCGAAGCGAAGAAGTTCTCTCACGAGGACGTGTGGGAGGCACCGTTCTGCACGCTGGCTCACCTGCAGACCTTGTCCCGGGTGCCGGAAGACTCTTGGCACTACACAGGCTGCGCCACTTGCTTTCGCAAGACTTGCGACAAACACGACGAAGCTGGCGTCCGGCCGTGCTACAGCCTGGAGGCTACTGTGTGGGATCACACGGCCACGCTGGACGCGAGGATCTTTACCAAGTGCGTCGACGAAGTGCTGCGTGCTGCCTTGGCGTTTCGGCCGGGCGACGCGGTACAGTCGCGAGAGAATGCGGAGCACGAGATCCGAGCCCGCAAGTGGGCTGTGCGCTTCGTCGTGGCGCACGACGAAGCGTACTCTGGACCGACTGGCTCTCGCGCCGCGCGCAACACCTTGCAAGTGGTGCATGTTCGCGAGGCTCCGCTTACCTACTCGGGCTCAGCAAAGCCACTCCTGTGCTTGCGCGCGGCCGCCTCACTCCCGGGCTGCCCATGCATCTACTTGTCAGACGCGACCTTGGATGACGCAGGGCAAATTACGGCAGGTGAGGATCTGCCAGTCCAGTATGCGGAACTCTTACTACGAATAACGACCAAAGATCCTGTGCAGGAGTGCAACGAAGCCGAGCGCGGAGTGCGAATCATCTTCGAGTGCGCAGACGCCACGCAGCCAGATATCCGCGCGGACCTCATGTGGGTGGTCAGCGTCAGAGACAGCTTGGCCATCGCGCGACAGCGGCCTGACACGCTGTTGCGGGTGGTTGCAAAGCCTCATGTTCTGTTCGACACGGACGGCGAGCCTTCCTTGCGTCACTGGCAGGTGATCTTCCAGTTTCCGGCTGCGGACGCAGATATCGAGCCGTTTGCCCGCCGTCGGGCGTGGCAGCTTTCCTTGGACTCCCAGCCCAGCCTTAAAATCAAGCGTCTTCAGGAAGACGCCATGGCAATGACTCCGTTGACTAAGGTTGCCAAAGTAAAAGAGGCTTTGACCTCGCCCAGCTTTCGTGCTTGATGACGCGCGTGCCGTTTCGGGCCGCGCGTTCGTGTCGGCGCGTGCCGCGTCGGGCCGCGCGCTCGCGCGGACTGCTGCACCGCTGAAGCAGACGAAGAGAAAAGCCTAGCTTTTGCGCTTGACACGCGTGCGTTTCGGGCCGCGTGCTCTAGCCCAGACTACAGCACGGCTTGGGCAGACGCAAAGAAAAGGCGCTCTCGAGGGGGAGGGAGGAGAGTTGAACTTGAAGCGCTCGTTGGGAGCTTTGGAAAGGGAAAAAAAAAGAAAGAGAAAGAGAGAGAGAAAAAAAGAAAGAGAAAGAGAGAAAAAAAAGAAAGAAAAAGAGAGAGAGAGAGAGAGACAGAGAAACAGAAAGAGAAAGAGAAAGAGAAAGAGAGAAAGAGACAAAGAGAGAAAAAGAGAGAGAGAGAGAAGCAAGGGGCCAAGGACAGTTCTCCAAACTATAGTTGTTCACTGCTTTGAAACTTCCGCCCCCCGGCTCTGCCGGACCTTACTGGTAGGGAAACCCTTAAGACCCGACTGGGGGCTCAGACTCGGAGCAATGAGCCTTAAGGCGAACATCCCTCTCCCGTTTTGGCTCCATATCCCGGGCAGACTGCGGTCACAAGGCCCATCACTAGCCTTGCCAAAGGCTAGGTGACTAGAACAACTTCCCACTTACTTGAGGGGACATGCAAATAAAGAGCGCCATTGGTTTCTTGCAGCTGCAGGTGTGCTGAGCCCTGATAGAAGATAATGTATTGGAACTGGAAGGTTCCTGTGACAAAGTTCTCGGTGGAAGGGTTTCAATTGGGAATCCCTTGGTAGTCACAGCCAAAATGAGGATTCATGGCCACCACTCACATTGATTTGGGGACAGCTGGCAGGCACAACAATGCCAGCTGCACACATCTCGTCCAGACCTCGGCTCATGCCCACTGCTCGGGAAGGAAGCATCCCAGGTACACCTTTGGGTTGAAACTCCTTGGGGACTGCTCCAAAGGGGTGTGCAGTGCATTTCTTTGGGGTAACTCCCCCCCTTGAAAAGAAAGATGTGGTTCTCCTGTTGCTTCCCTTCTGTCCTTTTTTCAGGGAGCCAAAATTGTGGTTTTCTGTTTGGTTTCCCTTTAAACTCACCGAAAAAACGGGTTCCCTCCAAAGCGTAACACTGTTCCCACTGGGGCGCCCAGCTTTAGCCTATAGACATTTCGAACACATCGGGCCGGTCTCAGAAAAGGGAAACCAACACGGCTAGGTGCTGAATAGGGGGTCATAGGGGGTCTGGAACAACATTTCCAGGAAACGAATAAAAAGACATGTCCATCCCCTTTCAGCTTTCTCTTGGGAAGTTAGATGGACTATTGAGCACCCAGGGAGGTGAACTAGAAAGAGCACCTTTTTTTCAGCGTCTATGGAGGAAAATAATCACCTTTGTCGTTGGCGAGTTGTTAAGGGATACCCTCCTTGCCGACAAGGGTGCCCGCTCAGCAACGCAGAAACTTAGACTTCTGCAATGGTTGGAAAAGAAGTCGATCGGAGAATGGTAATGGCAGCGGGACAGCACGTTAAAGCTAGAACCTGTCCAATGGATGCTCGCTGCACATTTGGCCTGAAAAAAAGCCTTAGATCGGGCTGTCAGAGTGATGTGCAATGCAACATCACCCGAAATGCGAGGCTCCTCGAAATCGGACCATTCAGCATGCGAGATGTCTGGCGATTCAGATGGCGCCAACAATCCGTAGTCCAGAGGCCCATTGTGGTTAGGAAGGGCTGGATGAGATACCTACCCGTGGCGGATATGGACAACATTATGTAGTGAGTCCCCCTGTAGTGAGTCCCCCTGACTACTGCCTGACTTTGTTTTCATTTCTTTCCATCCAAAAGTGACATCCTGATTCCTTTCTAAATGGTGGCTAAAGAGAACACCGATCGTCATCTTGAGAAACCCTCATGATCACTTGAAAGGACCCTGACTGCCGGAAGATTTTGTCGATGTCCCTGACCACGTGAAGGTTGTTGGCAAGGTTCAGTGCTCTTCCATTTGATTACTTCCCCTGGAAAATAATATAAAGATATGCCCAGTGATAGATCCCCTTTGCAACCAACCGGGGAAAAAAACAGCAACTATTCCGACGCAAATGGACACTTCGGCTTGTTTGTTTACTCAGATGCCCAGTGGATGTTTGAGCTAGGGAACCTTTCCCCCGAAAACGGGAAACACGGCCGTCCGAGAGCCATCTCTGGTGGCCTGAATGGCAAGTCGATCAAAAGCTCCTGGACCATGGGATGACCAGTCGTAAAACCTGATAACCATGGGATGACCATTGGGTAAAACCACAAAGATGACTCCTAGTAAATGGGGAAAACTCGCTCGCCATGGTCAACTCTTCCTGGGGAGAAGAAGTTCGCCATGGTCATTTTGGGGCCTGAAATGGAATATTGACTAATTCCCGCAATGTACAAACGGCGCACAGGGTTCTCGTTCCACATCGCTTGATACTGTCCATCAAACGCAAGCTCGCTCAAAACTCAGCGACGACATGATGCCTAGTATCGATATCGCTTTCCAGTTTCGCGGTGTGCCTCTGCTACTCGCACTCACCAAGAAACCAAAAACAACATGTTTGAAGTTTCAATGCCTGCAAATAAACACTACCGTCTCCTATACCTTGAACAGCTGATGTGTAAAATGCTTACCGGCTGCTGAAAAAGAAACAAATCAGCCGATTTATTTTAAATCCGCTGTTTCGATTCAAAAGTGCTTTTTGGGAGCCTTGCTTCCTTCCGTATAGTTTTCCTGGGGCGGGCAGCGAATATCCGAGTTTTGACCGGCAAAATCCGTTTTTTTCGCGAAACACTCAAGAGTGCAGAAATTGTAGAATTGTCCAAGATTCCATGATTGAGAAAAAGCGCTCGCAAATTTGAAAAGCGCTCGCAGGAGTGAAAAAACAGTTCTCTCCGAAAGAGCACTTATTTTACACACAATTGAGGTCCTAGGTACCTACCAACATCGGTTCTAAATCAAGTGACATGTTAAGGTTACCTTGTTTGGGGCTTGCTTTGAATTAATACCAACGGAAATCCTAATGAAAACCCACCAGGAGACCCACATAGAAGCCAAGCAGGAAACCTAAAGGAAACCGAACCAACAGGCCGCAAAAGACACCCAAAGCAAACCCACCAGCCGCAAAGGGGTCAAGGCCTCGTTTTTTTTGCACCTTCCGTGTCTCGGCTCCCGGCGGCTGCTTGGCCCTCGTCCTGCCCAAAGCTAAGTCATCGATGTCTTCCTGGCGATAGAGTCGTCGATTCGTGGATTCGACCCCAAACCTGCCCGTTTTCAGATCCCGGGCGAAAAGTGGCTCACATGGCGCATGTCTTTCCCCTTCAACCATCACATGAAAAAGGAGAGTCACATTACTGGGCTGCCCGTTTTCAGATCCCCGCTAAAAGTTTAACTTTTAGTGGGGTAAATACGGAAACTACCACTAAACACTAAAAGGACATAAAAAGCTAAGGAACCGGATGGCTGGGAGCCACCAAGAAAATCGTTCTTTTGGTGTCTCTAACCCCAAAAGGCGATCCCACAAACCAAACGCACCAGCCCATTTCTCGCAACAGTGGCAACTGACACCCCCCCTTTTCAGTGCAAATGCATACAATTGCACCCCCCCTATAAAGCCCTGAAACCATGTTTGACTCACAAGGTCTGGTATTGACGTCCACCCTAACCTCTGTTCTTTGATTCTGGTAGTTTGGTTTTTGATTCTGGTAGCTTGGTTTTTCTGGCTTGTAACTGTGTCCTGCTGCTACTTGTCACAGATGATGCCATGAAAAACACACAAGACCACAGTCACACGTCCACACACACGTACACACACACACACAGACACACTCTTGACGAGCCCGCATTTTTCCGCCACAACGGCCGCTGGCCACTTGCCCGCTCGTTTGGCACGAGATTGTCCGCGCAGAAGTGCGCAACCTCTATGATTCCATGTGCATCATCCTTTTCGGTGGACATACAGACTGAATCGAAATGGCTGATGAACATGGAACCATAGGGTGGCCTACTTCTACTGGAGTCTTTGGTTCAAGAACCTCGGCTGCTGTGAAGGGAGGAGCGGGCTTGCCCGCAAAGCCAATTGGCTTCTCTTCCGCAGCGGGGGCCTCACTCGGGCAGGGCCGATCGTGTTTTTCAAGCCGTGTTGCCAGTTGTCGACCAACTTGCACCCTGGACCGGACTGAATTGATTTTGGAGGTGCCCCTGCACAAGTCAAGTAAACACGGGTGCAACAAAGCTTCAAGGCGTGCATCCTTTCAAATGGGCAGGGTTTTCGGGGCACGCAGGGGGCCTTCAGGTCTGATTGCCAGGCTGCACATACACATGCCCTTGCCAACGCAAAACCCTTGCAAATTCAAACACCATTTGATTTGGCTCAGCCGGTATGTGCTTCGCAAGGGCAAGTCAGTGCACTTTCTTCACTGAGTTCCATGTAGCCCACACTAGTTCCCAAGGAAGTAGCAGGCCAAGTGTCACGGGCTGCCCGGGGCTGTGTCTGGGAGGACGGGCAATGCATTTGCAAGGATGGTGGCTACTACTCCACGCGTCTTGCGCAACTGTCGCAACTTGTGCTGACGACGAGTGACGAAAATATTATTATATATATATATATATATATTACCTACGCACGCACGCGCGCGCTCGCACGCGTTTTCGCACGCTACGCGGGGCGCTTCGCTCCCCAACACTTTTCGCGCAGCTCGCCGCGTAGTACTGGATTTAGCGTTTAGCACTGCGTTTGGCCCCTTGGACCGAGGCCAGTACGTTGCTGCGAGCCAGCGGGCTAATTTATTTGTTCAGGTCACCCGGGCACGGACGGCGTAGCCACAAACTTGCTGGCTAGCTGATCGGAAGTCGCTTAGGTCCTGGCCAGCCGGCCGGAATCCAAGTTCAGGCCCTGGCACAAACAAAGGGGGCCGGGGTTCACTAACTTTAAGCCATGGACCTTTTACGGTGGAGAAAAGTTGTTGATTTCAGACAGGATTGCAGGCAAGTCAAGGCTAAACAATCCTTTAAGGGCAGGGCACAGAAGGGTGTTATGTTGATTGTGGGCCCGCGCAAGGAAAGCAAGTTGGAGATGATAAGGATGCCTATTTGGAAAAGCGCTTTTCCAAATAGGGAATCCTTAACATGTCCAAACTTTGACTTTCCTTGCCAGGAAATAAATACCCGCAGCGACTTTTTGGCTAGTTTATGTTAGACCCTTACCCACCCCCGGCTAAATGGCAATTCGCAGTGGGCACACCCACCTGACCGTCCAAGGCCTGACCGCACCCCCATCCAGAGTCCGGAGTTCCGAGCTGGGCGCCTGGCAGCGGTCGTGCTTGCAGGGCTGTCTGGAAATAGGGGGCCCCCGTCTGGAAATCTGACAAGACGTCTGGGAAACCTAGGTTTTCCAGGCCCCTCTTTGAAGCTCAAGGCCACAGCAAAAGTGCTGCTGAAAACCGTTGCGGGGGCACCCATGTTGCTTAAAGGGCCCTTGAAACCCAAATGGGTGTGGTGTTGCAATAGGTTTAGTAGGGCGTTCAGCATGAAGTTGTTGCTTCCACAGGGCTTGCAAATGTTGACATGCTATGATTGAAATTGCCATGTGGCCCTAGAGCAGACACAGCCTCTGAGTGCGGAGTCCAGGGTCCCTCAGCTTGTCAGTGCCAGCCATGGGCAACCAAATCGGCAAGCTGGATCTCACAGTGCAGAAGGGCACCCCAAGAGACGCCTTTCTCTGTGAGACCGTGCACTGGACAGCCGTCTCAGTGATCAGTGGCCAGGGCTGCAAACCCAGTGTGGTGCAGCTCCCGGAAACAGGCCTCAGCGCCTCGAGCAAGTGCAGTTTTTTCCAACATATGTGTGCTTGTTTGTGTTGCAAAAGTTTGTGGTTTCTTGATGCTTTTCCTAGCCCCTTGGACCCGCCCCACTGCCAGGCGAGTTCGAGTGGGCCATCTGCGGGCCAAGCTCTGAGGTCCTCAGCATGGCCAGCTCCAAGCACACCGGCAAGGAGATGTTTGTCGACTTCCCCAGTGGCTTGACGCTGCGCTTCAGCCCTTCGAGCAACCCGCTATCAACAGGGCAGCCTCTGCAAGAGGGGAAGACCCTCAAGCTTTCGGTTAGAGGTGGCTCCACTGCTGCGGAGAGCTCCACGCCTGCTGCGGGCTGCGGACACTCAGAGTCACAGAAGCCCAGTGCGGGCAAGCAGCCCACGGTGGGTGAGCAGAGCCCAAGAGAGTCCGGAGGACCGAGTCCAGAGTCCGGAGTCCAGAGGGATGAAGTGGAGGAGAAGGCGGAGCACCCGCCCTCCACTGCCTCCCCGGCCGTTGCTTCCAGCCCTGCTCTTCCTTCTGAGCCCGGTGAGCCTGCCCAAGGCGGGCCAGAGCTCTCCACCAACAAACTCCAGGTGATCCGCGCAGGTGCTGCTGGCAAGATGGCTGCCCTTGCCGGAGCAGGCCCCACTTTGGACTCTGCTGGCACGGACCTTGACATGACCACGATGGCGGTGGCGGAGATCGAGAAGAAGCTGGTGCAGGGCGACCCCCTTCCGGGCTGGGCATCCCCAGAAGGAGTTGGGGTACATCAAGATCTTCTTCGCTGGCCGCAGGTGGAGGTGGACCCCGAGACAGCCCGCCTTGTGAAGATGCTTGCAGAGCAGCTGGCCCTGATGGAGAAGAATGGGGACTTCATGAAGCTTTCAGAGCAGTCGCAGTATGACATGCAAGTGACCAGTGCTTGGTGCCGGCACCTTGGTCGTGGCATAGTCCCGCATGGCCCTCTCCTGGGCTGGGCGCGCCTCATGGGGCACGAGCTGTATTACCACATCTTTTCGCAGGACCAACCGCCGTTCCTCATGGCAAAGGTTCCTGGCCTCACCTACCAAGAGCTCCTCAGCTACCTGTGGCAAGTCTCCTTGCACCATTTGTTGGTCATATTTGTTCAGTTCCTTCTCACTGTCAGTTTGTTTGGTGAGTTCGTTACTTTGCTCTTGCCCTTCCAAAGCCAAAGCGAGCTCCGCCGCAGCTGATGCAGGCTGGGCTTTGGCGTGCTCCCACGCTCCGCATCCCGGTTGGCATGAGCATTCCCTCGCAGTCGCTGGTGCAGATGAACACGCAGATTCTCAACACACTCTTCCCTGACAAGCAGGGCTTGCCGATTCTCCCGGACAACGTGGATCTCCGAGTCCTGAGTCCTGAGGTCCAGCGCCACTCTCCCTTCAGGGTGATCTCTGGACAGCCGCCAGCCGGGGGGGACTCGATGTTCTTTGACGATTCCACCAATAGGTCCTGGTACTTGCAGGGGAAGAGCCACTATGCCTACTGCATGTCACTTGGCCGTGTCTTGTAACATGTTCCTTTTCCTTGGCGTTTGAAATTGGGCAGACTGCTCCAAAGAGCTCCCGCATTGAGAGTTTGTAGGTACCCTTTTTGTTGCAAATCAAACAAGACTGACTTGCTTTTTTAAATAGTTTGTTTGACCGTCGCCGTCAGGACCCGGAAGCCGGGCGGTGGCCAGATTGTCCTGGACTGGGTCCGCAGAGCTGACGTGCCGGGGCACAAGCATTTTCAGGTCATTTCGGTTATGCCAGCCGACGCCCCTGATCTGCATGGGATCGGGCGCTTCCGATACCACCGCGGGCTCTATTGCGAGGAGGGTGGGGCTGCGAAGGCGCTGTACCTGGAACTGGTGGACAGGGAGTTCATCCGCGGCAAGGAGCCGCACTTCCTCCACTTGTTTGCGTGCTCCCAGGTCTCGCCCGAGATGCTGCAAAGCGTTGTCAGCCGAGCGCCGGCAGGCCAAGGGTTCGTCCCCCGAAGATCCAAGGCCGGCTGGGTGGTGCAAGGCAATCGGCCGTTTCATCACTGCAGGCACGGGTGGGTGTGGCAGGATGCCTACAACGGGGCCACCACGTTCTACTTCGAGCTGCCCGAGACAGGCACCTCCCATGAGTTCAAGCAGTGGGCTGTGGACGGTTTGAGCTGGGTGTGGTCAGACCAGGACGCGCAGTACGTTGAAGCTCACCCTGCGACTGGGCAGTGGCACTTCCAGAGCGTTGAGGAGTGGGCTCCGAATTTCTTGGCTAATTTGGCGGACTCCCACGCCACCGCTGGGCAGGGCCAGGATTGGGGCGAATGGACTCAGTCCTGAGTCCTGATCCAAGCCCCGCAGCTACAGTGGCTACAGTGGACAGGCGCATTTTGCTAGCGGAGGGCACCAATTCAAAGACAACTGGACCCCTGATTCCTGCTGATGATGTAAGGATGCATCACCGGTTCAACTGGCAAAGTGCAGTGTTGCCAGGATGTTACCCATGACTCTTCATGATTCAAACATTTCACTCGGCTGGGTCCTGCCTCAGGGTCCGGAGTCCAGAGTCCAGAGCCCTTCCGACTCGGTGCAGGAAAAAGACAAGTGACAAGCTGCCCTGCTCATGGAATCTCAGGATCCCTTGGGAGCACTTGAAGCTATTGTAGCTAAACATGTGCAGCCGGCTGTGCACTACACTCCTCCCCCTCCCCCCTCCTGGAAGACCCTTGCACGGCCCAGGCTCATCACGACGACCGAGCCCTGACCTTGGGCAGGCGACTGGGGAGTTGGGCCCAGGCTAGGTAGGTTGTCGGTTTTAGACAGGAGCTGTCGGGGTCAGGTTGCCAACGTGGATCTTTATTAAACACAGCTGGTTCATTGTCATGCCTTTGCGTTTCTGCAAGCGCAATGTTGTGGAGAACCGGCTCATGAGTCTGTGCTTTAAACTTTGTTATTCTTTTCTAGACTTATGATTCGGGTTGCAACTATACCGCTACCACGGACTCATGGCCGGCTTCAGAACATTGTGTTTGCACGAAACGCACAAAGCAGTAAACAACCAAATATTTTTACAGTAAGACTGACCCAATTGGTTTCGTGGGGGGTGGGGGGGTGGGGGCTCACAATGCCACCGGGCCTGGCACATGTTGTTCCCAAAGAAAACGCATGTCATTGAGCTCAAGGTATATCATGGTAGAATATGATTTGGTAGTTTGAAAACTGAATCCCACATGTGGGGAAGTTTCAACATCATGGCTGGGTTGATTGCACAAAGCCCTCAAACCCTCGGATCTTCAAACGCCCAAGTACCAAATGCTTTGCAGGTTGACCTATTCTCGGGGAAATTGTTTTGCTGAGCAATTGGAGCTCAGTGGGCCCCCACTGCCTGCTTGTGTGTGGGAACTGCGGTGCTCGATATGAACGTTTTCTCAAGGGCCGCTGTGTGGCGGTGTGCGCACGTAGCGTGTAAACCCTGGCAAGCTTCAAGTTGGAACCTAGCTTTCTTTCCAAGTGCTACACCACCTGTAGAGTCCAGAGTCCTGAGTGCACACCAGCCTGCTATGGCGGGAAAAGTGCCGGTCAGGTACTTGTACCGCCATGTGAACCGAGGCTGGTACTGCCCCCTTGTCCCGCTTGGAAAAACGTTTCCAACGGCGACTGACGCACTCAAGGCCCTGCGTGCAACAGCCAAAGGCCAGGCGCTGGTTGCGAAGCATGGAAAAAAACCAGGTGCAGCACGGCCATGCAGCACCGCGGGGCTGGTCAACAGAGTCAGGTGCCTTTCACAGTACACCTTCAAGGGGGCCAGGCGGTGGTTTCCAGCAGATGTCCACGCTAGGGAGCAGCACGCCCGCACGAAGTTGGGACGACAAATGTTTCGATCCGACCCAGCACTTCATTTCTTGAGCCTGCAGTTGCGCATGACCCCGTGGAAGGAAGCCTTGACCAATTCGTGGGCACGCAGAGCCCGGAAATCAGAGTCCCGAATCAATCTCATCCGCCGCTGCCTGGAGGATTGCGCTGTGGCAATTGCCAAGCAGCCAGTGAGTGCTGCCTGGCAGGCCACAACCAGTTGCGGTGCGCAGGGCCAGTCAGTCGGCTTGATTTAGCAAGGCTTCGGGACCACGTGCTCCTGTTCTGATTTGTTTTTGGCGTTTGACAGCATGGCTGCGCTCCTTGATTTGACCCAAGGTTATGACGCTCAAAACATTGGGGGTCATCCGCAAGATTCGGGGCAAGGTCCGCCCGGAAAAGAAAGCCTTGTACTTTGTCCAAGGGCACAGGGAGAATGGTGGGCCGGCCTGGTGCTTTGTTGGGCGCTGGTGTCCTGCAAAGCTGAAAGCCTTTCTTCGTGCGGTGGATGCAGTTGTAGAGGGCGTTGGCCAGCAGCCCCCTCGCACACTCAAAGAGGTTTACACCAAGGCATGGCTTCAGCGCTTCAACGTGGTTTCCAAAAGCTCTCGAAAAACCAAGCAGTCTGCCAGCCAGTTCAGCAACGTGTGTGTCATGTTGGTGATCTTTACCTCCAGTTCTCCATGAGTTTGCATTCCAACGTCCCCCTGACAGGTGAAGAAGGCGCAAACTGCTGTGCAGCGCTTGGGCTGGAAGCCCCCATTTTGGCGGGCTGACGGAGGCAACTATCATTTCAGGGCCACCTCAAAGCTTTTTTAGAGGATCGTGCGACCTTGGCGGGCGTGAAGATTGAGCTCGGCAACATGACCCTCAATGCCTTTTTGCGTGTGAACCCTGATGTCAAGGCAGGAGACTGCATCGCACGTGATTTTACAAAGCGCTTTCCTTGACAAGTTTGTTCAGGGGAAGTAGTTCAGTCACTCTGCAGCCCTGATCGCTCGCCTGAGGACAATCTGAAGAAGGTGCGTGCCAAAATGCTGGATCAGGGACCGGAAGATCACCCCTTACTCATTTTGCGAGTATTTGGGCGCCGCCGCCGGGCCCACTGCTGTGTCCTATTTGGCATGCGTGTGCCTGGACCCGGCATTTCAGGAGTCTGACTTCGACAACTTCAAAGTTGAGAAATGGTGGCGGGTGGCAAAAGCCTTTTTCAACAAGCATGGGGTAGAGCCCCACCCAGCAACTGTCGCCCCCATGGTCCGGGCCCTTTGCACTTAGTCCGGCGCTGTTTTTGTGTAGATAGCCTTCGTGGCTGCTGAGCCTGTGCAGCGTGCTAGTCAGTGCACCATTTTGGCAAAGCCTTGCCAAGAATAAATCCATTCAAATAAGCTCAGAGTCCTGAGGCCTGCAGTTCCGAGTCTGGGCATGGGAAAAAACATGTTGCCAAGTGCCAAGAAGTTCATTTTTTTATCACCGCTCTTCTTTGTCAGTTGGCTGTATTGGTCTTGATGCGTAGCAACCGCGAAGTGAAATGCATTGTTTTCACATCGTGCAGTGGTCCTGCTACGTTGCATTGACAACTTGTTCCTACCAACTTAATGTACAACTAACTCATGATGTAGCTAAATCTCAGGACTCTGCAGGACTCTGAAGCAACTCAAGCAATCTTCAACTCTTTGGAGAGTGTCATAGCCGCATCCTTCCCCATAGGCTTCTTCAACTTCAAGATCTTGGACAGCTTCGGGGCCAAGGCGCGCCATCCAAAGTCACCCCTTTTGCGGGCACGGCACAAGGTAGAAAGGGACTTCAACTGGCCTTTAGTGATGCCCTTTTGAGCCATGCGCTTTTCCAAGTGCGACTTCCTGCCATTCACCTTGTTTGGGTTCATGCCTGCTTTGGCCAGCTGCTCTGCCTTCGCCCGAAGACCTTGTTGCAAACGGTTGACAATTGTGTCCCTTTCAAACTCTTGAACAGCTGCCATGATCCGACGCTGAAAATTCTCTGCAGGGCTGGCGCTTGCAGTGAAAAGGGCTGGCGGCAGGTCGGCCACAACGATGCATGTGTTGGTTTCCTTCGCCTTCTCATAGATTTCCTCAATGCCACTTGCTTTGCGCCCCAAAGCACGCAAGCTCTCCACGAAAATATGGCTCGTTTTCCCGTCAAGCAAGGCCTGGAGCTTTTTCTTCTTGTTCAAGGGCAGCATCCCGGAAATGCATTCTGTCACCTTGCTGGAGGCTCTTGGACGGCTTCACGCCTGAGGACTTCAGCGCTGCAAGGCCGGCTTGGATTTGTCTACGTGAGCTGTCTCCCTTCATGTTTGTCTTGGATGACGTTCGGGTGTAGATGGCCACCTTGTTCATGTTCTTTTTGCGGGCCATGGTGCAGACACTCAAGAGACTCAGGACTCAGAAGCCTAAAAGGCTGCAAGCACCTCCCGTGTCAAAAAGCTGTTTTGCTCAGTGACCCTAAGCTCCGGCCTCCATGGACTGCATGACACCTAAAGCTGGTGGCTTCTCATGCCCACGCCCAGCCCCACCAGCCTTGAAGGCTGGCGCTGTCCGGCCTGAAGATGTTGAGCGCCTGACAAGTGAGTGCAAGGCAGCAACGTTTGTCCCTCCAGGCCCAGTCAGAGCCGGAGTCCAAAAGTCCGGAGTCCACAAGTCCGGATCCCAAGAGTGCGGAGTCCAAGTCCAGAGCCGGAAGTTGCACTGCGCACAGAGCCCGCCCCGGCAGCGCAGCAATCCACAGAGCTAGTGGCCACACAGGCAGCAGTCCCACAGCCTGTGACCCCAGAGCCAGCACTCCCATCGCAGTCCGCGCAGCTGCCACAGCCCAGACCCTCAGACCTTGTGGAGCCTGCAGCCTCTCCTACTCCTGTCGCCTCTGACTCGGACGTTGTCACAAGTCCAGCAGACGGGGTGACTGGTGAGCCACCGCTTTCGAACGAGGGGGGCCCACTGGCAGCAGAGTCAGGGAAACCAAAAGGGCCAGCTGAAAGAAAGAGTGGAGAAAAGACAAAAAGTGACAAGTGCAAAGCTGCTGCCCCCAAGCCCCGTGGTGCACACCGCTCCCGGAGCAGGCGGCGCCGCCGCCGTGCGAGGCGCTCACCCTCTTCGTCCGACACTGACTGTGGATGTCACCCTGGAGGTGCGCATGCGGATGCACCGCTCACGGAGTGGACACTGGCGAGCTTCGTTGCGGCGAGCAGGGCTGCGTGAGGATTGATTGCTGCAGGAGTGCGCGCTGCGTTTCTTTTTTTACTCAGGCAGCCCAATTTGGGGCATAGCTTTTGATTCTACAGCATGTGCTTGGGACTCTGTGGGTACCCACCTGGCTTTCAATCAACTCTCAACAGGACACATCACACTTGCAAGTTAACAAAACAGACTTCTGAGTTCAGAGTTCCAAGACTTTTTCACCAACCACCGACCCGTTGCAGAAATGGAAAAACGCGGTAATGCGTGAGAAGCCAGCAGTTTGAGGTTGGTGAAGCATGTGATGACAGGACTGCTAGATTAGGTTAGGTGTGTGCAAGTTTGTTTCAGCCCGGCAGTGTGCAACTCGTTGCGCGCAGCTAACATCGAAACCATGGCGTTTTGAACAGCTTCTTTGGGCACTCATCAGGTGCCTTGAGGCTGTGGAGCTTGGGCAAGGCAGGCGTCTGGGCGCTGGGCCACGGGCAAAGGAGATTGGAAGGGAATGTAGTTGGACGGGAATCATTCCCAGGTCTCTTGTGCCCCGTTTAAAAAAAACACAGGTGAGCTGAAGTGTAGTCATCTCTATGTTAATGGTTCTTGTGTGCTGCAAAGGTTTGGTTTGAAGCAGCTCCACCACAAGGATGTCGGTTTTAGACCGCGAGCTATTTATTTTACCGTTTCGAGTGTCAAGGTACATTGTGGGGCTCAGAACTATGGACAGCCAAAATTGTATAAACAAACTTGTTGGGTTTAGACGGCAGCCCTCTTTTAAGCTTAGGGTTCAGCAAGCCAAAGGCAAGGGTATGGAAAGAATTGTTGGTTTTAGACACGCCCCTTTTCAATGGAAACATCCACAAGTTGTCAGTTGGAGATGGTAAGGGTGTCTATTTGGAAAAACGATGTGCGTAACAGCACGACTTCCAAATAGAGAACCCTTACCATGTCCAAATGACAAATGTGTGTTTCCCTAGGCCTCTGAAGGGTCTAACCAAAACCCAACGTTGCTTTGTAGATCAGACAGCCCGTGCGCATCCCCAGTGAAGCAGTGAACCCCCGCTGCACATTCGGCCTTCAACCCATCACTGGTTTCAAGCTTTCACCTGAACAGTTGGTTGAATATTTTCGTTACTGATGCACACCAGGTCTTCCAAAAGCTGTCAGTTTCCTGAAAGGACCGGCTCACTCGGGATAAAGCTTCAAGCTAGATGATATCATTTTCGCATTTTGGCTATAATTCTGCTTGCAACACAGGCCGCACTTGAGCAAGGTGGCGCTTCACCCTTCAATGCATCATTGAACCTACACCAACTCAATAAGAATAGACAGGCTTTCGGTGGCTGCCTCATCAACAACTGAGTTCAAAATCATTGAGGCGCCGTCTTCTGTGGAAAGCTGCTTTACTAGCTGCTCCACCCCCTTCCCCCTCACAATGCCTCGGGCACTCGCCGGCAGGCTGTGCGTGTCCCGGATGTCCGACCTTGGCGCAGGCCCATCCAAAAGTGGTTCTGAGCAGGGGCATGTGCGCCTGGCAAGGGAGTGGTTGCACCGCATTGCAAGCCAGTCAACATTGAGTGCATTTGAGTGCATTTAAGAATCACAGATTTCTGAACCACCGCCCCAAAAAGCAAATGGTGAAATGAGAAAATGAAAACAGAACGTTAGAGCCATTTCTAGAGGGTATGTTGTATAGGGATCGAGAAATGGCACTAACCTAGTAGGTTAGTGCCATTTCTCAAGTGTACGGCATCAGGTGCTGCCATTTCTATTTCTTCGGCTATCGGCAGTTAACAAATGGCAGCACATGATACCGTACACTAGAGAAATGGCACTAACCTACTAGGTTAGCGCCATTTCTCGATCCCTATACAACATACCCTCTAGAAATGGCTCTAACGCTCTGTTTTCATTTTCTCATTTCTAGATCACTTGCTTTTTTTTACCATTCTGACTTTGCACTGCGAATGCAATTTGAATGCTCAAGCCAAGTTCAGAGTCCTGAGTCCTGAGGGGCTCCGAGTAGGCTGCTGGAATGCCTTCAGCCGTCAAAGGCATTTTGACCAAGTTCGAGGCATGGCTGGAGGACACCTTTGGAGGCACTGGGGGTCCAGAGCAGCCAGACGCTGTCGAGATCTGCAACTCGGAGTGAGTGACCGGCACACCTTGTCTTGCAAGCTTTTCTGGCCATCACTTGCACGCGCTGTCAGCCATGTAACTGACCTGAGGTGACTACCTGGCCACGCGGAGCTCAAGGCCATCTTTGAGGGAGTCAAGACACGGCTGGAGAAGGTTGACCCAAGCTTCCAGTTTTCTCGCAGAGCAGCTGAGACCACAGTTCCAGCAGTGCCAAGTCCGAACGAGACTGTTGAGCTCTTCCTGAACCCATGGCACCTCAGCTTTGACCCTGCCCTCTCCCTCAAGGGTAAGTCCAAGATGGTGCACGTGCTCCGGTGTGTGCGCGACTTCCTTGAGAAACCGTACAACTCCATCGAAAACCCCATCCATGTCACCTTCCCCAAGAGCATCCATGTGGAGGGGGGGGCCCTGCAGGACTTCATGGTTGGCCATGGCATTGGCTTTGCGAAGAGCTTGGCAATGAAGATCTTGCTCCTGGGGGTGAACCACCTGGAGCTCAGCGACGATGAGCTCAAAGCCTTGAGCCCCCAAGAAAAAAGCTTTGTGTGGCTTCCGTTGCACTTACAAGACCGCAGGGCAGGAGCGGCAGGATCGCTTCGCGTGCTTGCAGGACAAGTTTGCCGAGTCTGCGCGTCCCCGGCCTGACTGCATCCAGGTCTCCAACCTCCTGCTGGTCCAGGCGCGCGCGGATGGAATGGACTGGGCAGAGGCTGCACCGAAGCTGGTGGCTGAGTTCAACAGCAGCTCCGAGAACGAGGTGAAACAGCTCACTGACATGGAAATCAGCATAGTGAAGACGCTGCCCCTGCTGGACGCCGACACGTTCCAAGCCATAGACTACCACTGGCAGACCAACTTGATCAGAAATAGCGCTCTCCCATACAAGGTGCTGGCTGCAGATGCCTTCTTCAACGGCTTGAAGCCCAAGACGAACCAGGACTCCGAGCTCTGGCGCAACATCCTGGCTGTTGACAACCGGAAGAGGCATTGGTATGTCAAGCGCAAGGTGCAGTACTTTCTCTTCAAAGTTGCAGACGCCAAGAGGCTCAAGAAGAAGGTGAACTTGAGCCTTGGGGCCTCCAGCTTCCGCGATCAAAAAGATGGCGAGACTGCTTGGACGATCGCTGCCATCTTTTCCCACTTCCTGGGTGAGTGGCAGCACCTCCTCACAGACAAGGCTGTGGCCCGCTTGCAGGAGAGGTTCTGCCGCGGCTATCTCGACACAGAGCTCGCTGAGAAGCACCGCATGATGAACCCAAAGCTCACTGCTGTGCAGTTCCGATTTCTGGCTGACGTTGGCTTTCAGGCAGGGGGCCAAAAGTAAGCAAAAAAGCTTTGTTAATCAGAGTCATGCATTCATTTTTTGAGCACTGTCTGTCAGGGTGCGCTGGATCCGGAGTGCAAGGATGACATGGAGGCCAAGGCCAACTCAGACCTGGAGAAAGCGGAGCTGGCAAGAGCCAAGGCCAGGCTTGCAAAGGAGCAGTCTTATTGGGAGACGTTCCAGGCAAAGCTCAAGCTTCAGGGCCTGGGCCTGCAGCAGGAGCAGCTGGACAAGGAGCGACAGGGGCAGCGCAAGGCCATCGAGCGCTACGCGGACACCTTTTTGCCGCTGCGTGACGTCTCTCATGGTGGGACCTTCTCAGAGGCTGCCATCAACAAGTTTTGCAATGACCAGGGCCTCCCCATGGACCCAGTGTACAAAGTGTACTGGTGCAACTGCACTGTCCTTGGGTATGACGCGCAGGCTGGCATGCAAGCTGCAGTCAAGGAGTACGCAGCACAGATTGCATCCAGCCCTGAGACAAGCTGCATGTTGGTGGCTGCTCCGAATTGCGGAGCGTGGGGGAATGAGTACAACGAGGCGGCGACCATCGAGGCCACCAACCAGACCCGGCAGATCCTGGCTGACCCCGACTATCGCCTGCTTGTTCGAGAAGTTCACCTTGCCTTCGACCCCGCCTCCATCCAGATGCAGTCCAAGCGCCCTGGGCTGCACAAGTTCTTCATGTGCATCTCAGACCAAAGCAGCGGCGACAAGGTGCTGAGCCACTTTGCCCAAAGCCTTCTGTGGAAGCGGCAGATTGTGCCTGGGGCAATCAAGGATGCGGCAAGCGTCCCCATGCTTGCCGTCAAAAACATGGTGGACCCCCGCCGGAGCTTCGCCACCTGTGGTGGCAACCTGGATGTCAGCAAGCCCGCAAGCAGTGGCTCAGTGGCTGGGCCATCCCAGCCGCCTTCCACGATGCGCTCTGGGCATCGATGAGCTTGCCCAAGAAGGCAGTTGCTGCCTGGCTCGATGTGTTTGCCTTTGATCACTCACTTGCGGAGTGCCTCATGCGCAAGGCGGACTATGCCGGTGCGCCCAGGCAGCTCTACATCGGCCTCATCTGGGCCGAGATGAACACCAGGGAGCTCAACCCCGGAGAGTCCACCTTTAAGGCCAACGCCCGGGTGTGCAAGTGGCTGAACAACCAGATCCGCAGAAAGCTTCAAGCCTGCTGCACGGATGGGCTGCTCAAGGTTCCGGACTGGGCCCCGCTGTCCAACTACTCCGAAGGCAGGACGGCGCCGGCTTTGCAGGACAGCGACTTCACCATGACCTACCCGGCTGCTTCCAACTTGTTGCCGCTCAGGGCAACGTGCCTGGAGCTCCTGGAGCCCAAGCTGCAGAGTCCGGAGTCCAGAGCAGAGTGGGAGGCGGCAGTGGCAGAGCACAATGTCAAATGGAATCCGTCTGGCCAGCCGCACTTGGAAGGCACCAAGCGCCGTGCTGAGTCCGATGGAGGCGGCCCCAGGAAAAAGGCAAAGGTGGTGGACAAGGTGCCTGGCCAGCCGGAGACCTTGGAGGAGCTCATTGCCAAGAAGGGCGCAGTTGCGGAGGTGTCCGAGGTTTTTTCACAGACTCCGGTGAGATCTGGGCAATGGCTGCCCAGGACTGCGAGCTGAGTGACCAGGGGCCTGGCTTGGCTCTGGTCTTTGGCGCCTTCAAGCTTAACGAGGACTGCCTTGAATTTTGAATGTTGAGAGACGGATTGCCCTTTAACAGTTATGGTCAGGAAATTGACGCGGCCGAGAAGAAGGCGACGGTGTACCACGTCAACTTCCAAGCCGACACCGAAGAAGCTTGCTTTGTTGCAGACGGTGACAAGGGCACAGGGAAGCGCCAGTCCTTGCGCACTTACTTGTCCAGCCTGGAAGCAAGCGGCCGGGACTTGGCGATCATCGAGTTCGCGTGCCACACAGTCAAGGCGAAGAGCGAGAAGGACCCATGACCGGTCTAAAACCGACAACTTTTGCAACCAAGTATAGTTTCGATCGTATTTTCCCTTGTTTTACCGTGAGTGTTCGCACTGTGGGAGGACGGTGCCGGTGACACGACCGGGAGGACGTGCGACGTCACCGTGTCTGACAAGTGTGCCTTTGTGCCCGCCAAGACTCCCAGGAAGATTGGCGCGAAGGCGTCCCCAGACTGGGAGGACGTTGGCAGTGTGCCTGTGACGGCTCAGGGTGCCAGCTGGGATCCTGTCACGAAGAAGCACAAGACAGGGCTCTTGCAGATTGTGAGTCGCTGGTCCTTGACGGACACTGAGCAGGGCATCCAGTGTGTGCCGGCCAAGCCGTGCTTGTTGCCGTGCGAACCCCTGAGTCTCAAGCAGGGAACGCTTGTTCAGCTGGCATGATTCACACTGCTGCATTTGCTTTGACAAGTGTCGCAAGTCGCTTGCCGCGCACAGTTTGAACATTGACATCCGATTTTGCTTGAGTCGTGGAAAGGTGGTAGCGTGCTCTTTTGCGACTTGGCCTTGCCATTGTTGCACACGTGTTGCCCGGCCAGTTGCAGCACACTCCTGTGAACTGCAGCATTTTGGATCTAGCCGTTTGTTTGTGTTGAATCATTTGGAGCTTCCTCCCAGCATGGCCAGGCTCTCAGACACCGAGTCCGAGGACTGGATGGCAGAGCCAGGGCGGCCATTCGCGGCAGCCACAAAAGCTGCTTCAAAAGCCAGTGTGCCAAAAGGTGCGGCTTTCCCCGTTGCAGCGGAGGCCGGCGCTGTTCAGGGAAAATCTGCCATGGCGTGGCGGGATTGGACGAAGCCCAAGCCAGCTGGCAGTGTGCCAGGTCCTGCCGCTTGTGCCCAAGACAAGAACCCAAAGCGCAACAAGACTGACTTGGAGAAGCAGAGTGCAGTTGCCACAGCCGTTGCCAAAAAAGGGGCAGAAGCGGCTGAGGCGGCTGTGCGGCTGGCAACTCTGGCAGCAAAGCAAATGGCCCAGTCCCTTGCTACACCGCAGCGAGCTGCTCCCAAGGAGCGCAGTGTTGAGTTGCCCACAGTGGAGAAGCAGACCCAGCAGCCACCGCGTGACGCAGTGCAGCAGCAACAAGCCCCGGGCAGCTCCAAGGGCGAGGATTCTGAGAAAGTCAGAGAGAGGTCCCCGGCTGGCAAGGACGAGACCGACGGGCCCAAGCCTAAGAAAGCTCGAGCAGCATGGGGCTCAGTGGGATGCTTCGCAGGCCGCCGCCCACCCACTGATGATGAAAGCAAGGAGTCCTTTGAGCTGAAGCGGAAGCTTTGGAGTGAAAGCAGAAGCGCCTTGGAGAAGAAGTACCCGGGCAAGCCTATGAAAGGCGCGGTGACAAGGACGGCTTCGCAGGAGGCTTACTGGTTCTTCTTGCAAGGCCACATGAAGAAGACCTTGAAAGGCAACGGCAAGAAGCCCGGTGCCAAGGCCACAAAGGACGGCGTCAGCAAGGCTATCCAGGAAGCTTCCCGGCTCTGGAAATCCAAAGTGGACCAGGAGCTGTCAGTGCTTGAGTAAGAAGCTGTAGATCCAGTTTTAGCAAAATTCGGGGTTCCACGCGAGCGCATGATCTTGTAAGCCACAAAGCGTCAGAAGCAGTGCAGAGGGCGTGTTGCCCAAGTAATGTGATAAGTTGCTTGCCCTTCATGCATGTTGCTTGCAGTTGCATGTCTTGCAGTTGCCCATCTTGCCCTCAGCGGCCCAAGTTGCAAGGTTTTTCCTTGCAGCATGGCTTGGAAGCGGCCCTTGCCATGGTCGCAAGCGGAGGCCAGTGCAGAGAGTCGCAGTTCGCCAGGATCTTCCTGGCTGACGCCTGCGGCTTCAGCCGGCGCCTCCTGGCTGCAGCCGCCTGTCACGGTGGAGCCGAAGGCCAAAGTCCCCAGATCAAGCTCCCCGCTTGAGGTCTGCAGCCAGCAGCAGGCGGCATCTGGCAGAGCGCCGTCGTGGTTGACACCAAGCCCAGCAGGCTGTTCTAGGCCTGCGCGGATGCCGGCCAAGCCAATGCCAGAAGTGCACTTGACCTTGGGCATGGTCATTCTGGCTGGCGAGTCCCGTGAGACCGCCGCATTGCCTTTGGCAGAAGCCCGGGCGGCTACAGCAAGCCTGCTAGCCGAACCATGCCGAAGCACCAGCAGCAAGACAGGCGTTTGCAGCTCTTGCGAAGGTGGCTTCGATGTGGACGAGGTGGCGCATGTTCGGATGATTTTTCAGCAGTTGAAGATTGAGGCCCGCTCACAGCTGCTCAGCACTTGCTGGAGCACTGGCAAGGACTCAGATGCTTCAAGGGCAGCGTGGCGCTTTCTGGGCAAGAGGGTTTGTTTGCGCAGGTTGACAGCACTGCTGGGCTGCAGCGCGCGGACCTTCCAAAAAGCAACGCACGGTGGCAGTGTGGACCTGAGGCAGAACAATGGCAGAGCGCGCGCAGACGCCAGCATCTCAGTCGACCAGTTTTTCTTTGAGATGTACAACAGTGCGGCTGAGCTCCTTCCAGAGGATCCGAGCTGCCACGTGGAGGACATTGACAACTCCATTGATGCTGACGAGCGCCCGGCTGCATCAGCAGTCCCCACTTTGCAGCCTCACTCCAAGTTCCACCAAATGCTTCCTATTTTGGGCTGGGACCCCTCCCAAACTTTTCTGCAAGATGTCATGACAGCATCCATGGACGAGCAAGACCTCCCAATCCGCTACATACAAAACCAGAAGCCAATTGACTTGTGGTGGCAATACCTGGCTTGGGCAGTTGCTCGGTGTGGAGGGCAGTCAGCAAGTTGGAGCACGTTTTGGAGACGCTGGCACGGACGATGCTTGCACCTTCTAAGAATTCCTGTCTTTGTACAACCTTGTGCCAAAAAAGGAGTGAACTAAGTTTGTGATAAAGTGCCCTTAGCCAGCGAGAGCCAAGGATGGAAGCATTGCATCGGTCTTCGCAAGCAGTCAATGCAGCATTTGCTTTGAGCACTCGCAGTTCATCCATTATGGCCGTGGGACCGTCCAGGACAAGTGGAACCGCGCTCAGGCGTGGCAGGCCCATTTGCGGGAACAGTACCACGACAGGTTGATTTACTGGCACCTGCGTTGGCAGTCACGGAGTCCGGAGTCCAGAGTCCTGACTGTGATCATAGATGGCCTGGATAAGAACAAGGGAGTGTGGCCTCAGTACACCTTTCGGAAGTCCAAAGCACTGGACAAATTCAACAGGCCCAGGATTGTTGTTCACCTGGCCTTGGCACACGGCTACTGCGCCGACTTCTACCTTGCTGACGACGAGAACTTCTTTCACGGGGCCTCTTTCTTCTGTGAGGTCTTGACCCGCACCCTTGCCAGAGTCCAGCGCATGTGTGCGTCCAGAGGCCGCGCCATGCCGGACCACCTGGTTGTTCAAGCAGACAACACGACTGCTCAGGCGAAGAATTCTGAAGTTGTGAAGTTCCTAGCTGTCCTGGTGCTCAAGTACAAGTTTCACAGCGCGGTGCTCAACTTCTTGCAAGTCGGGCACACGCACGAAGACGTGGACTTCATGTTCAGCTTGCTGCTGGCGCTGGTCCTGCGCAAGGTGCGCATCAAGGTGCCGGACGACCTTCGCGTCGCAATATTGCATCTTGACAACTTGGTTGTTTTGCCCCAGGCAAGTCTTTAATTTTCAGAACGGTGCCCTTTGATAGCAAGCCGGGTAAGGACTGGTATGGCGCCAGTCACTGCTGGCAAGGGCTACGAATTGAACTGTGAGCTGATGACGCATGTGCGGGATTTCAACTCTTGGATGCGCCCGGCGCTGGCGCACTGTTACAACTGCTTTGTGACACGCAGGGGGGTTCAGTCTCCTCACTCTTTCACGTTCAAGCTGCGCATGGATCTTTCCCACACGGAGCTCAGCAGCCTACAAGAGCAGGGGCTAGTGGCATCAAGGGTAGGGCATGCTCATGATGTGTTTGTGGTCGTCAAGCACTACATGAGCAGCAAGGCGCCCAATGGACCACCAGTTCTGCTCTTACCCACGGACCGTTTTCTGCGCCTTGCAAGTCCTGCCCCCACTGGGAGTTGCTACGCGACGCACCCCATGAATGAGAAGCGCAAATCAGATCTTCAAAATCTCGCTGCTTTTCTGGAGAACATGTCCAGCGCCTGGGGTGTGGAGCACTCTTACTTCCGGGCCGCGCAGGAGCTCAGGTGTCTTGCTGATGGGAGAGATGCGCATCGATCCACTGATGGGTACCTGGAAAGCCTGCAACCCGCTCGAGATCAGCCCCTTGCCCTCACGGACTGACTGGGGATTGCAGCTGCATTTCGGTCTTGTGTTGCGCAAAAGACCGGAAAGACAGTTTGGCCCTGACAGGACAACCCTTACTACAACAACTTGCCCGGCGCCTCGTGGCAGATGCTCGTGAAGTTCCGCTGAGTGCAGAGTCCAGAGTGTAAACAAAGATGGCTGGGCCAATGCTTATTTCCTTGTTGGCTGACATTGTTGGGCAGTGCTTGGAAGCAGTCATGATAGTTAGAGAGCAGTCTCACTGTCACAGCTGCATGACCCGCCTGAAGCTAGCAGGCTCAAGTTCTCGAAGCCGAAGCCATGACACACGTAAAGCTTTTTGGCCTCACAGTGGCCACGCTTCTTGCCTGTGCACACCTGTCCGGTGCACCCAGGGACTTAGATGCAGTTGAAATCTTTTCAGGTGTGGGCAGCATCGCTGCGGCAGCCCAATCGCAGGGGTTCGCCGCCAGACCCTTCGACAAGTACAGGGTCATGGGCTGCACCGATGTGGATGGAGAGACCTCCGAAGACATGACAGTAAAAAGCGGGTTCATGAACGCAGTCGAGCTGGTCTTTCGGCTGCGGCTCGGTGGACTTCTGTGGCTAGCGCCGGTGTGTGCATCCTGGATCGGTCTCAACATCTCACGCACACGGCGTTCAGCGGCCAACATGTATCACGGTGACACCACCTACCCCAAAGTTGCGCAAGGCAATGTGATGGCTACTGCATGCGCCATGCTGATGGAACTCGCCCACAGCCGAGGGGTGGAGCTAGTTTTGGAAAATCCCCCATGCAGCTCCATCTTCAACTTCCCACCCATCGCAAGAGTGCTCCAAATGCTGAGTCCAGAGTCCTGCGTCACACACCGCTGCGCCTTTGACCGGGGCTCGCCTGATGGGAAAAAGCTGTGGAAGAAGTACAAGTTCGTGGGATCGCGGCAATGGATCCAGCATGTAGCTCGGCCTTGCACCTGCAAGAGCAAGAAACACATCCACCTGACAAAGAAATGGACAGATTCCAGGGGCAAGGTGCGATTCCAGGGCAGGGCCAGCTTGCTGCGAAGGTCCGCAGCCTACCCCAAAGCACTCGGAGTGCAAGTCGTGAAGGCATGGTGTGCGGGAAGGGAAGCAGCGGCCACACCTTTTGCCGCCCGACGCCCCACGAAGCGCCCCTCGGAGCCCAGTGCCCAGAGTCAACCGGCAGTGGCCCCAAAGCGCCACACATGGCTTCAGCCGTCAGTGAGCTCCAGGCCAAAATCCAGTTCCCAAGCCCAGCCAAACGTTGCAGGCGACTGAGGGCATGCGCTTGCGAGTGCAAAATTTAAATGCGCCTTGGCTGAGTCGTCTGGATACCTTTTCCCAGACACTTGCCCTATTTCCAGACGGGGGGTTGATTTCCAGACACTGCCACCCTCAACACTTGCCCAGTGCCAGGGCCCGGGCTTTGGACTCTGGACTCTGCACTCTGCACTCCGCGCTCCCAAGAATCAGGCCTTGGGCAGTGCTGGTTGGCTGACTGATGGGCGGGGGTCCAACTTGGTTCGGGTTTTCTTGGGCGGCTGAGCTTCTACCAAAAAGCTGCCGGTTTCAGACGCTTGAGTTTACTCCTTGGGAAGCTTGCAAGCCATTTATTAGCTTTCAAAAGGTTATTAGCTTTCAAAAGGGGCAACCTCAAGCGTCTAAAACCGACAACTTTTTGAAGAGTGCATTTCCGGGTGCGTTAGAAAAACACTTGTCAATGGACTGTTGGCTGGCTGGCCCCCGCCGCACCAGGTGCCCAGCAGGAAGCGCTTCGGAATGCACAGAGCCTGAGTTCAGCTGTTGCGGAGAGTCTGAAGCAAACCCCTGGGACCACATTTGCATTTCAGCCTGCTCAAGCGTTAGGGGGAAAAGGTCGTCAGTCCAAAGTCCTGAGTCCTGATTGCATTACAGCTATGATGGACACGGGCCTCTGCAATCACAAGAAAGGAGTTGTCTCACAGGCCTGGATGCAGGAATTGGCTGATGGCTTTTCGAGTTACAAGAACCCATATGAACTGCAGCACTTTGCCAACTTCGGGCTGCAGCGCATCATAGACTTCAGCATGTTCCTGAAGACCCTGATGGTTGACAAGAGAATGGAAAGTAAAGTTATTGCGAAATCATCCGCGGCTTTGACTCTGCTCCAGCGGCACTACCAACATGGTGAGCAATTGCGGGATGTACATTACCAGGAGTTATGCTCTTTCGACCCGTACCAGCAACTGCAAACTTGGAGCCAGAAGCTGGCCAAGCTCAACAACCACACAGTCCTGAAGATGAAGATCATTGAGATTGAGGACTACGTCCGGTTTTGGGAGGAGCTTGATAGCTCTCTTCAGAGCTTGGAGGCCTTTCAAGCAATTCTTCACCCGCTCTACGTGATTAGCAGGGACAGCTTGGCCCATTTGAGGGAACACATGGGTGTGCCACCTGTGCATTTCATTAGTCCAGGAGTCCTGAGTCAATAGCTTGGGCGCCTCGAGTTTAGCTTTGCATGAAAATCAACCAACCAGTTTGCTGACAATTCAAGGCATGTGTAGTCAGTAAGCCTTGGCCCCACCTGCCACTGAGGTCCTGGCGCGTGATGTTTGCGGGCGCTCGTGAACCGGCCACGCAGTCTCACCCCGGCTTGAGCCATGTTGGGAAATTGCCTGTTTGGGGAAACTCAGCCTGCAGAAGTGCGCAAACCCTGTGGTGGCATGTTCACCAGCTGTTTCAACTGAGCTGGTCATATCTACGGGGGTTTTCAATCGAAACAGTTGGCACACATGCCACCACAGGGTTTGTGCACTAATGCAGGCTGATGCTGAGGGAAAACATCAAATGGGTGAGTTGTTTGAACATCCAGCTTTCAAAGCTGCTCGCAGTGTGCCTTGTGTCTGTGTGTGTGTGCGCGGGCCGGTGTTTGTGATCCTGCTCTTGTGTGCTTGTGTGTTTTTTCACGGCATCATCTGTGACAAGTAGCAGCAGGACACAGATACAAGCCAGAAAAACCAAGCTACCAGAATCAAAAACCAAACTACCAGAATCAAAGAACAGAGGTTCCCTACCCAAAACTCATGGTCAAGCAACCCCTGCCTTGATTGCTCACGTGCTTCGCTTTGAGTCAGCCACAAACAGTCCCTGGCCAATTTTGCTCATCACTTTGGTCTTCCCAAGAAGTATCAAGTCCACAAAGTTCCCGTTATAGCTTGAACTTGGTTGCCGTGTGTTCTTCGTTTCCCGCTGGTCCGTTGCTTGGGGTTGTTTTAGTCTGTAAAGTTCCCGGCGGCTTCCCGCCTTAAGATTTGTTATGGCGCCCAGTCGCTTCCCTGTTGCTTCTTCTTTGAATCCCCTTGGTTGCATCGTTAGTGTTCTTTTGGCTTTGCCCTTCATGTCCTTGAGGCTTGTATTTAGGTTGTATGTAGGTTACCGTTCGATTTCCGGTTGTTTTCTTCCTGGTTGCTAAAAAATGCATATGCTTTCGGTCCCCAGGTTCGCATTGGGTTTCGCTGCAAACACCAAAGCCTGAGCTCACCCGCAAACACAATCGACTGCATCAAGACGGACTTTGTTGTGTTCTCAATATTGATGAATACCTGCAGTTCGGATTCTTTCGGCTTCCCTTCAACACGAACCAGCAAGTGGCTCCCTACTTTAATACGCTTTCGCTTGCTTTTCCCCCATATGGTGTGGTAGTAAACAAGCTCTGGCGGGTGCCACTAACTAACAAGGATTGCAAATGCGGACTGCTACCAGTCCAAGCAAAGCTTGAAGCAAACCGCAACTCATTGGGCTGAACTTGTTTGTTAGCCAACGTTGGCAAGAAGAACCGGTTTACCCACAAAGGGACAATCTGTGACGGATCCAACTATGTCCTTCTGTTCCAGGTGCTGTTGTTGAAGGTTGCCTTCAAGGGCCAGGGACAGCCAAGCACATTCTCCGATTGTCAAATAGCTTCAGCACTCACATGTTCCGTGACAGCCAGGGCCTGGATAGCCGGTTCCCAAGTGTGGTCAATCATGTTGACAGCCGGTTCCATACAAGTTGACAGACTCATCTTTCAACAGGTCCAAACGCTCTTTCGGTCAAACAACCATAACTGTGATCCAGCCTCACCGAGCAAATTGGCTCCAGGCTAGCGCTTGCAAGTGGAGGTTGAGCCGGTCCGAATCAAGACTTGAAGCCTACGCTACAAGGTCTTTGGCCGCGAAGAAACGCTGTGGTGAAAAATACGCCCCTTTTGGAGATACCGACATGGGCCATCCGTGTCTTCTTTTCGAGGGGAGCCCCTGAGAACCCAAAATGCGCCCAGCTGACTTCCTGATATATGTGTGCTTAGTGCAAAGTGCTTTGGCCCCTTGGTGTCCGGAAACAGGCTCCGTGTGGAGCCCGCCCTTTTGGCCAACTTCGAATGGAGGGCATGAGCCCTCGATTCGTGTCCCAAAGCGAGTGAGGTTGCCAAAGTTAGAACGACAAAGATCAAGCGACGAGGAATCCCAAGCTGAGGCCCCTTAGAAGTGGCTGCTTGGTTCAGCACGTTCTTGTTACTGGACAGCCCCGCTTAGATGACTTGACTAGGAGAAAAGGCAAGCCACTACTGAAAAGTTCTTCAGGCGTGAGACACGTGTTTTTACTGATGGTCTGCCTAATGCAGTTGTTTGAGGGCGATCACTGTGATCACCTATCGAGCTTCGAACCAGTCAGCTTGCACCACTCAACCCCAACTCAAGGGATGGATTCTCTTTGAACTGCCCGGCAGATAAGCTTCTCAAATACAAAGTCTAGAAAAGTGGGAACACAAACAGGTTGTCGTTAAGGAACCACATATGCAAGTGGAGGACACCACATATGTCGGTGTTGCTGTTGCCTTCTCTCCCAAAAGCCAACCAGAACAACTTGGTTGACATTGGAAGGGGAGCAACAATTCTCAAATTTTAGCTGCTAAGGGTGGATTTCCACCACTAAGCCACAATAAGCAAAAAAGGTAAAATGTTTCCCAACAACAACCATGACAAGTACCTGAAAGAAAACACCCCCAAATGGGTCTCGCCCTGACTTCGCGAAAACCCACCCGTTCGGCACGCCTGGCGCGTCACTGGGCAAGTCGGGCCGGTGAATGCCTGCAAACGCAACTCCGTTGAGGTCAGGTCAACTCAAAATTGAACTATATAAAGGAATGTTTTCAAGAACCCTCCAAAAAGGGTAAAAGGGCACTACTGGGGGACCAAGTCTAAATGGGGGAACTAAAAGCAACTGGGCCCTCATAGGCACCAAGGAGAAGCGACGGCTGCCTAGCAGGGTGCCTTTTGTCCCCAATCAAAAGACAGCACAAGACAGCCGGGTTGCCGAGAAGACGCCATGACCTTTTTTCTGCCTGAACTCCACCATTTGCTCGCATTCCCAGTAGGGAAATTGCGGGTGTGTGTGAGGCCATATGAGAAGCCCCAGCCCGTACCTGCAAGGGGGAAGGCAGATCCCGAAGTGCCGTTTATCTAGTCTTGCCCACACGTTTCAAAGGTTGTTGAAGGGGGCGGGCATGGCGTGACAACGGTTGAGCTTGAGAAACATGGATCTATTTCAACCATTTCCATGGCTTTACATGAAAAGCAAAAGGAAACCAAAAGGGTCGGAGCCCCTTTTAGTTTCTATAGCCCTTGAATTGCCATCCCGCGTGCTTTTGAGGGAAGTCTTGGCCGAAACCTGGCACCGTGCGCGTCCCCTTGAACCATCACCCCGACTGGGACATCCACTGATGCCAAACAGGGTGTGATGTTCTTTCCCTTTGTGGATTAAATCTTGGTTGCTTTCTGCCCCCCTGCTAAAAGCTTTTCACTTTTGGTGGTTTTATGGGAAAACCCATTTCGTTGGCAAAAAGTTAAAGTCCCAACATCCAAGCAAACTGCACCAAAGTTAACGATTATCTCCGATGCACTGGGGTATGTGGCAGTTGATCAATATTCCTGTTTCCGGAAAACGCCATCTTCGCGAGAAAAAAAGTTTCTTTCGCGAATCTTTCGCGACTCCATCGCCACGCCCTTTTGTTTGCAGCGTGCGCTCTGGAGCCATTGCGGCTGCTGCAGTTGTGCTTGCAAACACGGTAGCCGCAGTTCACTTGCGTGCAGTACGTAGTGTCAAGTGCAGGCAGTCACCGTCGTTCGCCCTTGCCACTTGCGGTTGCCGGCGATGTGCGGAACCTTGCAACAAGCTCCCTGGCCTTTCGCCGGTCTTTCGCGGATCTTTCGCGAAACTTTCTCCAAAATTGCGCAGCCAACGTTATTGATTTGCAGCAATCCCAACACAGGCAGGGAATCAATAATGCAAGTGTAGGTGCTGCGTATCTCCCTCTCTACAAGGGAGCGGGGTCTGCACACAGGCATGCCTCCAAGAATTCAACGCGGAATCTTTCGCGAAAAAATAAGTTTCTTTCGCGAACTCCATCGCCGATCTTTCGCGGCGGGATTTAAGCCAAGACGAATGGTCACCGAATACATAACTCCTTGCAAGGACCTTTTGATCAACCCCCATGTAGTCTATTTTAGTACGGGAACCCTCCCCCAAAAAAGTTGGTGAGAAAGGGCACCTAGCTGGGGGGGGGACCTAGTCAAAAAAGGGACACCCTCCCATCAAAAACATGCGCAGCTCGCGCCTCCAGAGAGGCGCCAAAGCTGATGGAGTTGATGGCCTGAGGCGTTTTCGGCTGTTTGGAGATCCGCCCCACTGACCGCTTTAGGTCGTCGAATCCACGAAATCCAGGGATTCCGACCCAAAGCGGCCAAAAAGCACCCGTGGTTCTACCCTACTTGGCCCGAGGGAGGTGAACATGGGGCCTAGATGAATCTTCATAACCGTATTGGGATGTGTTTTATGAGGGGATTTCAGAATTGCGGTTCTCCTGCTGGTTTCCCTTAAAACAACCACAAAAAGCAAGACGGGAAACAGTTCACCTCGTTTAGCGAGCCTGCATTGGGCCCTTTAGACATCATTTGCATGGCAATATGTCTCCACGAGCCTTTTAAAGGATATTCTGTCTTCTCCTTAAACCCAACAGAAAGAAGCTGCTACCCCACTTGGAATTGCCCCGGCGAAAAACACTCGCCATGTCCCCAACAACTTCCCTCGACAAACATGAGCCGCACCCAGTTCAGGCAGCAGGACGTGGCCATTCCGGGTGAACCATGCCTCAAATGCCCAGTGGATTTCCATGGAAAAAAGAAAGAGAATCGGCATCCTGTTTGATGGTTGGTTGACGGTCAAGGGGGGAACCCTTCCCCAAAAAAGAGAGGAAAAAAGGGCACCGGGCAACTGTATTTTCCCTTTGTCCCTTCGCGGCTTCACATGCCGCTCGAACAGGGTGATCCTTGTTTTGGTCGAGTCTATGATCTCCCTGGTGTTGATGTCAAAAAACTGGCTCAAGACATTCCACCAGCTTGGCCCAAAGCTGAAAAAACACGCGCCTCGGCTTTGTCTCGAGGTGGCTCTCAGGCAAAAACCGGGCTATGGCCCAATGGCGGAAGGCGCGGCCAGTCACTCCATCAGAACTCCGCCAAGCGGACCTAGCAACCGCGGCCTGATTTGCATGGATGTTCGTCTTAGTGTTGGTTTTCAGCCCGTTGGGAAGGAGTCTCAGTCTGGATGTCCTCCTTACTTCCGGATGACCTAAGCAAGTGCTGCCCATGAGTGCACAGTGAGTGTCTTGCCCAGCAGCTGCAAGGCGCAGTGCCACCGTCAATGGACGGACAGCGCACATATCGCCATGGGTCAAAATCCAAATCGTTCCCCCAGTGAACATCCCAATCCGCACTAGACTAAAATGGGTGGTGCACCTACCAACCAAAATGAAACACATTGGTTTTGACCCACAGCCTTATCAGGCCAAATACGTAACACATGCCAAGGTGAGAACAGGAGACCTTCCCCTCTGGGGGGAGGGCAGCTCATGGCTCGCCTCTGCCTCCCCAGTCCGGTGTTGGCACAAAGGACGATCAAAGCCAAAGCCACAGCTAGCAACAGCCTCGGGGTCACATGATGGCTTGAGAAGTCAAACATGAGCTGCATAGTCGGAAAAAAAAAGTGCTTGCCGACTCGTGTTCGCAGGAAACTATCCCAGGTTCCATGCGCGAACTGCGAACACTCAACGTCGCCAACGCGAATGCCGCGAATGCCTTGCTCCCGTTTCGGCTGAAACATAGCACGCTGACATCATCGCGTCAAACCTTTGGCGATGAGCCGCAACCCCCCCCCTTTTGGGTGTGTGAACACACGGGACATTGTTCCTCGGGCTCGATCGCGCGCCCCTGGAGTAGAACCCATAGATACCCCACATGTGTGCCCTTGATATACGCTCACCAGGGAATGTGTGGGGGCACGCTTCTAGGGGCACGTAGTTGTTAGCAGCAAATTGTGGGTGCTAGATAGGATCTGGCACAAACTGAAGGGTCTGGCACAAACTAAAGCATGCATCCCCTGTGCGTTTCTTTTTTGGACAACTATAAATCATCGACTATTCACCACCCAGATCGTGTAATTTCCCTTCTCCTCCTTGTCAACTCTGCGTGAATTTCTCTAATTCAAAAAAACAAAAATAAATACGGAGCAAGTAAGGGACCTTCATGAGCTATTCTCAGTGAGCTTGTTCTCATTGGCCATCAATTGAAACCTCCACTCCCAGTGGCTCGTTGCAAGTTGTAAGGCTCAGGCAGAGCTATTGCTGGGAATCAAGAACCAATCCTGGCACGGCCGTGATGGGTAGGAGTTAAACCGATGTTCGGGCTGGACAGGCATGTGTATTTTTGTACAAACAAGTCTGGACCAAAAAAAAGAAACATATGGTTTCAGTGGCATAGGTATCCTTTTTAGAAAATAGATGGCCCTGGCAAATGGAACAAAACCAATCTAAACCAGTGCCATCTATTTCTAATCAAGCTAACCTAAAAAGGACGCCTATGTTCAGTGGGCTTTCCCGAAAGTGTAGGAAGCCCCCTTCCGGTGGCAGCTTTGCACTTGCTTCCCTTAGCCCGAATGAATCCATAACACAACTGGGGGTGGCTATTCGCTTATGTCGGTCATTGTCCCGGTTCCTTTAAACTACGCCCTCACCATGCTCTTCAGACATGCGAGACATGCGAGCCGCAATAGAGTCACAATATATATATATATCATATATATATATATATACATATAATATATATATATATAGAATATCCGCGCAAGACATGAGCTTGTCAGCCAGGCTGAGGCCATTGGCTTGGTGATCCCTTCGTACTTTTTGACCCTAAGGCGAAGTAACCTTTGACCTTGTGGTCTCTTGGCTAGGCATTGTACGGACGATCCCCAGTTCCGGTAGCTCCCAAAAGGAAGCTCAGCTGGCGCGGCACTATGGCATAGGCCGGAGTTGTCCCTTAGTGATTAAATGTTGTTTTTCTAGTATGTAGTTGCCGGTCTTCGCATTTCTGCACTTTCCGGCGTTAGTTGGTGTCTGCTCTGTTCTTTTCTTAACATGACTGAAAGCTCTGGGCATGATTAGCTGAGACCGAGTTTGCGTTCGTCTCTTTGTGCCCCTCTGTGAGGCTTGAGCCTTCGACAATAACGGCCCAAGTGTTGCTTTCATCTTCATCTGGCCAGTGCTCATTTTCCAGTCATCGCAGGCAACAGTTTGGCGAAGACAATCCGTTTGCATTCCAATGGAGATTCACAGCTGCACAGCAAAAAGGTTCTGCATCAACACTGTGGCTTTTCGATGCTGTTCGAGAAACAGCGTACAATAGCCCATCAAAATCAGCTAGGCCAGTGTCCTGACTAACAGCTGGAAGCGCTAAAATTCTGCACTTTGGAGGCGTCCAGCTGGTTGTTTCTATTTGCATGGGCTTTTCGAGGGCAATCCTTGGCATCCCGTTCTTGGCGGTGTTCCATAATTCCTTGCGGAAAGTCCGTTTGGCCAAGCCTCTGTCGTTGCTTGGCGATCTACAGCGTTACATGTCAGCTATATTGCACATTGCATTTCCTTGGCACGGGAAACAACTGTTCTCACCCGGTCAGCATGAATGCATGCACCCATACAAGATATATACGTACGTTTTGTAAACAAACAAATTATAGTATAGTGGTTGACCAGCCATCAAGGGCAATGGGTTCATAAGGTCCAATCAGCCTTTGCAGGCCAGATCATGGGAATACAAACAGGACGAGCAATTCGCCAGGAGAGCGCTGCTTGCATGGGTTTACAGGCATCTAACAAGCACAGGGGATCAAAACTAGTACAGAATCCGGAGAAAATAATCTCATGCTGCTGTGCATTTCCTAGAGACTGCCAAAGTAGCGGCCAGCCCGAAAACAAGAGCTCGCAGGTTGACAGACTTGAATCGCAGCGCTCCAATCGCACACTCTCAACCCCGAAAGCACTTCAACCACCCCCTTGTTCAATGTACGCGTCTCGGCGGGGCCTGACACACAGTTCTAACCCCATACAAAAGGAATAGACCCATAGCCAAGCTTCAACGGGTTGAAGCATGTATCATTTGTTTTGGGTTTGTATTTTTTCCGGCACCCCTATATTCTGTTCCAACATACTTTATGGGAACAGCGGCAGCCCCCAGCCCTCTACTGGAAACTCCCAGCTTCCTCCTTCGAAACCAGCATTGCCTAAACTGCAGGTGATCTTCTCAGGATTGTCCGGAACTCATGGGTAAACTTGGCAAAGGTGATGAAGTTGGCGAGCACGGACAAAATTCGACAGGGCTACCCATGCTTTCCCTTTAAACCTCAGCCCACCAAAAGGAATCTCACAAAACGATCAGAAGGTCCGATGATATTAAAAGCTACCATGAGGGACTTTCTCTACCTCAGCGATTGCCCTCAATAGAATCGGCTATGTTGATTCTGGCCCCATGGTGCAGCGAACCTGAACAGGCAAAATGACTTCTGGGTGGCTTTCTGCTCCCCTGCTAAAAGTCTAACTTTTAGTGGTTGGATGGAAAACCCGTCAGTTGGCAAACAGTTAAAGTCCTAACATCCCGGCCCCTGATGCACCAAAGACTTCCAGAGAGAGCCGGGATCTCCCGGGGCCCTAGCGCCCCGACCCGCCTGAAAGGCCGTGGCGTCCTCCCCGAAGGATCCGAACTGGACGCCGCAGGAGGAGGGAAAACCCACGGAGGGCACTCCCGACTGACACCTCGGTCGCTCGTAAGCTGGGAACGGCGATCCCTGAACGCAGGGGTTCGCTGTACTTCCCACCCAACAAAAAAAGCAGCATGCCGGGAGACTTGATTGGCCATGAAATTCATACGAACAGGACACCCCACACCGATTTGCTGAGCACCCTTGGTCAATTTCGGTATGGAAAGTGAAGGGCAGGGTTTGAAATCTGCCAGCTTCAATCTGAAGTACATTGGGGTCTCTGGATATCGGCGCAAGCAACTCCCAAGTCGAAGTGGGTGGAAACACCGCCGCGGAGGACCATGGCCGAGTGATCCAGCGGTACTTGGGTACCGTGGTTGCCGCTCGAGCGCCCCCGGCCTGCTTAGTGGGAGAAAGCAAGCCAAGTTGCCCGTGTGTCAGCTCACATCACAGCACTTGGAAGTGTGATCACTCACGTTGAAAGACTCTGCCGAATCCTCAACAATTCAGCCCATACGTGTGGTGCACTGAAGCTGCTTGCAGTGGACGGCAACTAAGCAACTAAGTGGGCATGCAAGTGGTCAGCCCCATGACAGGGGACATAACGCACATACATCACTGCAGCCCTGCCTCCCTGTTCTGCTGCCTCTGAAAGCAAACAGGGATCCCCAAGGACCCAACATCCTGACCTCTAGCGTGCCATGTCTACATCAATAAACCGAAGCGGGGAGACCGATCGCTCCGAGTCACTCAGAATCAAACAGGGTACAATGGTCCCTAATTAAAGTGGGAGACTTCGCCAAATGGCAGAGTCTGGACATTCTTCCAAGTGTGTCCTTCTACATCTCAAGGCTTTGAACAAGCAACCCAAACTTGGAAGGTCGATATTTGCCCCGCCAAAGCGCCCTAGACTCCAGATGCTAACAACCGCCAGGGTTTGGGAATAAAACACCTCCTGTCAAAACCGCTGAAACGGCCGTTTTTCACACATCGATCCTCCCTTTGCCCGGCCCGGGTGTGGTGGTTTCTGTCCACCGATCCGCCTAAGATCGCGACTGCCAGGGTTGGTCGGAATTGATCAGCTGCGGATAGCCCGAGAAGATCACGTAGTCCTCAGGGTTTCTCCAGGCTTTCCCCAAACGATACGTCCAACATTCACCTTCACAAAAACTCAAAATGGCCTTGGATCAAAAAGAAGGGCCCCCCCTGGAACTGGAAACATGGACTAAAACTTGCGGTCCAATTCCTGGTGGTTTGACTTTTACCTGCATTGGATCTCGTTCAACCAGAACCCATTAAGTGAAATGGGTTAGAAATAACACCAAAAGAAAACCCAGTTGACAGTTCATGCCTTGAAGGGTTTGTGCAAAGGGCTTTGGGAGGGATCTGCTCGCCCTTAAGACCTTTGAAAGATGTATGCCCCTCTTCCCCCCACCCCACCCCCCCACCCCACCCCCCAAGAAAGAAGAAAAACAGACAAACTAAATCCTTGCCACAAAGAATGTTCCCGCCCCCCACAGAACAAGAAGGAAAAGACTCACATTTTGGCCATGTTCAGTTTTCCCACCTTGATTTGGGTACTCAAGGGAGCCCCACTTCTGTGCCCAGCCTGGTTGATTCGGTAGGGACTACTGCTCCAAGAAGCAGTGAACAAGTCCTCGAGCGAGGGAAGTCAAGAAGTCACTCGTCTTTGCAGATGGCACCCACTTCTTCTGGTGCTCAGCAGGGAATGACCCAGAGTTTTGGGAATGAACCTAAGGATTTTCGTAGAGCACAACATAGGAGATGGTTTGTAGGGGTCATTCCTCATTCGCTGCACAGAACCAGCAAGCTTTGGGGCGCGTTTGCAAGGAAGCCCGAACTCAACACTTGGACAAATTCCGACTTTGAGAAGCACCCGTATATTCAGGCGAATTCTAATCTGTCATCGACCTGAAGAAACAATGAAGCCCCCACGAAACAAATCTTCATCACGGGCTCGGCCGCACATACACTTGAGGAGGCTAACCCTTGGCCAGACTGGTCACTGGTTGCTTTGGGGACGACAGAAAGGTCCCAATATCCAACCCCGGTGCCCTCATTGTCTCTTTCAAGCAAGGTAACTTTGAAAACGGGAAGTCCATTCCAGTCAACTAAGGTCCTTTGAGCTACCCTGTTCCACTAAACAAACCTGGTCTAGATATTCCTACTAAAAATATGTTCTTGGAGACTCCTGAACGATCAAACAACACCATGCAGCATCAGTCCATTTGAGGCAAACTGCCAAGTGCTCCAAGCAAAAGGCACTGAGCAGACGCAGCTAGCATCCTTTCTGTGGGTGGATACTCTTGCCACCTGTAGATAGACCTTATCAACCCAAAACCCCTGTTCCCCTTACATTCATACAAAGCATGAAAGAAAGTGCATATTCGCAACATGCTCATTTCCCTCCAAACCCAACAGGAAGAAGCGAAACTAATACCTGAATCCTAAATAGCAGTCCACATTTGTTGTGCTCAACCAGTAATGACCACCTACCTTTCAAACAAACAGGGAAGAAAACAATCATGTAAGCCTGAACGGACATTTGGCATGCGTAGGTCCAACACATATATATAAAAATATTTAGATGTTTGCCACGAGTTGATGCCCATTGCCCTTGAACAAAGTAGCAGAGCTACGCAACGACATCACATCAAGCCAAAATGGTAGCCTCTTTTGTTGGTCATAGAGTCATAGCTTTCAGTACAGGGTGGGTGTCTCCTTTTGGTACCCATTTAGGGGTTGGTTTGAAAGGAATTCGAAGGACGCTCGCCCCTTTTTGGGGTACCTTCAACAGATACAAATCCGTAGAGGCTAGAGGAACCCAGGGAAAAAAAAACAAAACAAAAAACACGAAACTGCCAAAACGTAAGCCGAGCCCAAAGACTGGGTCCTCCAAATTTGAGAGATTAGAATAAGTTGGTACCAACTTTAGAGAGCTTATAAGTTGGTACCCGATTTGTTTTTCTGTAGTCCACTCTAGTAGGGGAACCCTCCCAACCAAACAAGGTGTTGAAACGGGCACCTAGCTAAACAACCCTCCCCCAAAAAAGGGCAAAAGGGCACTACTGGGGGACCTAGTCGAGGAACCAAGGAGAAAAAAAGAAACCGAAACGCAAGCCTAGCCCAAAGAGGTGGCGAAAAAAAACCCTCGGAGCTAGGCCCAAGGGCGTAAGGTCTAGGAGTGGCGCTCGCATTCATGAGCCCCGCGTACACCGAGTGGACCTATCGGCCGAAAAAATGGAAGGCTCACCGGCGAAACCTTTGGTCTGCATTTGTTTTTCTTCTTCGGGACACCAAATGGATGGGCTTCCAAAAAAAGACACACCCGCATGGGAGTGGCTCAAAATGAAACAACTGGAGATACGCAGCAAGGTGCCATTTTGGTTCATTTTTTCGATCCACAGCCATATGTGGTCAAGCCTCCCTAAATTTCGTGGGCCAGGGCTCCATTAGGAATCCCGAGGACACATGGATCATGGCTGTCTGAATTCCCTACCGGTGTCCACGAACATCCGTACTGAACCTCTGCGAGCAGGTCGTTTGACCACGACACATGTGGTGGCCACATGCAAATGAACCAACGCCCGAAGTAAGTCAAGCTTAAGCAGGGTTCTGCGCGCAATATACAACTACACACACACACCACAACAAGAGTAGTACTTGCTGGTGAGGGAATGACCCCTATAAACTATGCCCTATCCCTAGATTCAGTCCCAACACGCTGGGTCATTCCCTTCGTGGCACCAGCAAGTAAAGCAACAAACTGCTGAACAATCCACGACAAGCAACCTCTACCCATTTTTTCACCGACGCAAGTCGAAAGTTACTAAGGTGCCTTTTTTAGAGGACTGTCATCTTCCCAAGCTCTTTTGTCACCTTCCATAACGGTTGTAAAGAGGATCACAGTCCAGGTCTCCTGTTGAAGAAGGGGGTGGCACTGGCAAGTTTAAATCACCTATCGGAGACCTCTGCAGATTTTAAAACCCCCCAAACCTGCAAATCAGCACGGTCTTCGCTCTTTGTACCCCTTGAAATACCCCTCGAATCGCTACACACAGACCTGCAGCGCCCCCTTAAGGCTCAGGCAGGCTGTAAGGGAATCAAACCACTTAATTCCAAGTATCAAAGGGTTGGGCTACAGGACATTCTACAGGAAAACAGCTGAATTAGCAGGTGTTTTGAGGCCATTTCCTGTAGATATTCCTGCAACCAAACCCTTTGAAAGTAAGAACCATGATTGCAACCAACTTGATTCCCTAGTAGGCTTAACGTCCAGATTGACATGGTGCAAGTGGAGGTTGTCCAAGAAGGAACCGCTACTTTCACGGGGGTTCAGCTTCCCTCTAATTGGTGGTTTGGATTGGTGGTTTGGTGGCTATGGAGGGGTTTCCCATTCACCCCCTACAAAAGCCAGAGCTTCAAATCCAAATCCAAATCACCAATTGATCTTAATCCCTGAAAAAGGAAGCCTCCCTATGGGGTGCCTGCCAACATGATCATGGCCATCTCCTTGGATTGCTGGTTTGACACTTCAACATCACGCAACTCACATGAAGGGCTCGGAAATCGAAACACACCTACTTCCGGAGCCATTGAAAAACAATAGCGCGTCGTAACTTGCCTGCAAAAAGTGACAGGGAAAATCAAACATCACCTCACCCGTGGGTTACCTGAGGCTTGACCCCGCCGCCGTCTCCGCACGCTCCGCGTTGGCGTCCCGGCCCGGCAGTCCCGCACGTGGCGCAGCACGGGGCAGCTGGCGAGCTGAGCGTCGAAGGCGTCCGCGTCCATGGACGGGAGCCTGGCGAAGACTCCGGGCCGGCTGCGGCCGTCCCGAGCTGCCGTCCCGAGGGCGGCTGGCTGCAAAGATGGCAGCCGAAACTTGGTTGCTGGTGACCCCCCTGCAAAAGGTTTAACTTTTTGGGGGTTTAGTGGAAAACCCCAAATGGTTTCCCAAAAAGCTAAAGTCTAAAGATCCAACCCAATAGCAGTCAAGGAATGTGGTCCCTGGACACCAACTTGTGGGCTAAATTTGGCAACCTCCCCACTAAACCAACTAAAAAACTAAAAAACTAAGGAACCGGAAGGTTGGAAGCCACCAAGTCGAGGATAGCCTGGTTTAAAGGAAAAACACGTAGAACCAAAGGGTTTCATGCATCCCAACCCAACCGGTGCGGGATTTTGTCCATGCACAGTACGTGCATATCTCAAACAAATCAACAACATTCTCAGGTTAAGTAGGCGGGATATGTCTATCTGGGCTATGTAAGTTCAAGAAACATGGCCGATGCAAAATTCAGAATAGATGATCACCCTGAAATGAGGAATCCCGAAGCAAGGGACTGTCACGAATAAACTCATTCTACCCCCGTATCGGTGAGCTCGTTTCAATTTGCCCCGCAAAGTTACCACCACAAATTGCCTGATTCGCAAAGCTTCCTGCAGATCAGCTTTCTTATACATGGCAAACATGAATGTTTCAAGCCATCATGAAGAAGGGACAACCAAGTTCCCCGACATCACGGCGGCAATCAACCAACCTTTCCCCGGAACCCTAAGGCCCTAAGGCACGTGTCATGACTAAAAAACAACATAGACCTTCATCATGGGGGGTCACAAACCGAATCACGCTCTGCGGTCGCGACTTGATTTGTCCAAATATGTTTTGTTTATCTTTGCGTACACATTATATATCAGCACTTGCTAGGGCTCTCCCTGGTATCCTAGATGGCAAGTGGTTAAAAACCCCAGTCAGGCATCACTCTGGCAACGGGGTGCTTCAAAGGGAAACGAAGCAAACCACAGGGAACCCCAAAGAAACCAACAGGAAACCAACGGAACCCCGAGGAGAGCCCCTCCAATATTCTGCCCCTGGCTCGAAGCGGTGAATTCGCCGGCGCCACAACTGCTGGGTGCCATCCTGCACTGTCACCGCCACCGCTGCCGTCCAGTTCTGCACGCCCGATGCTCGACTCGTGCGCGAAATATTCGACCCGACTCGACCCTTGGCCCTGTGACCCCTTCGCACATGTGGGCCCGTCATGTGTCCAAGAGCTCCCTGGTCGCAAAATGAGGCTGATTCCTTTCGTCTCCATTGAAAAACCACTCACATTGGCTTGTAAAACCTCTGCGCCTGCCACAAAATCTGTACCTCAGCTTGTGAAGGCGCTACCTGCCACGCAAACTCAAGTCGCGCGTCCGTGAAATTGGGCTCGTCGCCGAGCCCGCTCCAAGCCCGCCCAGTCAGGCGTCGCGCCTGAGGCTTGGTTTGCGCAAATGCGGACAACCCGCTTCTATACTTTTTCCTAGCTTCTTAGTTCCCGTGCCGCAGAATTCCGTTCAACTTTCTTTAACGTTGGCATGTGTTGTGTATCCATGCGTCCGCCGACCTTTTGCTTCCAGCTTCAGGCTCACTCTCAAGAGTAGCGGCGTGGTATGTAACTGATGGTGGCTTTTGCCACCCTTCAAATCCTCCGAGCGCACAATAGGCTGGGAGTTAACTACTCTAGTTGAGGGAAACACTTTCAGAAAAAGAGACGGTTAACAAATAAACAGGCAGCCACGAATCAGCCGCCTTGTTACCTTGCGCGACGCCTCTCGAACATGATCGTGAAGCGTGGCTTACTGCGGCGCAAGACAAGGGCACGCGACTGCACAAACAAATCGAGAGGGCATAAGCTGATCCCCCAAACCCATATCACGTTCGCAACCTGAACGCTACAACTACACTAGTGAGAGGGGTCATGGAAAGCTTTCTCGGAGAGAGCAGACTTCCTTCCAAGACTTGGTTTAGAAGACTTGCGTGCAAAACTTCGCTGCGCTCAGGCAAAGTAAGCTGCCCGTCCGGCTCCAAAGCGCATGCCAATCAAGCAGCTGAATAGCATTGACAGGAAGGTTGAAAACCGAACCGGAAACCGGTTAACCGAACCGGTTTTCAAAACCGCAAGAAAACCGGAAACAAACCACGAACCGAACCGAACCGAACCCAACAGAAACCGAACCGTCCCCAGGTTTGCAGGGCAGCAAGCGTCAAAGCAACAAACCCGCATTAGTGGCCGCTTCTGGTTCTGATTTTTTCTTCCGCAGTGCTCGCAACACACGAAACACCGCTGAAATTTGGCAAGCAAAACTGAATTGCCCGCTGTCACTGTAAGGGCTTGCTCTCCCGGCGCCTTGCCGCCTTGCCCTGGGCCTGCCCTGTCCTTCCCCAGCGCCCCACCACACAACCACACACACAAACACACAAACAAACAAACAAACTCACAAACACAAAAGCAAACAAACGAACCATGCCACTGACTGATGCTGAGCATGTTGTTCCGCGCACGTGGCCTTGGGAAGCATCTCTGCAGTCAAAGCTCAAAAGAGCAAAAAACAAGTCACTGACCGCTCATGGGTCACTTTTTTTGCTTGCCAAATTTCAGCGGTGTTTCGTGTGTTGCGAGCACTGCGGAAGCAAAAATCAGAACCAGAAGCGGCCAATAATGCGAGTTTGTTGCCTTGACGCGTGCAGCAAAGGGGCCTCAGCTGCAGTGGCCTGCTAAGCGCGCCAAAAGTTCTGGCAATCATGGCAATGCCAAAGATGTGGAAGTTGGCGAAGTGTGGGCGAAAGCAGACTGAGTTACCTAGAGCCTTATCTTACTTTTCTGCATTAACCGTGCAAACCGGCAGGTTTTGGAAGGTTATGAGTAACCGCCACTAACCGGAGAAAGGTTTTCAAAAGGTTTCAGAAACCGAACCGAACCGAACCTAACCGTGGCCACCCTGCATTGAGCTGGACACAGCTGCGCCTGCAAGAAAACGTGCTCAAAAAGGCCCCGTGCGCAGCCGCAAATCCACAACGCGATAGCGCGAGCCGAGGCTCCTATCCAAGCGAGAAACCCCACGACGGCTTGGACTCACCTATCCAGACCGCAGAAATGCACGATGGCAAGCAGAAACTCCGCACATTGGGCCGCACGCTCGTGCGATTGACGCACAGAATTTCCGCCAGCGGTCGCGCGGGGCCCGTGGCGCATCCCTTCGCAATCGTCTTTGCGCACTCTCTCCCTCCCTCTCAGTATTCTATTTTGCGCAATCTCTCTGGCGATCTAGGCAATCTCTTGGCGACATAACTGTGCTGTATCCTAGGCGGTCTGGTCGGCAAACCGTTCGCCATACTCCGGATCTGAGCCAGCGCAGCCGGGTTTGGCATTGGGTATCTTGGCAACGCCGTCGTTGTCTCCAGCCACTATACATTGGCCCTATGCTTCCTCGACTGTTTTTTAAATAGGGGTTGTTCAACCCCTATTTTTTGCATTGACAACCCCTATTTTTTGACATTGGCCTTTGGGGTCCATTTTGGGTTGTTACTTTGTTTTTATCGAAATTCCGCCTGCTATTGCAACCTCTTAAGAAGCCTTGGGAGCCAGTAGATTACTATTTATTGATAGGGTCCTCGGCGCCCTTTCGTGTTTGCACAATGCACCTGCTGAAAGTCTTGCGTAGACGGACCCTTCATTCTAGCAAATTCTAGAATTTTCCTCTGCAATTTGCGCAGGTGGCACGAACAACAAGCAATTTTGTGCTTGTTTTTTCCGCTCCAATCTTCACACAGCTCCAAAAATGATGTGAGCGTAGACAAACCGTAGACAAAGCGTAGAAAAACCGTAGAAACACCATTTTTAGCGTAGAACCACTATTTTTTGGCGTAGAACCACTATTTTTTGGCGTAGAACCACTAATTTTTGGCGTAGAACGGGCAAATTTTGCAGGGGACCCAGAAGATCAACATTCTCACCCTGGAATGGTTGCTGTAAAGGGGATTTTTTTTGCTGTCCCGTTTTGTTTGGTTTGGCTAAGAAGGTGGGGCAAAAGAAGGACAGAAACGGTCAGAAGAGGGTTCACCCTCACGCGCTACATGGCCATGTTCAGAAACCAAGCAACAGAGAAGCCAACATTAGCCTTGAAGATTGTAACACATATTGCTGCATATGAAAATACCTGTTCGGCTTTGGGATGCTATGAGGCGGCCGTAGCGTCAAGTCTTTCCTAGTCCCGTTGCAGTCCAAAACGGAGGCTGCCGCTCGTCATCAAAAAATAGTCTTTATCAAAAAACCGGGGTTGTCACAACGACTATTTTTTAAAATAGGCTTTGGAAGCATAGGGTTGGGGCAATGAAAGCAAACGAACTTGAAAGGGGCCGAACCCGGAGATGATGAACCAGACCCTGCGAAAAGCAAGGCCACAGCAAAGTACACCTGGCACTTGGAGAAACTATGTTCAAAGTACTTGAGTATGGTTCCTGCTGCGGTCATACCTTTCAAGTTTTAAGAAATCATTGGCCTGCTCGGCCTATGAGTATCACAGACAAGCCGCGTGGTCCAGCTGCGCAAAGTAATTATGAGGAAGAAACTTAGATCAACCAATGCTAAATGTAAACTAGGGACCCTTACTTACAGATGTTGATTCCAACATCGCGATCCCAAAAGATCCGGGGTCGGACTTCCACCACAGCCCGAGTCAACATATTATTAGGATTGCTCTGCACGAAGCAAAAAGGCGGTTGTCCCTTTGGCGTTTGTGGGGCATGTGGGCAATGTTTTGTTGTTGTTTGGGGCCTTATCACCTTGATCTTCCTCAACCCGCTTTTGGTGGGTCCCTCCGCAACTTACGGAGTGCAGCCTGCAAATATGCGGCCTCGACCCTGACTTCAGCACCAGCCAGTATGCGACGTGCATCTTTCCAGGACCGTGACAAGGTAAGTCAAGTCAGTTGGTTGGCCCCCCAGCATGTGAAACAAGCAAGACACTTATATGTTCAAGGTGGAAGACGAAAATACTGAAGACATGCATGAATTCCAAGGGCCCTCCCATGCATAGCAGTTTGGAACCAGACAATGCCAACAAACTTTGACATAATCACTTGATCAGTTGAATTTCCGCCGCTAGGCGCAGTGTGAATTTAGCGTGACAGTCGCCACCATGTTATAAAAACATAAACCAGCAAATCTCAGCTTAAGACATCCTTGGCAATGTGACCACTAGTCGGAGCGTGAGTGTAGCGTGAGGATAGTGTGACAGCACGAAGGATTGTGAAAACAGCGTAAGGTGGCATGGTTCTAGCATGAACCCTGCGCGTAAGAGAGTTTATCAGGGATAGACCCCTGAAAAGCACGAACGACCGTGAAAATAGTGGGCGTGATTCTAGCATGAACCCTGGCCCCTGACAAGAGCGTGAGTTTAGCATGTGGATAGCGTGAGCTTCGTGTGACCGCGAAGCCCTTGTGGGAACGACCCCTGCAGCACGAACGACCCGGAAAGCAGCGCAAGGTGGGCGTGATTCTAGTGTGAGTTTAGCGCCAACCCCATTTTGCAGGAGCGATCCCTGAAAGGCCCAAACCACCGCGAAAAAATTGGGCGTGACACTGGCATGAACCCTACCAGCCAAGCTTCAAAAGGTGCATGTTGTACGACCTCGTTTCGCGGGTAATTGAAAGGTCAACGCCACTTATCAATGTTGACTTCCTTGCACCCCACCTATGCCGCCTACACCAAAAGCGAGCACACCCCACAAAAATGCCTATTCAAGACCAAGTTGACTAGATACCTCCCGACGCGCCTATGCGACAACGTGACTCAGCATATTTAGGGCTGCGCGAAATTGCAACTTGCCACTACAAGTGTGGCACATGCGGTGCATTTTGGCAGCTCCAGCTCCAAGCTCACGTGCAATGCACAAAGTGCACTTTGGCAGCTACAGATCAAACATCCAGTACACGTGGAGAAGAGGCACACCTTGGCAGCTCCAGCTCGAAAATCGCAGCTTTTTAGCACACGCGTGCTTGTCAAAGTACACTTTGGCCCAGAAGCGAGAGGGCCAACAAGGGAAGGACGAGCCCGGAAGGCCCCCCCCCACTCGGTTGGGTCTTGGACATCATGCCTACGCGAAGCCCACGCGAAATCTCCATCACTTTTCGAATTCGGAAAATGGCGTGCTTATTGGACGCAGCTTCGCAAGCTGTCAGACCATCCCCACGAAGCTTCACATCTTTCACCCCTTCCTAAAAGCACGTGCCATGTGAAAGGTCAGCTTATCAAATCGTCGCCTACTCGACTTCCGCGAAACGCCGACGCACGCCGACTCACACCTAAGCGGTTGTGGCCTGCCAGTCTACTGCCTACGCAACACGTAAACATGTCGCCACAAAGATGCGGGCCTTCATCCCAACAGAAACGCTGCCCATGTAGTGGGTGTTGGAACTCAGCACGTCGTGTCTTGGAAAATCAGCGAGCCCCCTGGTTTTGTGTCTGTACATCTACTACTGCTGGACTGCTCACCTCTCATGATTCAGTGCTCGCTGCTCTACGCCAAGGCTTGATGCCCGGTAAATCATTGAACCCGTGTGCGGTCACATCCCAACCCTGTCCCCAACACGCAAAGTGACCATATCTTGCCCAGCCATTGGATCCTTGACTTGTTTGTCTGTACATCTACTGCTGAACTGTTCACCTCTTATGATCTTCCTTCCCCCCCTGTTCCCAACACTAAAAGTGACCATATCTTGCCCAGGCCTCATCAGATCCTAGGTGACCCCAGGCCTCCTTCGTCACCCCGCTACGGAACCCTCCGAAGAGGAACTCGCAGGGCAGCGTGATGTAGGCGCCTCAGTCGAGGCCCAACCTTGCCAAGCGACAAAACAAAACGTCCTTTGAATTCCCGATTGTGAGGTATTTTTCCCCAAATCTGGGAGGGTTCCCGTTTTCGAGGTGTTTGTTTCCAAATCTGGGAGAAAGCGACGTTAGAATTCCCAGCTTTGAGGTGTTTTCCCAAATCTGGGAGGTGTTTCCTATCCTTTTGGCCATTGAGAAACAGGATTCGAGATTAATTCAAAGGCGGCCGCACCCGTTGGCAGGGAAAGTCCCTTTCCCTTCCACCCAGGGTGAGGATTGTGGCTCATTTCCCGAGAAAGAATCTTACGTGCCCAGATTCCATTGGCCAAAAGAGGACTTGCCAATAGAGCCGCATGTCAGCAGAAGGTGAAGATGATGGAATTCACTGGGCAAAGTGAGCTCCATAAAGACCAACCCAGCTCTTTAGTGACCCGCGCAGAGAAACTCGAAAGCAAACAACATACAAGGTCCCAATCGATTAGTGAGCAACTGGCAATCTCACAGTACGGGTAGGCAGGAAATGAGAAAACGCCTGGAACCAAGCCAGCATAGTGCATACAGAACATGCAAGAAAAAGGGGCAAAACATGCACTGAACAACTAGGACCAGCAACTAGGTCCCCCAGTAGTGCCCTTTTACCATTTCTTTTTTGGGGAGGGTTCCCCTACAGAAAAAGTTGGTACCCTTAGTTTAACCTCTCTACTGGAGGACCTAGAGAAAGCAACAATTAGATCCTCGGGATCCGCAATCTTGTGCCATGGGCCTTTTTCGCATGCTGCATTGCGACCGCCCTCGCCAAGCAGCTTCCGGCCGAGGTTTTGGCCGACTGCCTAGCCTTGCGCAAGCCCAAAACAAGGTAAAACATGATGCTAAAAAAAGCTAAAACATGGTACACCAAGCTAACAATTACAAGGTAACACAGAGCTGAATCCAAAACATGGTCAAGGACTTGCGCACCTATGTCTCCCAAACTCCAAACTCCTCAAACTCCTCGGCAAGCTCCCAACAGGCTTACCGAGAATTTACCGGCCGAATGTCTCTTGACTCAGCCCGCCGATCTCGGATCTTGTGGCACTCAGGCGTCCGCCGGCAAGACCTCACAAGGAGAAAGGCAGGCTGCAACCAGCGCCCAACAATTGGGACCGAAAGTGGTCATCGAAAATCTCAGATTCCCTTCAACTGGTGCTTTGCAATCGTGGTTTGGTGCTTAAGGGATTGTTCCCATTTACGCACAAGAACCAGTTCTTCAAATCCAACCCCAAACCACCAACCCAAACCAACCCAAACGAGCTACCTGAACATTTGCCGACTCCAACCCAAACCGAATCCATTTTAAGTACCCTTGGAGTGGGTGGTTGTTCATCCTCAGCCAGCTGACCCCACCGCCACTTCCCAGGCCTCCGAGTCGCGAAGAAACGCGCTCCTTCGGATCCTTCAGAGAAGCTGGTCAGGAGCTAAAGGATCTGATCAACGCCTGAAGGCCGGGGCATCCTCCGTGTCCCGTTGGGATCCTCCCACCTTTAGGTGGCAGCGGTAGTGAAGGGGAAAGCCACCAGTGCATTGATCAACGAGAAGATGGACATTTCCAGTGACCCCCGGTATACGTTTGAAGATGGAAGGGGAAATCCAGTCACCCGGGGCAATGATGAACACTGGTTTTTTAACGAACCCCAGTAACCGGTACGACTCAAAAACCGTCCCGTACCTTGCGTCAATCCAAAGCGCCTTCCCCTGAAATTCGATCAGACACAAACATGCATGTGGTCAGTCTTCCTGGCTGCTTTACTTCACAGCTATGCCTGTAGTTCTTGGGGCACCGTAAGGTGAAGGGGGCTGCTCTTATGATCTCGCAGGAGGGGGCCTAGATGGATTTGAGCGCGTGCAGAAGAATGGACGTGCTTATCATTCAGCAAGCAGAAGGTCCGCCTTTTTTGCGTGCACGGCAAAGCGCTTGTGTGCCTATCAGTTGCTTGGTGGATGGTCCTTGGGGGAGGTGGGTTGTAGGGCCTCTGAGCCCTGCAGAGTTCGGTGGTAAGAGCTGGATCAAGAAAGTTGTCGTTGCCTAACGGAAAACATTGTCCAAGCAAAAGGCGGCAAGGTAGCACCAGGGTCCTCAAAAGAGCCATCTGTTTGACAACCCTCCCCCATAAAACCAAACAACAGACCAAGCTGTTTCCGCATCAAAGGTAAGCCCTGCCGCCATGCCGACAGCCCAGCCACAAATCCCAAAACCAGCAACCCCAAACCCAATGCGGGTCAAAAACCCTCCTGCAAGATGGAACCTGATTGAGGGGAGTTGGAAGCCGGTTTCTCTGGTGGGTTGCATGTACAGAGGGTACCTCAAATCACAACGACTACTTTTTGGCTGCTTGTTCATACCGTGGCAGATCTAAAGGTGCCGACACCCTCAGATATTAGGGCCCGGTCTCGTCTAAAGACATTCGAAACAAGATACATCAAATCAAGGTGCCCCCCCTGATTTGTTTATGGTTTATTCGGGAGGGACGTGAGGGGGAACACTTTCCGGCGAAAGAACAGGGGGCTCACTTAACTTGTTTTCGAACTGTCGGCAGACGTCAACTAGCGTTGTAGAAACCACTTCCGCAAGCTACTGTGCCGCAACTACATGGCACAAGACATGGGGAGGAGACTTCTTCCATGTGTGGACAAACAGAAGCCGGTTCAGACATGGCCGGGCTTGAGAACTGTTGGTGCGTGTTTGTTTCAACTCGGTCCTCCGGTAGAGAGGATAGAATCGGACAGAACAAGGGTACCCTTCTTTCTGTAGTCTATTTTAGTAGGGGAACCCTCCCCAAAAAAAGGGTAAAAGGGCACTACTGGGTCACCTAGTCAACTTCTTTAATCGCAGAATCTCACCGGCAAAAAGATACCACAGGGACCTCGCTATTGCTTTCCTCGGCCTCCAGTGGCCGGGCTGAAGAAGGCACCAGCTTTTTAGCACTTAAGAAATGGACACCACCTCTAACAGAAAATTGAAAAATAAAAAAAGCTGAAACTGAAAGAACACACAAAGAACACACCCCACTGCCAGTCTGGGTTACCTTTGAAATATGTCAACAGCCTCTGCTGAATGCATTGGTTCGTCTTTGGCTGCGTGGTGTAGGTGAAACTCTTGTTCAATACCTGGGCTACACCTGCAAATCTTAGAAGTTCAAGGAATTCCTGTAACTGGTGGCTTGACGTGGTTTCCCCACCCCTAAAGTGTCATTTTAACAACCCCTCAAAAGCAACCACTCAAAGAGTGACAACCAAACAAAGCCAACCCCCTTTCTAATCCGGGCACTACCGGGTGACTTCTCTAGCTGCACCCCCCATTCTCTTCAGGCATCATTCTCTTCAAAAAATGGGCCAAAGTAGGTGGTTTCTAAAGAGAATGGGTGAAGAGAATGGGGAATCCAACCTTCGAACTTTTTGGCGTCCAGTTTTGGACGTCTGATGCGTGTCAGGCGCGTAGGCGATCGGGCTGCCAATGGCATAGCCCACGGTGCCGCTGAGAGCCGCGGGTATCACCAGGCGGGGCTGCCCGATACTTTCCGCGAAGGTGGCCGCCTAAATATGAAACACGACCCAAAACATTACGGAAAGCAACACAATAAAAATACGAAACACGACCCAAAACATAGCAGAAAGAAATAATAATATAAGAAAAAACAACAAGAAAAAACACATTTTAGGGGTGACTCCAAGTTGAAGTAATCACCAAACTCTGCTTGCACCAGTTGATAGCTTGGGTTTCTCATTGCCAAGGACCCCCCTAAAACAACATGGCCAGCCACTGGGGGCTTTGGACTTCCCAGTGCCGGCCGGGAGATACAGCCGAAAGTATAGCCACTGTATGGCCGTGGGTCATAAGCTATGCCTCACACCCATGGGTCACCCACCTATTTTGATGTTCACCAGGGGTACAGGGTTTTGACCCACAGCCATATGAGAGTACAGACACTATTTTGTATGGGCAGTTTGGGGTAGTGAAAACCATCTTAGACGGTTGCTGGCCCTTTTTGCTTGGGCCTCTGACACCGGAACATGGCTGACTATCTTCTGCCTCTGCCTTTTTCCCCGCCACCGATTCAGGGTCCTTCGGATAGCGGCCCTGAGGGCCAATCACTGCAAGGGCCAGTCACGCCCCTTGCGAGGCGAGTCATATTGGTCGGACAAAGGTTTCCACAAATCAATAGACGCAAAGCAATCCGGGCCCGGAATAGGTGCGGAATTATACCTTTGCACATTCGAGAAATTGAACAAGAAAGCTTTATCCTCTGCATGGCCTCTTTTGGAACAAGCATTCACACAACATTTGAATGGTGGCTCATTCCCATTCGCCCACCCTTCCTCCGGGGGTTGGCCCCAAAACAAAATCGGAGCCCTTTCAACCCAACCTCCAACGCACTGGGTCTCAGAGCTCATCTTTCGTGCCCAGCAGCTGTGGACGGCCCCCCAACGGCAGCATTGCTTGCCACCAGCAGCACCGGCAAGCGCACCAGCCTCAGGGTAGTCCCCTCAAGCTTGCGAATGGATGCAAACTCGGAAAGCGTTTTGAAACTTTCCAAAGTTGGCAAAGACACTGGTCCGTGAGGTCAAATGCGTGGACCCCCCTCTGAATCCAAAGGTCAGTCACCAGGTAACCCCGCCTGGGCCTTGCTGCATTCAGCGCCGCCGCGCCCAAAGCCGCAAGCACCACGTGGCCTAACAGCACCTGGCAGGCACCAAGACATGAAACTTGATAAACGAAGACCCACAACACCCTCACCCTGGTGCAGCAATACATGGGTTATCTGCCTGTGTGCATCATGGTCTGAAACATCCTGGATTTTGGACATATTTTGGCGCATTATGGAACCGTACTGATAGCGATACTATTTGTTTGTTTAAATCTAACTCTTCCTGCAGCAATGCGCTGACTTGTGTTGTGTTGTGTTGATTCGTGCTGGTATCCATTAGACATGCTTGCCGGACTGTGTTTGTACAGTAACCTTCGGATCACAACAAAACTGGCACACTCGTCGCAAAATTTAAGAGACCCCCGAATGGTTGATCTAAAACCATAACGCTGCGTTCCCAAAACACCCCCACAAATGAATGTATCCGGCACACCGAGTTCCTGTACTTTTCCCCTTGAAAGCGCATCCTGCTCAAAGTACGCCCACCGTTCACTGTGAAACTAGTATATGTGCATGTGCTGAACTAATCTCTCTATATGCAGGTATGTATATATCATGTATATATATATATATATTTAAATATCCATTAAATATACATATACGTATCAAAGTTTGGTCATCTAGGGGGTGTCATTTGGCTAGGTGCTGCCACTTCCATGATCGGACAGTCAACTTTGGGGTTTTCGAAAGGGACAATGAAGGACACCCACACGGGGAAAAGGGTAGAACCGACTTGCAAACATATTTACTGGTCACTCCTGTACCTCGGAAAGACACCCTCTGGTGGTTGGACACCCTTTGGTGGTTGGACACCTCCAATTTGCTCCTCAATCCGAAACTGGGTCAAAGGAAGTGGGTCAGTGGGTCATATGAAACTGCTTTTGAAAATGAAAGGACCATTTTTTTTATCCTAGCTAAGTTGGCTGAAAATTCTTCAGTGGGTCATCCATCTGCTCGGCGCTCCGTCCCCCGCCAGCCACAGCCGTCGCTTCCAGGGCGCCACTCCGGAGAGGAGGAAGATGCCGCCCGCGTCATGGAAGCCGCCGCTGGCGCCCACGCCTGTCGAACTGGACGGGGGATGCCCCCGTTAAGCGCCTGGGGGCGCAAAAACATCCCCGTCTGGTTTCGAGTTTTGGGTGGTTTTCACATCTTCAAACAAAACAAAAAACGCGGTTGTTCCTGAGTGGTCGGTAAAGAAGGACCCTCTTTCATCTGTTTAGGTGTCCGCTTTTAGATGGGAGGAAGGCCTTTCACAGCCCTGGCTTGGCCAAACTGCTCATTGAACTTTTGAACCAGGTTTGGTCTTGCAAAAGGGTCAAAGCCGACGCTCCTGTTGGCGGCCGGGCATCCAGCATTCTACTTTTCTCACATCTACTCGACTCTGCAGTACTTCATGAGGGGTTCCAGGCGGGTTCCGGAAGGGCTTCTGAAACTCTTGGGATTTGCCTGGGTCTTTTCCTCTTGGGAGACACCCGCCCGGCCTAGCGTGGTATAAAAGCAACCAAGGAAGAGCTGCGCCACGTATGAAGCGCTGCCGCAGACGCTCCACTCTCGCCGCTTTCGGCGCAGAACCCATGCGCAGGCCTGGGAGCAGAAAAGACATGTCTGGCAGCAACTGGAAGGGGTTAGAAAACACCTGTCAGTGACCACAACTGCCAAACATGCCTAGGTCTCCAGTAGAGAGGTTAGAATGTCGATTTTAGTAGGGGAACCCTCCCCCCAAAAAGGGTAACAGGGCACTGGGACCTAGATGCAAGTTTAAACGTCTCAAGTATTCCTTCAAAGGAGTTGTAAGCAAGTGCTTGTTGAAACACAATTTCAAACACAGGTCTTTGTTGAGACGCAGGCATCAACAGGCCAGCATGTGTGAACAGATCTTGCCGCTGTTTGAGTGCTTGTTTCATGTTGGTCGCTTCCGGAACTATTTCCCCCGCCAACCCCGTCGCAAACAACAGCACACATTTCGGGCCCTCATATCCAGCGTCAGCCATAAAGCTGAGAACCTCTCAACTTGGTTGCAGTTGACCCGTCTGCAAAACGAGAGTTAACGTTTGACGCGTTCAATCCGGAACCCGCCTTGATGTCAACCAAAAAGTTGAAAGTTGAAGTCTAAAAGTCCGTTGCCTGATAGCCATAATACCCGTTGCCCAAGAGCCATCAAGAAATCGGAGAACCCTCAAAAAGATTATGGCTATTTCCTTCAACCCATGATAATTGTCCTTCAAACTAATCTGGATATTTCCTTCAACCCCATGAGAATGATCCTTCAAAACAAATATGGTTGTTTCCTTCAACCCCATGGGATTGTCCTTTGGAAATTGTCCTGGGCCCCTGGAGAACGTTCCTCCCAAAGCCGGACTTCGTCCGAGGCGCCGCCGCCAGCGCCACGCTGAGCGCCGACCCGGCGCCCGGGAAGCGAAACACTCGGGCGCCCAAAGTGTTTGAGGCCTGGCAACGTTGGGCCATGCGCCCGGGAAACACCGCGAAACTCAAAAGGCAACGCGAGGAAACAAGAATCACTGGGCTGCCCTCAAATCCCTCACTAGAAGTTCAACTTTTGGTGAGTTAAATGGAAACTACCTCTAAATGCAAAAAGGATCTAAAAAGCTAAGGGGATGGTTGGAAGCCACCAATACAAGGCTTTGCCATGAAATCCATCTGGTTCGCAGATCTAAAGTTGCTTGGTCCCGAATGAAACCTCTTTCGAGCCTTCAAAGCTGGTGCGATAGGATAAATGGAATGACCCGAATAGTTGACATATGACCACATAGTATTCACCATGGTGGTCATTCCATTTTGTATTTACCACCAGGTGGTCCATCATTCCATACTATGGTCCAATAATGTTGACCCAGATTAATAAACAGGGAGTGTTTATTCATATGGGGGTGTTATCACTTTTGGAGGGGAGCACCCCCATATAAAAAAAAAGGGGTTTATTAATCCGGGGTCAACATTACCCCATCCACCCTGGTGGTTTCCTAGAACCCCCGCCCAACAGCCAACCGCCTCAGCTTGCTGGCCACTGGCCTGGGCGATGGCCAAGGCCAGCAGCGCCAGAAAACTCTGCACCGCCAGCCGCTCCGGCCAGCCTTCGCTATTCTCTCCCGGAAGAAACCGAAGATCCCCCCGTTTCGAGCTTGGTTGACGTTGGAAGGGGAGCAAAAAAACATTGTTTAGCAGTTGAGTGTTGGAAGGGGAGCAAAACATTTCGAACATTTTAGCAGTTAAGTGGTTGGATTCCAACCACTAAACCACAATAAGCAAAAATGTAAAATGTTTCCCAACAACAATGTGATATCCACATAGGGTGACATTGAGTCGCGGGTATCTGTAAAAAATCGTACCGGCAAGCTTACCCCCTTCCAAGGGTGGTGGGTGTGTCTTTGCTCTTTCGATGTGTCAAATCCTGGAAATATTTGGACCCGCAAGAGTCTGGAAGTCTCTTTTTGCGCTTAAAAATATCCAAGCGCTGAAACTTTTGTGGAAACTCCGGAACCCATAATAAAAACCCAGTTTCCACCCGGGAGATTCCCTTCTACTCTGTTCAACAATGCTTGTTCACTTGCAACCAAACGGACAATATGTTATGACTGAACAGGGATTGAAAAGTCGGAAGCCCGGACTTTCCAGAAAAGCCATGGTGTTGGGCAACTACTAAGCAGTATTTCTACCTCTAGTCTTTGCATGCGGGTTGCCGGTGCCGTGGTTGCGCCAATTAGAAGCACTGGCAGGGTTTCAGGTTCAATCAGGTCCACGTCGAACCACAGAATCATAGCAGTTGCCGGCACAAGCGAACCGTGCTACTGCGTCAGCTCAACTTTCGGGCATGACAATCATGACAAACGCACCACACACGCACGAGTTGAAAGAAAGGAACCAACGTAGCGGGAGAACAAATGTGCTTTGGGTTGTTGACCGAGTGACTGAGTTGCAACAACCAGTCGGCAAGTCAGCAACCAGTTGGCCATTTCCAGGCCAAAGTGGCGACCATCCAAAACACTGCTGGAAAACATGTGCTTTGGGTTGTTGACCGAGTCCATTTCTATCCCACACAGGCCAAAGTGGCGACCATCCAAAAACTACCATCATCTTGAGAAGGGCTCAACTTCCCTGGTTGGCAAGGTAGGGTGCGAGCAAAGAACCTGTGCCAACAGGCAAAGGAATCGCTTGACGGCCCTCGCTTCGAGGCAACTGGAACAGCGTGCGGACGAAGTGGCCCAACTGCTTCGCCCTCGAAGCCGGGGCAGTGTCAACCGAAGCGGGCGTCGGTGACTGCGCTGGCGCAGCCCAGTTTGCCACCATAGTGAGGCCCGCAAAGTAGATGCCCATCCTGAAATGAGTGCAGCTCCAAACACCTCTTGACAACCGAAAAGGTCTTAGCTGGTCTTGTGTCGCAGGTTTGGTGCACTTTAAAGGGATGCTCAGAGGGTGTGAATGAAACAATTATTTTGCAATTCAACACACTTCTTTCTATGCAGCATGAACCCGCCCCTCCGTTGCGTTTCAAAGGAACATCGTCTCCCAAAGGGTTGCCAAGTCCCTTCGGGGGAGGATGCTCTGCAAACAACCAAAGGGGTGCAACGCACTGCCGTTCAATACTGCCAGTTGCAGCGCAGTCTTCGTTTGGAATCAATTGGGCCCTCTTGTGGGTTTCACACTGGGTTTAGGTGGGGAACTCTTTTGATAACACCGAGAAAAGCCAGCCTTGTTTCAGGAAGCATGGAAATGAACGGGGCCCTCAAGGTGAACAATGGAAACTCTTTTTGGAGTGACCATGTTGAGTGGGGAAAACACCAAACAAGGGAACAAGGGAATTGGTGAACCCTCAAACCATGGGCTTTATTCAGGGTCTTTGCAAAACTCCTTCAAACAACCACCCCGGTTTTCCCCGTTTTGAAACGGTTTATTTACACGAACATGTGCAGGACATGGCCCCAAAACACGCCAGATCCTCCTGCAAACGAGCCCTACCGTCGTGTTGCGGCTTCGTTTCACGGCCGAAGCTCAGCACCACATCGGCCGCCGCCAGGCAGCCCAGCAGCCGCTGGTCCTGCGCCAGGCCGGAGCTCCAGGCGACCTCCGCCAAGTTCGCCTCGGTCGCGCCGTCCGTGGGGAAAACCCAGCGGAACCAGCGGTTGGTGCACGAACAGAGGAAGAACACACACACACACAAAACAACAAAAACACAGACAACGCCGACAAAAGAGAAGAACAAAAAACACTGATTGCAGTTGGTCATCAATTGCACTGGTAAGTGAATTGAAACAAATGAAAACCACTACCATATATCGACCAACCTGCAACCAGCAAGGACGCAAAACTCTCTTTGAACAGTTCTCACCCGCCAAGAAATAGAATGCAAAGAACCTGTGTCCATCTGAGCACAGGTGAGCTCCTGTGAACCCCGCATCGCCCAAATGTCCACGCTAAATGACCTAAAGGGATATGTATATCCGGCGGGTTCATATGCTTAGCAACGTTTTCCTAGGATTTCCCTGGTTCTCCGGTCGCCGTAACTTGGTTTACTTCTGATATGGGTATGAAATTCAAGGGGGAAACCCGTCAACAATGGTTGACATACATGGCCACCTAATGGCGCCTACCAACGGATTTCCACTGAAAACTCATAATCACACACATTAACTTGGGGCTGCGTAGGGTGGACACTTCAAAAACATCATGTTGCAACCACTTTCTGTTGGGGAATCCGTTTTATACTTGTTATTATGTTGTTTTGTGTTTTTTGGGGGAGGGGGGGGGGGGCCTGTTTTTGGCGCCTGCGCATCCAAGTGGCGCTGCCCCCGATGTAGGTGGCTGCCAGGGCGCCGCAAATCTTCGCGGCGGTGGGCGCAGACAGCGCCGCGAGGCCGGCGACTCGGACTCGAACCGAGGCGAACGCGCTGGTCCAGCCCAGTAGCGCTGCAAGGGAACCCACCGTTTTTGAGGGCTCCCTTATTTACAGACAATTATTGTGACTACATATGTATATATATATATACAATGATGATGATAATGATAATAGTGATGAACATAATATGAAGAATAACAATCATAATGGTAATAATGATGCACTAAATACTAGTACATGTGTATATCTGCATATATATATATATATATATATGTATATATGGGTTGTCATGGGATGGGTGACTATATATATATATACATATTATAATAGTCCTCAATGTACTTGGTCAAATGCTGACTCAGAGCCATAGCAAGGGGAAGCCATGGGAAATAGCAAGGGGAAGCCATGGGAAATCATGACCCACGGTCACGAATGGTCCCCAATTTGCAATGGCTCAGCTTGCTGTGACTCTGAATCAATCGACCCATCAAGCTGGCACTCTCAGGTACGGGGTTCGAAGGCAGGGATAAGTATTATGCATGGATGCTTCTTTAGCAGAGGCTTGCAAGGCCGTATCTACCCCTAAGTGATACATGCATACTGCTGCACACCCCATAAATAGAAACGGTCTAGTTTTGTGGCCCTGCTGAGGTCCTCCCCAAAAGACCCCCCCCGATTCAGTAACCACCACCATGACCCTGGTCGACCATGGCAAGCAGCTGACAACCATAAATATACTCCAAAAGGCGATACCTGTCGCCTTTCTGGCAGGACAGCAAAGGCAGCCGCGTATTTGCCAGAAAAGGTTTTGAAGGAGCCTCCTCTAAACGGGATCTTCGGGTCATGAAAGGCTGGTTGGCGGGGAAAAAGGCGGGGTTGGCTCCAGAGACTCACTTAAACGGGCCCACAAATGTGTTAAGCAGCCCAGGGGAGGTAAATAGCAAACCAGGAGCTTCAATTATGAAAGTCCCGGTTGTGGGGAACTGTCGACCATCGTGAATCATAAGTCACAATCATGGGATCATAGTGATAGCATTTCTTCAGCCCCTCATGCTATATAGGTCATGCAATGGCCGGTTGGTTGAGAAAACAAGGATTCAAGATGTGTGTGACATTGTTTTAAGAACATCCATTGTACATCCAGTTTAAGGAAGCTGCAACACTAGAGATTGTTCAGCACCCAGAATTGTTCCTCAAATAGGACAAGGCTGGTTCACCTCCCAGTGGAACCTCTCCAACATGGTTGCTTCCCCCTTCAATCACTCGATTAATTCATCAGCTGGGTTCCCAAAGAAATCAAAAGGAGGCATCTGGATTTGTTTCAACATCCCCAATGTCTGGTGGTTTCCGCTCGGGAATTCCAAGAATCTGAGAACTTTAAGCAGCCAACGGGTAACTTTGATGGCCCCCTCCAAAATGTGACTGATCGAAACTGGGACATCCCACTACTCATGGGTGATTCATCAACTGGTGTTCCGGTAGCATCTCCAAAAAAGTGGAACCACTCAAATAGATTTCCCGAACGTTCTCTCGCATGTGGGGAATGCTCATGTACCCGCAGGCCGATGCCCATTTCCGAGCAGGGTTGGATAACAGGGTTTTAAAATCAGACCCCTGCCTACAACAAGAAAAGCCTGTAAAATGGGAAACCGATGAGAAGCCAAAGAAGGCTGTTTAAGCAATCGGGCTCCCAATATTTCACCACTATCAAAGTCACCCCCTAGGTAGATTGAAGGGAACCCACCACCGCAGCTTCTGACTTTGATCATTTCCCGAAACAGTCACAAGAATGACCCCGGCAATACTTGGTTGACGTTGGACGGGGAGCAAAAGCTTAAATCTTAGCAGTTAAGTGGTTGGATTTCCGACTAAACCACAATAAGCAAAAATGTGAAATGGTTCCCAACAACAACCATGAATAGGGCCCGGCTATTTCAACAAAGGTCGCTCAAGAGCCCATCAAAACTCTCGGCGCCTGGCGCCCAACCGGCGTTTCCCGCGTGCGACAGGGCGAAGGCGGCGACGGCGGCACCGCAGGAAGCCAAAGTGCAAACCTGAGCCGAAGCCACCAAAACCCTTTGATTTGTGTGTTCTTACATGGGACACATTTACATGTTGATATATAACTATAGACATCATAGAAACCAGCTACAGGCTAAAATGGCCAATGGGGCTGCGTTGCTCTAGGACCAGACTTGTCATCACTTGAACATGGTGAGGATAGACACATTTAGATCCCGCAAGCTTCGCAGAAGCCTTTGAAGAGTCCCTTCCAAGCAGATTCGGTAAAGGAGGCCTTTGGTTTCCCTGGAAGGTTTGTGTGCAACGGTTGAGCCTCCAACTAGTCAAAGCCTAGCGAGTTGGTTGGGTTTTCCTTTGGCTGGGACCAAATTTCTGCCTGGGGTCTTTGGATCAACCGTCAAAAGAATGGTCGAGAACCAAACAAACATAGTTCAACAAGCGCTTCGCTGGTTCGCAGCACACGGACAAAAAAGGGGTTGAATGAAAACAATGAATATGGGGTGTCCCAAAATCCAGGATGTCTCTTTAGCTAAGTCATACAAGGAAAATGAAGAGCAAACCAATTGTAGGATCCCTACTTGGCGTTGCAGGTTGCAAGGAAATAAGCATGACATCAAGCAATATTGCTGTCGGCTAAAGGATGCATCCAACTGACCAGCTGACTTGGCTGGCCAAAAAACACAACAAACAACATTTTGCCCTTAGACCGTGCTGAAGAAACCTGCCAACAAAAACACGCCACGCGCTTTTGCGGCTGCCAATTTTAGAATGCACACGTTTGGAGTCACAGCTCAACAGCTCTTCCCTGAAAAGACTCAAGGACTTGGCAAACCAGAATGACACAGTTCTAGGGGAAGCTTCCCCATTCTTTCCAGGGATCATTCTTTTCAGAACACCAAGCAACTCAGGGGAAACAGCTGTTTTTTGAAAGGAAGGATGGTTGAAAATAATGTTTGGAATCAACCCCTAGAACATTAGGACGTGCCCAACCCAAAGAATCCGCCAGGACACGGCGAAGGCCCCTAGCACAGACCAGATTTCGTTGCCGGAGCTGCCGCCCTCAGCCTGGCATTGACAGCTCAAAGACTTGCTTGTGCTCTGTCTGGGTGCAAAAAGGTGTTTCAAGAGCCAGCTGTGGACCACCGTAGCTTCAGGGCAGGTGTTGTTGTTGCTTTGTTTTTTTCGTCGGACCGGCTTTCAGGGCAAGAATCAACAACACCCGGCATTTATGTACAGGAGACTCCGTTCTTCAGGGGCCCATGTGTTTGTTCATTTCGGGGGACGACGCCCCCGAAACTACCACTAGGTCCTCCAATAGAGGTTAGAATACGGGTACCCTTTTTCTGTAGTCTATTTTGGTAGGGGAACCCTCCCCCAAAACAGGGTAATTACAAGGGCACGTGGCTGGGGGACCTAGACCAGGTCCCTCGGAGCCTTCCCCCCCGCCCCCAACCCGTGCCGCGCCGTCTGGGCTGAGAGGACCATCAACGGCAGCGCCGCCGGCAAGAGACTCGAGGCCAAGCGCTCGGCGCTCTGCGCGTCACGCAGCAGGCCCAAAGCCTTCAGCGCCCAGCCGAAGAAGAAGGACAACAACGGACTGGTCACCTCCGCGCAATCTTCGCATGGCCATGGGTCAAAATCCCAAGCCCGTGCCCCCAGTGAACATCCCAATCCAACCACTAAAATAGACTGAAATGGGTTGTGCACCTACCCCAGAATGGTACCATTGGTTTTGACCCATGGGAAAATACCGGCTATGGATTTAACTTGGCTTGTTGCTGGATCCTAAAGGCAATATCAGTCCCCCCCTCCCGCCAAAAAACAAAAAACAACAAGACGGAAGAGGGGTGCGGGTGGAGGTCTGCGTCTTCAACATACCTGAATTGAAACCGCAATGTCCCCCGTTCGAAAGGGCCATGTCGTGAAGTAACATGTTTGAAGCAGCGGAATGTTTGGAACACGTTGAGACAGGTGGTTTGCCCTTCAAGGTGGGACACGACCAGACTCCCAGAGCAAAACTACCATTCTTCATTTCGGCTTCCCCTCACAGGGAGGAAGGGAGCGTGCTGCTAGTGGCTACTACCATTCTTCATCCCCTGGTCACCTCCACGGCTCTTTGGATCGCACGTTTACGCTGGAAGCTCAACATCAGGAGTCGCAAATACAGACGACCCCAAGGTCATCTGAGGACAGACCCGGGTCATGTGTCTCCAAGTCACTGCAGGATACACAGCAAATACCTTTCTAAGCTGCGGTCAATCTGTGCCCTTGCAAGGCTGAAACATAGAAGTAGTTGTTCAATAAACTGGCAGCTTTAGGCTTCGCCGCTATACTCAGCGACAACTATTGCACGGTGCGATACCAGCTGACCCAGATCATAAAATGTTAATTCAATCCGAAAGGAACATAATTTCGTGCAATCACCGGAGATATTCACTGAATACAACTCATTGGCGATATGTGTCCAGGGTCTCCAACAAAATTTCCAGGTCGAAACATGATGTCGGATGCTTGACGGCAGCAATCAATTCTGAACGGATGGAAGGATGCCAGCTCTTCACAACAACGGGGAAAATTCTAAATGGTCTATTCGTATCTTGCCCGCAGTTGCGAAGGAAAACACCATGGCAGGTGCCTGCAGCCGAACGGAAAACCATCTGCATCAAGACATCCTGAAAGGGAACTCGGGATCCATGAGACTGGATGGCTCATGACCTGAGTGGAGTGCAGCTGAAACAGAAACTGTTGGCATCCCGATGCATCTGCCCAAAAGGAAAGTGAAATCCAGAGCTCTTGGCTGGAATTAGGACCCCAGTAAAAACAATATGCTTTGCCTGGGTAGTGGAAAACAAAGGGAACCCCAAACAAGCAAAAAAGTAAAAAGGGGAACTAATTCTGGGGAAGAACTTAGGTCTCCCCTGACCTGTCGAGGAGCCTTCCAAAGCCAACAGCAACTTGGCGACAGGTCGCTACTGGAATTGACGTGCACCCCCTGGTTCTGTGATACAGCTGCTGGGCCATTCCAATCCGCAAGTCTTGTGGTATCGCGACTAGGGAACCACCGCCTTTCTACAACCCTGTACAAACCTGGTATCACACTCACTGAATCATAATACGGGATCCGATCCCCGCAGAGTTAAACAAGTCGAACTTGTACTTCTGGTTCGCAATGCTCCTGAGTTCACCAAGACAAGTGGACAAATCCAAGCTCCAAAGCGTCCTCTCCGATGCCGCGCCTTGCGTCCCAGAGCAGTGCGTTCAAGCGCCAGCGCAGCCCAAGCGCCCAAACCCACCGAGGCGCTAACCCATGCCGAATACGCCGCAGGTGCCGCGATAGCGAAAGCGCGGACGGGCTGAGCAGGAGGCCATCCACCTGCAAGTGTGGGAGATGTTGCTGGTGGTTGGTTGGTCGGTTGCCTGCTTGGTTGCCTGCTTGGTTGCCTGCTTGGTTGCCTGCTTGCTTGCTTGCTTGCTTGCTTGCCTGCCTGCCTGCCTGCCTGCCTGCCTGCCTGGTTGGTTGGTTGGTTGGTTGGTTAGTTGGCTGCTAGGTTGCGTGACTGCTTGGTTGCTTGGTTGCTAGCTAGCTTGTTGAGGGCAGGACTCCGTCGATCTTCAAGCAACACACATGGTTGAAAGGCTTAATGGAAATTGCCAAGCAGCCAACCAAGCAAGCAAGCCAGCAATCCAGCCAGCCAACCAAACAAGCAAACAAGCAAGGAAGCAGCATCAAGCAAGCAGCATCAAGCAACCAAGCAACGAGGCAATCAACCAACCAGCCAAGCTGGCAAGCAAGCAAGCCAGCCAGCCAGCCAGCAGGCCAGCAAGCCAGCAAGCCAGCAAGCCAGCAATCCATCCAACCAAGCAAAAGCAAACAAGACACATCCATCAAGTAGTCAAGGAGGCATGGACCCCCTCTGCCCCTCCCGAAGAACACGTAATGAAAAATGAAGAAACAAACAACAAGCAACTCGCCGCAGGAAACCCAACCAAGCGCAGAAAGTGGTGCCACTGCTCAGGGCTTTCTCTTGATCTTTGCCGAGCCGCGCCGCACTCCGCGGCGCGGTGCAACCAATGGCCAGTTGGTCGCAAGGGTCAAGCGCCCATGGCCAAGTTGCATGACGGCGTGTGCCCGGACATCCAAACTGAGCAGATTGACCTTTGGGTTGACACTCACTGACAAAACTGCAACAAAAAACACAGTTAAACTTCGACTTTGCGCAGATTGCAAATCTTGGGGATGCCACAAACGCCAGGTGACTAAACATTGGCTCCTGCTCGCGCGGGGCAACAAGGTTGGCTATAAGTCTGGCGATGAAATGGCTGCAACAGCGATTTCTTTGACAGACACGCCGAAGTGCTGGGCAGGTCAAACGTGCTCCAACCCCAACCCATCCCAATTGGAAAGCTAAGGCACTGGTCATTCTCGATATCTAAGGCTACGACATGCCTGACTCAGACGTGCGGCTGCTTCACTTGCTATTCATAGGGCGCAATAAACACGGTCTTTGGCTTGAAAGGAAAGTAGGCAACTAGCTAAGAGCTGGCAGCATGCCAAACAGGATGGTATGTCTGATATAACGCTTGTTCTTATTTGTCAATGTTGACAAACATGTGGGCGTGCTTCTCTAGGACGTGTGTGTGTGTGTGCTATCTGTTGGTTACTTGCCAGACGGGTTAAACAAGTTCAAATTTCTCTACCGTAGGGTGCAGGGGCATGGAGGGGTCCGAAATTCTACGTTTCTGGTCTGAGGCACGAAAGCGAACATGCAACTATACTGGAATTTTAACGGTGCACCATCCCCGCATCCAATTTTCAGGCGGGGATAGTCAGATGGTCCAAACGAGATGGATCATATCAAGGGCTCGAATGAGTGAGCCGCCAGCAGTCTCAACAAGCCGACCGGCTCACGATTGCTGCAGGCGAGTTGCTGGAGCCGCACCAGTTCTGCCCAATCCTGAGCAGCAAGTAAGTCATAATCAAAGACTGGAATTCAAAACGGGATACCCAAAACCTACGGTGACGAAGGCTCAAAGCTTTTTTGCCGCTTCTATTTCGGTGAAAGCTACGCAACGATTGCGGCTCAAGTCCAAAAATATATATTCTTGAAACCGAGGTAGACGGACGTCCTTGTGAGCAACAAGCAAACATGAACGTTGTTGTTACTTACCAGGGTGTTCCAGTTGCCACTTGGTGTACGACAAGTTGTTCCTACGCTGTTGGCAAGCCAATGTATGTTGGTCCAACAAAGTTGCCTTAAAAGAGCAAGTTCTAGACACCGGGTTGTGCCATGTCTTTTGGGCATTCCACCGTGGAACCAGCCAAGGGATCTGCCCCAACGAGAGCTTGGGAATCAGAGCAGCTTGCCCACTATCTTTTTCTCCACCCCACTAGCAAGGAATACAGGCCCCGCCTTTTCATCCGCTGGCAAGTGGGGTTGGCAAAGGGTCTCCCTTGACACGCATAGGGATTGGAGGATATATTATTCAGGTAGGAAGGCACATCCTCTTAGACTCGCCGCTTCGGCTCTCCACACAAGAGTCACTGGAGCTCTACTTCAAGCTTGTTTTTGTTACCCTGGTGCATCCAAGAGTTTGGGTATGGGGTCAAAAATAAAAAACCACCAGGATATGGACCGCAGGCTGGCCCATGACTCCATTTACAAGGGTTCCATTTTGGGTATCTATGTTTGACCCACATCCTTTTGACAAACTATGACAAACTCAGTCTGGTGTGTTCTTTGCCGGAACCGGCAAAGAACAAAAAGCAGGCGTGCCATCCTCCAACTCTGAGAGCCTTAGTCCGGATCCAATGACAGGTAGCTCCACAAAGAGGATCGCACTGGCTCAGGACGTTCTCCCCGAAAGCATCCAGCCGTGTTTGCATTGGTACATTTCTCAAGCTGGGGAGCATCCTTGGATGGTCCCCGGGTGATTGATGACCCGGATCCAAACAAGACGCACCCCTTAGGGTTAGATCTGCGAATCCTGGCCATTTCTACGCCGAAAGTGTCCATTGCAACTCACACATTGACATTGTGCTGTTTGGCTAAAAACATTTAGCACCCTAGTCATGTTTGGTTGGCTGAACATATGACCCAGCTTGGGCGACTTGAGCTCCTCACTGGGGGAGGCTGTTCAGCACCTGCATCACCAGCAAGGGCGAGTAGCAGGCCAGGGTGATCACCTCAGGGTCATGAGCCGAGGAATCTCTTTGGAAAACCTGCAGCGGCCTTTCGAATGCTGGTTGGTTCTTCTGCTGCCAGTTTTAATCTAATTCGAGTCTTCTGCATCTTGGTTCTTCTGGAGTGCTGGTTGGCTCCCCAATTTGGGTCGGCTGCCAAGGTCTTAGTTCTTCTGGTGCGTGATGCTCCAACGTTGAAGTGTTTGAGGGTATTGCGAACGACTGATGGACTTTGATCGCTGTAACAAACAAAAATAACGGCCCGAGCATAGGTGTCCTTTTTGGAAAAATTGATGGCCCTGATAGTTGATTGAACCACCAGGTAAACCAGGGCCCTCTATGTTTCAACCAAATCAACCAAAAAGGACACCTATGGACCCGAGTAGAACCCAACAATAATCCTGAGTTCCAGGGATACATGGGAGTGGACGTCAACGTAAAATCACAGATTGCTCAAAACGCCGAACTGACTGGCTGTCTGAGTTGATTTCCTTGGCCCGAGGTCCGAACTTGAGTATGGAGTCCAAGGACTCAGGATCTACAGGGATGAACAGGATGTAACTCGCCAAAGGATATAATGATATAACTCCACATTGTAACAAACAACTTCCATTTGGTTAAAGACCCCTGGAAAAATAGTTCCAGTAGTGCAGATTTTTCTAAAGACCAACATGGGAAACCAATATTCTTAAGCAAATGGAAGACAAGCCATCCAAGAACTGCTCGTCGCGCCCCGAGCCAACTTCGCCCCTGACGTCGTCACTGAGGCTTCCGCGGAGATCAGAAGCAGTGTGGAGTGGAAGCGGAAGAAAGCTCCACAGGCCTCTCCGTAGTGGGAGGCGATGTACCTAGGCCCGTTGCTTTACACAGCTTCCCTCGATTTTTCGGATTTACACATCACACCACCAAAAGGGAAACTCACGTTGCAAGTGGAATTGGCCTCAAAGGTGATAATCAAACTTACCAAAATGGGAAATATGATGAAGACTTATAGGAATCATGCTTACGGTTCGGTGAAAGTAGATTTCCAAGCAAAGCTATCCAACATGGGTTTACATGCCAGAATGGAAGGACACCAAATGGACGCCAATCGTTTGCTGAGTGGGGGGTTCATCAAGCTAAGGTTTTACTTATACAACCAAAAAATGGACATAGGTCCTTCCAGTGGGTCGGAACCCAGATGTGCACGGTCCCTTTTCCATGCCCGAAATCATACCAACCACCAAAAAGCCAGGATGGGTTTTGCGGTAGGTAACTTGGACGGCCTCTGTACAGGCCCTGCGGTACCGATGAAAAAGAAACACATCCTGCAGTACCCATTTAAAAGTTGAAGGGCATGGTCAGCACCTCAAGCCGTATCCTAATAGCCACCTGGAAGGAAGATGGCCTCCTGGGAAGAACCGCTGCTCCATACGCGCAAACCCTTTGTGCGCAATGGTCAAGGCTCCTTCTGGGTCGTGGTGGTTCTGTGCCAGGTTTTGTTTAGGTCTGATGACAACGTCGCGGCATCCCGAAGCCTTGGGAGAGAGTAGGTCTCAGGTCCCTTGAATTCCATGTTTGCCGGCTTCCCCTCCAAAAAGGAGCATAGGTTGCCACAAATGAAAATCCAGGGTTCATTTGGAAGGGTGGGGCCATGAAACCCATGAAGGAAGCCGTGTGTTTAGGTTTCAAGGCAAAGCAAGGACCCATGAAGTAAAACCCACTCAAACCTTAAGCCAATGCAGTTGTACGTGTATACATATATATATATATGTATATTCCAGTAGAAAGGTTAGAACAAGTGTACCTTTTTTTCTGTAGTCTATTTTAGTAGGGTAAAAGGCCACTACTGGGGACCTACTATTATACACAGGTAAGGGTCTCCCAACTGTTGTGAGTTTTCGGCGGGCGAAGTTTCTGGGTGCCGCGCTTGATGTCCCGAGTCTGCGGCAGGAACCGCCAGTAGATCTGGGAGCGTAGCTGGGGAAGGGGGCCAGAAGCATTTACTCTACTTCAGATTGTGGCACCCAACACTACATACATGTGAGAGGTCTGAACAAAGAGGCACATTCAGGGTGCTTCAGGTGTTCCTGTGGGACTTCAGCAAAAGATACATTTGATGGGGCTCTGGCATAAACACATGCCCCGTTTCTCTCCTGCGGATTAACATAGAACCCAAAACGATCGTCCATCTTGAGAGAAAGCTCCGTTTAGGGGACAACCCCCGCTTCTGGATTCCATGTTAATGTGCAGGGGAGAGACACAAACAGAGTGTAATTCGTCTGTCACCTATCTGTGTTTTCAGATGTGTTCTATTGCGACTGGTGCCTGGGTATGAAGATAAGGATCACGCAACAAAAGCCGGAGAGGTGTGACTAGCACAATGTCGCCAAGCAAAGGGTTGCCAACGGCTACCCGCTGTAGTGGTGACTGGAAGCAACGGCAATGGTTCTACAAAAGCATCACATATCCACTTTGCAGTTACCAGCATCGCATGAGGACAAATGAAAGATTATTTTTCAACAGGGCTGACTGGCAATGGAACAAGGCCCTGCACAAAATCTACTCAGGTTTTGTGTGTTGACCCCCTTGCTGGTACACAAGCGACACCACTTCAGAGGATGTCTATCTGGGTGAAACCGAAGGCAACATTGCTAGTTGTGGGGCCCGTTCTCTGTTTCGACACGTATCACCTTTTTTTTAGTGCTGGCCTCCTTGTTGTCAACAAAACAAGGAACCCTGCCCCCCAAGAGGACCTGCAAACCCGGTCCCGTTCTTTTCAATCACGATCCGTATTCCCGTGATTCTCTCGCAGAGAAGGTCAAACCCTGGGCTCCGGAAAACAGCAATCTCCACTCACGAATGGTTGTTCCACATGGGCGTCCCTACAAAATGGCAGATGGCCCTTCGGCATCGCTTTTCAAAAACCTTAACGTGGGTACCTCGACAAACTACACCCATACCGTACCTCTTCTCACATCTCTCTCGTCGCTATCTCTCTCTCTCTCATTCTGTGCCTCTCTGCAAAGCATCCTGGAAGAGACAAACAACACAAACTTCCACAGAGACGGACCCCTAAGCGCGCACATGCTTTCCGACAAACTGAAAACATCCCAAGGCAGGAGGCACCAACAAAGTCATAGGTCACTGGATTTCCACAGGTCGAGTGGGTTCCCATTGTCAGAGTTCAGGGTCAGGGTGCTGGAGGCCTGCAGTCAACCGTGGCTTCTGAGCCCAAGTCTGAGGCTCAGGAACTCTCTCTCTCTCTCTCTGTCTCTTTCTGCAGGGCGCACAACTAAATGTTGACAGCAATAGGCAATAGGCAGGGAATGATTCTAAGTGAAACATTATGCACGAAACGAACATGGAGGATGCCTCTAAAGATTTCTCTTCATGTCCGTTGTTTGTCGCAAAGCTTTGAATGTGTGCAGACTTGACGGCCGAGGCCGGGGCGGTATTCACCACAGCCTGAAGCCTTTTGAACCGCGTCGTGCTGATATCGATATCCAGCTTGCCAACGTCCTGATCACCGGGGGTAAAGTTGAAGTTTTGCCGAATTTTGGATGAAAATGCGAAAAGAAATGGCTATGAACCCTTTTGCACGGTTCACTCACCTCGGCTGATATCGGGATGTCTTCCGCGGTACCCAGCTGAATGCTTCCAAGAACCCTTTTCAGAACCCCTTCTACGATAGGAAGCTGTTGAGAACCCTTGTGGCTTTTCGGAAAGCCTTTGGTAATTGTTTCTCCATTCTATTCCTAGCACATCGGACAAAGCACCTGCACAGGGACGATTCATTATCCTATCTTCCCTTGCTATTCTCAGTAATACGTTACCAAACCTGAGTTTTTTGGAGGCTCCGCGCTTCGAACTGAGGATAGTTATGCTGGGTTGGTCGAAGAATGAGGACTGGCTTGGACCATCGACCGAATTAAAACAGTCTTTACGCAGGCACTGATATTTTAAGCATCCTTGCCTAACTTGTTCATGCTCCCGGACTACAAGTAGGTGGGGCTCAGTTTCTATTTCTGTTTGTGTACAGGTTCACGGCACGTAGATGCCGCAGACAAAACAAACAACCTGGCCGAATCATTGGAATCGTTCACCAGATGTAACCAAAACCGTTGATTCAACATTTAGGCTGCTTTCCGTTTATACTTTGGTCCACATCAACTCTTCGCTTCATCTATTGTTCACTCGCAAATTGCCCAAGCCCCGAATCCCATACCCCCGCAACAAAACTCGAAGCCTTCTCCTCCATTTGTTTGAGCCCCCAGAAAAAGAAACAACACATTTGTCCAGTGATTCCCTTCTAGACCAACAGGGCCAACATGAAAAAAAACCCAAAAACAAACACATGAGCCCGCACATGGCTCGGTTTTGGCTCCGTTTCGTCCTTCTCCAAGTGCTGGATGTTCACATCCAAACCGCCGGCGCCCACCACATTGATGGCCCTCTTGTGGCCCTGCGACACCTAGGGATTTGGTCGAGGGCCCAAAAGGTTGCACTCCAAATGCCAGGGCTCAGGGTATTGTTGGAAACCTGGTTACTAGAGTTTTTGGTCAAAGAATACTCTAGTTTTTGGTCAAAGCTTGTTGGAGACCAAAGCTTTTTGGGAAATACCGCTAATACCGCCTTTTGTGGGAAGGGGTTGAGATGATACCCTAAAGACAACTTGCAGTTGGAGTAGGGGGAGCCTTCTGATGTAAGAGCAAAAGCAGGGTCAACGTACACAGAGTACCGAGGGATCCGATGGGGGACTTTGAATACTATGGATCGACTTCTGAATTCAGGCACTTCTGCTACACTCACCCCCTTGAACGAATCCCAAGATTCAACACCAAGGAAGCCATATCACCACATCGAATTTAGCACCTGGCCAGTCCCGGTAGCTCAACCTGACAGCTTACTGTGAATACGCGCAAGTCAAAAGGGCCCGGTTGATGAAATCGACGGCGCAAATGTTGAGCTGTGTCTCCCGGTTCATTCAACTTCGCCAGGTGTCACAAGGTACACAAGGCTATTTTCCAAGCAAACAAAACCCTCGGCCGGAAAACAGATGCAGCTATTCATGGGAACGATTGTTGCAGACGAGCCAACGAGCAATCGGAAGGCTGGGAACCATAGGCTCTTAACCCATCTGACAAGGCTGTATAATCTGGGCTGTCCGCCGATCCCCCGCTAAAAGTGACTCACTTTTAGGGGGTTAAATGGAATCCCCACTAAACACTAAACGGCCAAAAAGCTAAGGGGATGGATGGGAGCCACCAAGTAATATATGCACTTCCTGACTGGCCCAATTCAAGTCCAAACAGTGTGTGCCTCACTAAAATCAGCTTAGAAGGACTTGGAGTCGAGACATACAGGAAGCAATTTCATCCAGAAAGCAACTTGGTCGCGCTGCTTGCTGTGTGGTTTTCTCCAGAAGTCCCCACGATTGCTCCCCAAGCCCGCGTAGTAAACAGTAAAACAGTGGGTCTACAAAACCTCGGCCCAGTAGGATAGGAAAACCAGCTATGAACAGGGGCTCGAGCCTCGCCCTGTTCAGGTGGCGACTTGTTGTTTGTTTCTTGAAGCCAAGCCCTCAAAACGAAAGAAGTCGCAACCTTGGCCATTTAAGCCGTTTGTTTTGTCGTTGTCCAAATTCGGGAACCCAAACTGAGGGGGCCCGTTCGCGTTCGAACTGAACAAAGGGGCACACCCAACACCTCTGAGGCACCAACCTTTGGAACTGTACTCCCAGTCCTGTCAAGGCCAAGTGTTGCCGTTCGGGTTCTTGGTGGAACGTGTAACGGCACTTCAGTAGAGAGGAACGCAACATATCCTCCCATGGCAAAACATGGAAGGACCCATTCCAAAAGACACATCTCCCAGAGGGTCTGTATAAATGTCATGTGGGGAGGGTGTGAGCAATGAACATAACTGGTCCCCCCAACAAAACATGGAATCAAAACTTGGGGCTCGGACAGGCAAGGGTCCCCCTAATCTGCCCTCGTCCCCACGCATATTGTCAGTGACAGACAAACACAAGCGCGGACAAGGCTTACCACGGATTGGTTGGGCGGTCAAACGGACAAGCCGAAAGCTTGAAACCAACTGCGGGCACCTGAAGCAACATCAAATTCACGCTTTGACAAACTGGGCTCAAGCCCTTGTGGGAGCGAGTGCCTCGAAAGGCGGCACACGGTGACACCAGGATCAAATAAGGGGTGGTACATTTTGGCAACCCTACCAGC
>CAUJNA010003474.1:277500-282500 GCA_963377175.1 Effrenium voratum | reverse complement strand
GCAAGGGAATCGAGCCACGGGAAGGTGGGCCCCCTTTGGTCCTTGCAAACATCACTCACTTGGCTCCAATGCCCGCGAGTACTCAGTACTGTCGGCACAGTAAACAAAAACCACTGCCCGTTTAAAAAAAAGGAACCAAAAACTGCCGGTTGCTGCAAACTGTACCCATCTTGGCAACAGGGGGGTTCAGGTGTTGCGTAGCACATTCCTGCAACGAGGAATGGGCGGGAAGGAAGATAGCAACGCTGCCAGTCTTTAGATGACCCTACAAGAGCACCACACTACACATTGATCTTGTTTACCAAAAGACATGGGACTTTGATTTTGATGGGAAATTTGGGTGGGCTGCCACCAAAGTCCTCCTGGCTATGTTTGTCAGTTCCTCATATTCCAAATGCTGCAATGGCGTTCTCACAAAGTGCATGCGATTGGAGCCGGTTCTGACTCTCAAAAAAGGACAGTCAACAACGCGAGCGGACATGTTGGAACTTTCAGTAAACACGACATCAGTTTGTTTCCAAATGGGGCACCACGACCCCACTTGTGTGGTTTCCCTGCGGTTGCTCTTGCAAACAAATAGTGAGGGACTAACCCATTCTTAACTGTTGGTCTTTGCCTGTATTGTAGACTAACCCAGTATGAACTGTTGGCTACTATGTATGGTCTTTGGCTTTATATTACCCTCCGCCCCCTGTACACAAATAAACCCCGTCTAGGTCCTCCATTAGACAGGTTAGAATAAGGGTACCTTTTTCTGTAGTCTATTTAGTAGGGAAACCCTTCCAACCAAAACAGGGGTGAGAAAGGGCACCTAGCGGGGGGACCTAGCCGAAAAACCCCGTATCGTAAATTGGAACATCTCAGCTCGCTTCGCCTTGCTCGGCACGCGGCGCACTCTTTCCCGAGCCGATGGCGTTCCTGGCGCTCGCCGATCCAAACGGCCGAAGGCTCGTGGGTTCTCCTGAAAGAGGTCTTGTCCTGGGTGGCACTGGGACAAATGGGCCCCTGAACTGACTGTGACTCTGACAAGTTGAACTTGTTGTTGCTCTAGTGGGCATTTTGCCAAAACAAGGTCAAAGTGTTGGCGACACCGAACAAGGCGCTGTGGGGCGAATCTCGATTTGCAAAGGCAATAAGGGTCCTTGGTACGTGAGCAGGTGCCTCTGCAAGTCCATTCTTAGATTCCAAGGGACCCTCTGGGCAAGTTGGTCGCTTTGCCCGAAATGGTCTAAAACGACTCGGCAGCAACACGTGGAAAACTGGCCCCCGTGCTTTAGTGATGCGTCCAGCCCATGTCCCTTGTTGGATGGGTTAGTGGGGATGGTTGAAGAAGAACTTGTGTTATAAGTTTAAGATCCTAAGCAGGCAACCATCTGAAAATTCTAGCCGTTTCAGGAAAGTCAAGGGCAACTGTCCCGCCTTGATCCAAGCTTTGTGTTGCTTCTCCGCGCCAACACAGCTGGTCTCGAACTCCCGGATCCTGGCGAGGGCGAGCCATCCGCACGTGTCCCTTCTGTGGGCATACATTTCAATAAGTAACCCCCTGAAAAGTGGTTGGTGGACAACCACCTAAATGATTTGCTCCAAAAGGTCCCCAATAAAAAAGAAAAAATCGGAACCTTCTGGTTGTGATAGAAGCTCAGAGTCTCTCAGGCAAGAACTCTCTACACGGGCGGCCGGATCCCAAGCTGGAAACAAGCCCATGCCGAGCGAGGAAGATCTTGCTGGCGTGCCATAAAATGACCAACACATTCTGCAAGGGCTCAACTGTTGCCGAGGTGCTGCTTTGCCTCTGGCACAGCTCGGTGCTTCATAAGAGTTTGCGTTCGCATTCTGATGACACTTCAGGGTGGTTTAGGCTTGATGGGAAAATTGCGGGCAGATTCGACGTGTTTATTGGGACGCTAGTAATGTAGTGTAATTTTGGGTAGGTGGAGGGCAAATGAGTGGGATTGGCACTGCCAGGCTTGCTTTAGGTTTGTTTGGCAGGCTTCATGATTTGCATGGTTTGGAGGTGGGGCGACAATATCCAGTATGCTACTTAGCTGGCCGTTAAGCCTGCTCAAAGCTTTCAAGGCCAGTTGGGCTACAACCATGGCAAGCACTTACGAAGCTGGGCTGTAGATCCCCTAAAGCCCAGAACATTTCAGTGGGTTAAATGGAAACCCAACCACTAGCTGAAACGCTCAAACAGCGAAGGAACCGGAGGATTCGCTGGGAACCTCCAAGGAAGTCTGAAGTACCGCTGCCGTCGACCGTCGATGCGTGTCCTCCCCGTGAGGCCGTGGACCAAATCCTCGTAGTGCGGCTGCAGCGCCCCATCCACGGCGTTGAAGATGTGGTGCACCTCTCAGCGTCTGGCGCCGGGTTGGGACAGGTCCCACGGGAGAGTTGAGCAAATAACTTGCGATCGGTGCGATAGGCAGGGAACGAGACTTGGAATGACCCCCAAAAACCAAAAAACACCATCCAACTGGTGGTTTTCTTTTTTCGGCGGACCCCCAGGTTCATTTCTTCATTCCCCTACCTATCGCACCAGCAAGATAACACGGGTGGTTTCCCTTTAAACCACCGGAACGTTAAGCGGGATGCTCCCTGCAAATTGGGGAAGCCTTTTGGATGATAGCGGGAAACAGCATGAACTGGAGGTCCGATGTTTCCAACAAACATGTTGAACCTGGACCCTCTTCTGGATGGTGCTTACTATAGAAGACCCCTTTAACACGGTACAAAAAAGGAGACCCAACCAATGTGAGAGATGCCCTATTGTGGGAACTCCCGGCATGGCATCTGGGACATGAAAGAGGTGTGTCCTCAAACCAGTTGAGTTGCCTTTTCGCGTGGGGTTCAAGAGAAACAACCAATATCCATTTGTTTAAAGTCAGCACCAGCCGAGTTTTTCCTCAAGCTCGTTGAACTCGCTTCGGAGACCCGGGGCGTACCCGCTTTTCGAAAACCAGCTTGAAGGGCGTAAGTGGTCGATGGTCATTCAAGCCCCAGGAAGGCGACACAAATCAACACGGAACTCGCCAGTCGCTGCATAGAGAAAGGTCAGCGTACAGTCTGGCCGCAAGCACCACAAGCTGTCCAAGCATCTTGCTCTCAATGCCTGCACAGACAATCCCAAGCTTTGAACATGGCCTTGAGTGGACCCCCGCTTTAGTTGACCCTTAACACGAAACCAAAATGAAACCAGGCATTTTTGGAGGACCCCTATGTTGAGAAGCAGCCCTTTCAACACGCAAGATTGCTGATGGTAGCCTTAGGCTCGGTTCGCAGCCGGCCGTGGTAAAGAAAAAGCCAATCCCTCTCTGGCGCTTTTTTTCCCCCACCGCTCTCTGGGGTCGAACCCCGTGCCTCATGGATCCAAATGGCCTGAAAAGGCCTGGCCTTTCGAGTCCACCCCCCCAAACCACCTGCAGCTCGGGATAACTGCGTGCCTCGTTTGGTGCATTTGGTGCATTTGGGAAATGGATCAAAATTAAACCACCAGGGGACCACAGGTTTTAGTCATTTCCATTTATCAGGGGGCCATTTTGGGGTTGCCCTATTTTTGACCCACAGCCATTTGGGGAAATGGCCGCGCCACCTGATCCAAAAGCCCAGGCCCGAAAAGGCCTGACCGCAACGAGTCCCCCCCCCCCACCCCACCCCAAACCGCCTGCAGCTCGGGATACTCCACCTAGCCGAAGCTCGAAACTGAGAGACCCCATGATGAATGGGACGCCATGCACAGCCGAGTCAAAGGTTCAAAGGCGTCTCTTGCCCTTGGTAAAGGCTTAAAACACGAAGTGAGGCAACAAAGTTCCCTTATTCGCTGGTGACATCACCCACCAACTATCCTAGTTGTAGATGTAAGCTCTGCAAGATAGTTTCCCACGGTCTCCCCTTACGTACTGCAATGGCAGAGGGAAGCACTGGGCCATCTTCCCAACAATCATGGATGTGGACAGTCCTAAGCCCTCCGATCGTCAGCTTCCGTGATTGGAGGGAGGGCAGGTGGCATAGGTAAGGGCACCTGAGCGAATGTTTGCGAACCTAAACAGGGTTAGTGGTGACCACATCCGTTTTGCCCCTATTAGGGGGCTTGTCTAAATAACCGAAAATCCCTCTTGCCAACACCATGTGAAAGGATTTCACTTGATCTTCAAAGGCTTCATTTCTGGGAGCGATTTCTGGGGTTCCAAATGCACCGCATTTCAGCGATGCAGCTCCCTCTCTTGTAACTGGGCTGTCCTCAGATACCCCGCTAAAAGTTTAACTTTTAGTGGGTTAAATCGAAATCCCCACTAAAAAGCTCAAAGGCCAAGGGGATGGCTGGGAGCGAGCAAGGTAAGAGTCCACTGGGTCTCCCTAGACTCCTCCAAACGGTGAAGCGGCTCTGGGCAAACCGTCCGAAGCTCCCGCCCGGCGACGTCTCCGGCTGATTCGCTTTGGCTGGAGGGGCAGGCAAGGGGAATCAATGGCTTTGGCCAGGCATCGCACAAACGCGATCAACTTTTGGTGCGATGAGGAGGTTCATTGTCTCAAAGCTTCTAAGGCAGGAACTTTTCAAATGCAAGCAGACCGAAGCTTACTTGATGTTCAAGGTACGAAGGAAGTTCTGCCGCTTGAGGACTATATCTTGGAAAGGGATGGACCCCATGGATTTTCAAACATTCATACTGCCGGTTTGTCTTTTCAATGTCAGCCGCAATTGTCGAGAAGAGCCTTGCTAGCAAGTCGAGTCATGCCCAACTGTACTAGCGCAGTATGCCTCATCAACAGCACCAGCAGAAACCGAGCAGTCCTCCGAACGTAAGCAAAATGCACTGCACCTCTGAACGACCATCCCATTTCAGCAAACCTGCGACACGCGTAGTAGCCAAGACCAGAACCGCCAGTTGTGAAGCTTCATCTTTCTTTGGCAAGCTGGCGACCCCGAAGCCAAGTGAAAAACCACCTAAACCAAGAAAAATCTGGCCGTGGTGTCGTTGTGTTTTTCTTCTTATTGTTTTTTG
>CAUJNA010003474.1:142500-270000 GCA_963377175.1 Effrenium voratum | reverse complement strand
CTGCAAATGGCGCCATCATCCTGGGTGAGCTCGTTTACTCCCCCCAGGTGTTCCCATTCTCATCTGCATGTTTGCTGCTCTGTTGAATGAGAAGTCATGTCAGCAAAAGCCAAACAACTGCAGCTTCAAAAAGCTCCTTGAGCAACCACCCACTCTCGATTTGCCCAAACCCAAGTCGACTGACAAAGGCTTGCTAAGGACGTAGTCCAATCCGCTAGGATCAACTGACTGGGACATGAAAACAAACAAACAAACAAACAAACAAACAAACCAACAACCAACAAACCAACAAACCAACAAACAAAACAAACAAAACAACAAACCATGCAGGTTCCCCTCAAGTCTGGCCCGTGTGCCTTCTGAAGGCTCATGCTTTATCACCAAGGCTGCGATTTTTGGTCCAATGGGAGATACGATGCGATTCCAAAAGATCTCAGAGGCGATTTGGTCACTCCAAAGACCAGCGTTTGGCCTTCAATTGCCCACATTTTCAAACATGCTCCGCCGAGAAGAACCACCAGGGTTCACCATTGAACCAAACCGACCAGCAACATGTATGTCCAAGGGAAGACTTGCTTTTTGCGTGAGCAAATGTTTCACCCCAGCCCGGCAATTTGATCACACACGGCATCATGTGCCTGGCGCTGCCTGCTGCTGTTTTTGCCAAGGGCCTTGTGCCCGACAGGGCCACAGGAATATTCGCGAGTCCCCTTGGGTTTTGCCTGGGAGTTGGTGAACCCTGCAAGCCATCCTAAAATTGCGCATGCAGCTCGTCTTGATCGCTCATTGCTTCAAAGCTGTCAACTGGTAGCGTGGCCATTTCATTTGACACCCCGTTTCTTCAGTCGGGCAGTGCGCCCCTCGTTAGTTTCCATTTGCTTCAGCAGCTATGCCTCTTTAGCCGGGATCTTGACGGAGCACGGCTCAAGCACCGCGAACCAAAGAGCCACATGTGCCGATCGCATTGGTTGAAAACACTAGATACCAAAAGGACAGTGTGGTCATCGAGGAACACTTTGCTACAAAACGGTTTTGAGGGTGAGTTGTGGCAACCCCATTCGCCCAGCTTCGGCCCATTTCGTAAAATGGCCTGCGCTGCCCGCGTTCGCCACGGCAGCATCGTCGGCCTCTAACCTCGATTGCCGAGCAGTGAGGACCTGGGAGTCTTTTCTGGGAGGTGAAAGGGTAAAGCAGCAAAGCATGCCCGTCTTGAGCGGCTGCAAAGAGAAGCCAACAAACAGACCAACAGTATGTTAAGTGAAACTTTTGGGATGGTTGTACAAACGGAACAAAAGAAATCAACCAGTTCTCGGAGACTTTTCTCTTTGAAATACGTACTGTAAGCCAGCACATCGATTCAAGAGATGCAGAGGACATGTTTCATGGCAACCCGCCAAGGGAAAAGGACCGACTTCCTGGACAACTGCGATGGGAGGAGAGCACGAATCTAGGCAAATGATGTGCAATGATGCACATCATTCCCGTGGGGGATCTTCACACATTTGCGAGCACTCCAAGAAAGCCCTGACTCGGGGGGTGTTCAAGTCCAGATTATGGGGACCGCCAAGTTGAACCACTGTTACCGCGTGTCGACAAAATCGAGACGCTTTTGGGGCCATTGCCGCAGCCGGTTTGTTTGCCGGAACACAGCAGATGAAAACTAAGCATCGCCGCGGTTCAAGTGTTACCCAGCCGGCCATACCTACAGTAGTGGGCGGGGTATGGCGCCTTTGCCACCTGTCTTGAGATAAAGTTCGAAATACCTTGAAGAATGCGCCTATTGGGACCAATGTGGAACTGATTGCCAGTTCCCGGTGTAAAACTCAAGGCCTGTTGCTGGTACCTCTTTACAGGATCCAGCATCCCAAGCTGAGGCACAGGGGAGACCAGGGGAAACGGCCTAAATGTTGGGAAAGGGCCTAGATGTCAGCTCAACACATGAAGGCCGTGCGCAAGAAGGGCCTTGTCGCCGGAGGGAGCCCCCGGGAAGAGCTAAGATCTTACAAGGCCTTGGACGTCGCCTTGAAGCTGAGACCATCTGATGCTTCGCCATCGCAACATGGCGCTTCGAAGCGCCACTTCCAAGCGAATGGATCACCGGGTTCATAACTCAAAGTGGTTGCATTTCGAGGTGTCGGGTCCTAGTGGTTTCCCTTGGAGCCATCCCATCCACATAACGAACTTCAATGTTCAGTGCTTCGTGTGAGAAATTGATAGGCACCCAAGTACCCGGAATCAATCCGAAATCATTCGTTCCTCAAGAAAATTCAAAGACAAACATACAATATGGAACCCACCAGCCATGGCCCTTAACCTCCTCGTGGCGGTCGCTTTTCGGGTTCTATGCTGATGTTGTCCCCACCAAACCCAGGGACAGCCCCCATATAAAAAAAAAAAAAAACAGGGGTTTGTTTATCCGGGGTCAACCTTAATCTGCCGAAGGTAAACCCTGCTCAAACAGCTGCTAGGCCCCGACGGCTCTTCCGCCTCGCCTTTCACGCCTTTTCCGCCTTTCCTTACGAGCGCGGCCATGCGACACGGGTCTATGGAAACCAAGCAAGAGGCTGTCGCCCACTTTTGAGACGGACCCCGTCGACGATAAAACCTCTTACGGAGGCCACCGAAACACGAGATCCGCCCAACCATGGCAAGTTCGGTTTGAGTTGTGGAGTGAACCCAAACGTTAAACTAGGCTTTCCTCCGATGTCACTCAATATTCGAACGTTGACTGAATATGAAGCAGAATCTGAATATCGCGTTTTTGCAGGCACCCTAGAATAATGATGCGTGCAAAACGGCCCACAACCAGCGTCCCAATACTCGTAAGTTCCCGTTGGTCCTGTGGCCTTTTAAAACCTGTTGTGCGACTCAAGGAGTCAGCCTGACCGAACTCTGGAAAGCGGTGGCGCTCTGATGTGTCAAAGTCGAGGTGTGTAAGCAGGTAACCAGCGCTTGACCGTTGGTCCCCTGGAAAAAGATTTTGCACGGTCTGACTCAAACGATCACCCCTCCCCCTTCGTTGGCGTATGTCCCCAAGAAAACGTAAATGTCTGCATTGCTTCTGCAAAGCCACCTCAAAACGAGTACCAACTCAAAACCAAACATACCCCAAAACTTTCTCCCTATCCCACAAAACGACGAGGCGTCCACGCGCCGCTTATTGAAAACCACCGACTCAAAAGAGACATAGAGTCAAAGGCGTGTCCTCGCTCAGTTGCTTCCAAAGGGCTCCTTGCCCTTGCCCTTCGGCTCTTTCCCATTCTCTTTGCCCTTTTCCTTGCCCTTTGCTCCTTCGACGCGTGATGCATGCGTGACCATGTGTATGTATATATGTATATATATATATATATATGGCTGTGGGTCAAAACCAATGGTACCATTTTGGGGTAGGCGCACCAGCCATTTAGTTGGGATTGGGATGTTCACTGTGGGGGTACGGGATTTTGACCCATGGCCATATAGCCTCCTACAAATGAACATAAAACCTGACACGGGGTTCCTTTGAAAGGAACATGGTTTTCCAGGAGCCCCCTGCCAGGTTCCACGACACTTAGTGGGAGGGTGTGGGTCGACTAAGGGCAAGCAACCTGCTATAAAGGCTTTAAGGGTATTTCCTTGACCCTCCGAAACAGGAATGGTTCAGGCTAGGTTCCAAGGTCGGAACCTTAACGAATGCGAGGCGTGCTGAAGCCATACAGCAAGCAGCCGTGAGAGCTGTAATTTGCTACAGGGTTGAACCCACCGGCCTTTAGATTGCTCACATACGGAGGGTTGAAGAAACACGAAACAAGAAACACAGAAAATTGGGGGGTGGGGGGTGCTTCCGTCTCTCACAAAGGCAAACACGCTCTCGCCCCAGGTCAGCCCTGTCAGGGCAGGTTATGTGTCCATTCCAGGCGTGATAACAGGTTCAAAAGAAGCTCGCAAGCAGAACAAGTCCAGTTTCCAGCCGTCAAGCTTTAAGTTCAAGTCAAGTGCTTCAACCAAGCCGCAAAGCCCGGCCGGCCTTTAACCGGCGATCGAATCTTAACCGATAAACTATCTGAACATATATTTGGAGCTTCTAGCTGCACTTTTCTCGGCTCTGAAAAAGACTGAAATGTGGGCTGTGTGGTCGAAGACGAGCCGCGAGCGATCCAAAATTGCCCTTTCATCGTGTTGCGCAAACCTGGTCTTTTGGTCGAATGAAGCCGCCCTTTCACACGCAGGTTTGGCTCAAATATCAGGGGAAAAGGCAACAAAAGGAACCCACAATTGCCGCTTGCCCGAAAAACATATCTTTGTTTAAAAAAAGGCAGCCAAAAGAAACACGTTTGGAAAGTTCTAGGCTACAATGCGTACGAGTCTGCCACGTTGGGTGTTGTTTTCTGAGGGTCTATCAAGTTGTTTCTAGTGTTTGTTCTATATGCTTTAGTGGTTTTCCAAACTCAGGCCAGGGCGGCTGCTTCTGATATACTGGTATAGTATATCATCCTGTGTTGTGTATATACATATATATATATCATTATACGATATCTATGTATATATACATATAAACGGTATAGGTAGAAATACATACACCTGCATATGTGCACACACACACAAACACTTGTAGAATAAATACATATCAACACATATGTAGTATATAGTCGATGAAGACCCCCCCCTCGCCCAATTCGGGATGCCTCTTTCCCTTTGGGCCAGAACTTGGCGACGTGTGACTCACTCGGCCAGGAGATGGCAAACCAAACGCATCAGTTTGGGTGCTTCCTATAAGATTCTACCCCCCTACCTTAAAGGGACACCATCGGGGTGAACTATCTAACTCACACACCTGAGAAGAACCGCACACTCCGAGATAGGAACTTTGATAAAGTTTCGGTAGTGATATTTATGAGGTCTTAGAATACAGAGGAAACATCTAAGAATGATGCCAAATGCGACTTGGGCCAAAATGGCGAACATGCGAACATTCTTCCGCGAATCGTCTGGCAGAGAGACACTGAAGACTCTGTTGCAGCCTTAGGTCGCCGATGGCCTTGATTGACTCGACCATACAGGCGGCGACTGAAATCCCGGTTGGCCTAAAACAGAAGTGAGTCAGAATATGTGTGTTATACTACTTAGACTCTCTCACCTTTCCTGCGACTACTCAGCGCGCATTGGAACAAATGATGCCATGTTTGCTGGTCGTTGATCTCAAACCTCAATTAAGACATGGAATTCACCGGAAAACTGGACATTGGACATACGGTATTTTGATAGTGCGAGGGATAGGGGTCTGTACTGGCTGGCTGAGATGCAAGGGGTTGACCTCAGAAAACACGTCGGTTTTATCCAGGCCAAGTTTTTTAAGCCACCTTAGCACGTCGCATTTTATCAGCTGGATTTTGTGCGGTGCCAACATGGGCCAATGTTTTTGAGGGGGTGGTTGGACTACCACTTTATCAGTGCATTTTAGCCGGGGGCGGGGGCGAGGGGCCCGGCCACGCAGCGGTTTTTGGCTCAGCTTGTATCCTGATTGCCCTTGTCTGGTCGCAGCCTGAGACCCAGATCCCAGGTTCAAATCCGCCTTGCTCTTGGATTGGCCAGCCCTCCATATGGCAACGGGGCAATCCAGGAACACTGCCAGGTTTTTCCTTTTGCCCTAAAAGGGGTTCCTTCGTTTTCCTCTTCAAGCAGGCGAAGAAACACTTACACCCATTTTCGTTGCGCTTTTGACCTTTTGGATTGCTTCGCAAGCCTTTTCCTATACCAGCAGCCCCTGGGCCATAAGCTGAGGTTTCCACAGGGTTCCTTAGGTTTTGCCGACTTGGGGTTTGAGGAGCGGAAGCACTTCACGGCTTCCCCGGTCCATTTTTAGCCATGGGCCCGAAAGGTTAATCCTTCTTTCGTGAAAACCCTGAAATGATGCGATTCCCTTGCAAATACCAGCAAGCAGTGGTGCAAGATTTCGTCCATCCACAGTACTGCACGGATTTCGTCCATCCACAGTATGTGATTTCTGGGTGGTTTAAGTATCACCCTATCCTTTTCCCTGTTCCCTTGAAAGACCCTAGCTGGTCCGCTGGGTTTTGGCTGCCTCGGCTTGAGGGGGCCCTGGGCTACACTGATGGCATGTCCTATTTTAGGGGCTCCTTGTTTTGGTAAACCTATTGGAAAACCACAATTTGCGGGACCAAATCTTAAAGACTCCCTGATTTGGCAAGGTGTTCTAGAGTGGTGGCTCGAGGTCGTGTGCTTGTGCGGGGGCAAGCGGGGCGAACCCCCTGAGCGCGGAAGCGCTGCAGCGGGGCGGACATTCTGCAGAGGAGGCGGGGAGGTCGGTCGGCATCGCTGGGCCTGCCTCCCGTGGCCTCCAGATCACAGAAGCGCTGCAGCGGGGCGGACCCCCTGCAGAGGAGGCGGGGAGGTCGGTCGGCATCGCTGGGCCTTCCTCCCGTGGCCTCCACATCACAGAAGCGCTGCAGTGGGGCGGACCCCCTGCAGAGGGAGCGGGGGGGTCGGTCGGCATGGCTGGGCCTTCCTCCCGCGGCTTCCGTAGTCAAACGCTGGGGGTCTCATAAAACACCCAGACATTCCCAGGAGTTTGAAGGTGCAGGGGGGGATGCTGGAAGACAGCTTTCCTCTTCGGGAACCTCACGAATTTCCACGTCCATGATTGTTGGAAGCGCTAAACAAAGCCGGTGCTCTGCGCGAGGCCGGCGGTGCAACACTTGAGCAGGCGGAAGATTCCACGGAGGTGCCACGAGAGACCCGGGAGCAATTGCTCATTGATCTTATTTGCATAGTTTTGCGGGGGGGCATCTGACAGGGGCAAGGGGTCTTGCTTGCTTCGAGTGGCTCGGGGCGTTTTTCGGTAACGAGCGCTGCTGTTTTTTGCTTTGACGCCTTGCAGGCGGAAGATTTCACGGAGGTGCCACGAGAGACCTGGGAGCAGTTGCTGGAGCAGGCCCGGGATGGAGTCCATTGGGCTCATTGGATCTTATTTGCATGATTTTGCGGGGGGGGCAAGGCGTTTTGCTTGCTTCGAGTGGCTCGGGGGCGATTTAAGCGGTTCCATTCAGTGATGCGGGGGAGTTTCATTCAACGGTATCATCCGCCAGGCAGCCAGGGGCTAAGGTGCATGTGCCGGGATGCCCTTGCACCTTATCTGGCCGCAGTGATCTTATCACTTTTTTGGCCACACGTGTCACTCACAGGGTTCCGGAGATTGCTTGCGATGGCACTGCTGGATCGACCTTTACGTATCGGCACGGATTGCGCCGGCATGGACACACCGATCATGGCCCTTGAGCAGCTTCAGGTCGACTTCGAGCACTGCTTTGCTAGCGACAACACCAAGGCTGTTAAGAGGCAGCTGCTGGCCAACCATGCCCCGCAGATTTTCTACGACGATCTCATGGGGCGTGCCAACCAAGATCCAGCCGTGCCAAGCGTAGACCTGTACATCTCAGGCTTTCCGTGCCAGCCATTTAGCGCGGCTGGAGTCCAGCGAGGGCTGTTAGACAAGCGTGGTCTTGTCTTCTTTGGCTGCGCCAGCTTCATCGAGGCAAAAGCCCCTCGAGTCTTTCTTCTGGAGAACGTCAAGGCGCTGCTCTCCAACGACAAGGGCCGCACTTTCAAAGTTGTCATGGACACGTTGGCCAATTTGCGCAGTGGCGCGTATCATGTGGAGTGGAGACTTATGGACACTCAAGCACACGGAGTTCCACAAAGTCGCCCCCGAGTTTACATCGTTGGCATTGACAAGGCAATTTCCGCGGGACAAACAAACACTATAAGCGCAGAGAAAGGGAGAGAGAGACAACACCGAGCACACGCACAAGAAAGGAAACTAGCGGCTGCAAGGGAATGCAAAGATCCGAAACCGAAGCTCTCTCATGTTGATTGGTTTTTGAGAACGTGTTCGCAGGGCAAAGCCAAATCAGACACGGGCGGTAATGTGTGCGTGTGTGTGGTCGTCCACTTGCAGTCCGCTGGCAGGAAGCCCTGCCGCAGTCCTTCAACGGAATCCACTGGCCATCCGAGCTGCCGCTGCAGTCAGCAGAGAGGTTCCTGGAGAAAAGGAAGCACGTGCCCACGAAGAAGGACTTGCCTCCAAAGACCGCCTTGAATTGCCGACGGAACTTGAGGGAAATCATCAGCTTGCTGAATGAGATGGGTCAGGACTGGACCTGGTCTGCCCAATGCGCCTGAATGTGTCAAACGTGTTTGCTTGACTACAACATCGCGTGATTCTGGCTTGCGTGTTGGATGGGTTAATATGCAAGAGCCGACCCTTCAGCGTGAGAAAAGGATAATGCCAACAAATGTGTGGCAAACACTGGATGCTTGTCTTGGCAACACTCATTGCAAGTTCTTGAGCGCGCGCCAGGACCCCTTCCAGCAGACTTTCTTCATTGACATTGACGCCAGCAAGAAGTTCCGGCACTACATGCACGACAAGTGCATGTGCATGACCAAGAGCCGGCCATATGGCCATTGGATCTCTTCACGTGGCCGCCGTATGTCGTTGAATGAGATGCTGGCTTTCCAAGGCATGGATGCCAGCCGGATCCGCCAGGCCGCTTGGCATGTTCGGCAATCTCTTTTCAAAAGACTTGGGCCACCTTTTTAGACGCTGCTTGTGAGTGTATGAACCCCATTGTTCTTTGTGACGCCTTATTGCGAACCTGTAGTAATCCTGATGCAGCGGCAAGGTGGTCACGGACCGACAGCTTGGGATGCAGATTGGAAACGCAATGTCGCAGTGCGTGCTGGAGCGTCTCTTCATCAAGCTTCTGCCGCTGACCGGCTTGGTGACCCCAGATTTTCCGCTCCACGACCGCTGGGCAGATCAAGGAAGAGCCCCCCAGTCACAGAAGCGGGCTGCACTGCTTCCATTTAGGATTGAACGCCCAGCGTTGCGCAAGTGACACAGACTTCCTGGAAGCGCAAAGCGTTCAAGGAAGGGTAGGAAGGCAACCGTGAATACTGTAAGCCGTGTGATCCCTGATTCTGCGAAAGCAATTGTGCATCAGCAGTGTTCCAGGGCGTTTGAATGCTTTTGACTCAGTTTGCGAAAGGCAGAGACATTTGCAGGAGGCTGTTTGGTTGCTGAGCTGCCGTAATCTCATGTAATTTGGATTTGGGCTGATGTGACATCAGCATAGCTCTTCGAGGATTGTGGTACGCCCTGGAGACAAAATGCCCGGCAATCGTGTAAGCGCATGGGCACATGTGTGTAGTGTTTGATGTGGCATGATGATCCAGCAAGGCCTTGATGAAAGTATTGTGCAATGTGCATGTGGTAGACACGGTGACGTCTTCGCTGGGCTCATTGGATCTTATTTGCATGATTTGGCGGGGGGGGGGGGGCATCTGACAAGGGCAAGGGGTCTTGCTTGTTTCGAGTTGCTTGTTTCGAGTGGCTCGGGGCGATTTACGCGGCGCCCTTCAGCGGTGCAGGGAAGTCTCACTCAACGGCATCATCAGCCAGGCCGCCGGGGGCTAAAGTGCATGTGCCGGGAGGCCCTCAAACCTTTTTGTGGACAGTGATTTTACCCCCCTTTTTGGCCCAACGTGGCAGTCACAGGGTTCCGGAGATTGCTGGCGGTGGCACGGCTGGCGTATCGGCACGGCTTGGGCTCATTGGATCTTATTTGCCTCATTTGGCAGGGGGCTGCAGACAAGGGCGGGGGGGTCTGGCTTGCTTTAAGTTGCTCGGCAATGAGCATTGCTGTTCTTTGCTCTGAAGCCTTGCAGGTGGAAGATTCCAGGCGGCGCCATGAGACACCCGGGAGCCTGAGCTGGAGCAGGCCCGGGAGGGAGGCCATTGTGCTCGTTGGATCTTATTTGCATGATTTTGCGGGGGTGGCTTCTGACCAGGGCAAGGTGTCTTGCTTGTTTTGAGTGGCTCGGGGCGATTTTCGGTAACGGGCGCTGCCTTTTTTTGGCTCTGAAGCCTTGCAGGCGGAAGCTTCCACGGGGGCGCCGGTGGCTACAGTGCATGTGCCGGAGGCTAAAGTGCATGTGCCGGGAGGCCCTCAAACCTTTTGCTGGCCACAGTGACTTTACCCCCTTTTTGGCCAGACGTGTCAGTCACAGGGTTCCGGTGATTGCTGGCGGTGGCACGGCTGGCTCCACGTTTGCGTATCGGCGCGGCTTGGGCTCATTGGATCTTATTTGCCTGATTTGGCAGGGGGCTGCAGACAAGGGCGGGGGTCTTGCTTGCTTTAAGTTGCTTGGCGATGAGCGTGGCTGTTCTTTGCTCTGAAGCCTTGCAGGCGGAAGATTCCAGGCGGCGCCACGAGACACCTGGGAGCATTAGCTGGAGCAGGCCCGGGAGATTGGATCTTATTTGCATGATTTGGCGGGGGGGGGGGGCATCTGACAAGGGCAAGGGGTCTTGCTTGTTTCGAGTGGCTCAGGGCGATTTACGCGGCTCCCTTGGGGAGTTTCACTCAACGGCATCATCAGCCAGGCCGCCGGGGGCTAAAAGTGCATGTGCCGGGAGGCCCTCAAACCTTTTTGTGGACAGTGATTTTACCCCCCTTTTTGGCCCAACGTGGCAGTCACAGGGTTCCGGAGATTGCTGGCGGTGGCACGGCTGGCGTATCGGCACGGCTTGGGCTCATTGGATCTTATTTGCCTCATTTGGCAGGGGGCTGCAGACAAGGGCAGGGGGGTCTGGCTTGCTTTAAGTTGCTCGGCAATGAGCATTGCTGTTCTTTGCTCTGAAGCCTTGCAGGCGGAAGATTCCAGGCGGCGCCATGAGACACCCGGGAGCCTGAGCTGGAGCAGGCCCGGGAGGGAGGCCATTGTGCTCGTTGGATCTTATTTGCATGATTTTGCGGGGGTGGCTTCTGACCAGGGCAAGGTGTCTTGCTTGTTTCGAGTGGCTCGGGGCGATTTTCGGTAACGGGCGCTGCCTTTTTTTGGCTCTGAAGCCTTGCAGGCGGAAGCTTCCACGGGGGCGCCGGTGGCTAAAGTGCATGTGCCGGAGGCTAAAGTGCATGTGCCGGGAGGCCCTCAAACCTTTTGCTGGCCACAGTGACTTTACCCCCTTTTTGGCCAGACGTGTCAGTCACAGGGTTCCGGTGATTGCTGGCGGTGGCACGGCTGGCTCGACGTTTGCGTATCGGCGCGGCTTGGGCTCATTGGATCTTATTTGCCTGATTTGGCAGGGGGCTGCAGACAAGGGCGGGGGTCTTGCTTGCTTTAAGTTGCTTGGCAATGAAGCCTTGCAGGCGGAAGATTCCAGGCGGCGCCACGAGACACCCGGGAGCATTAAATGGAGCAGGCCCGGGAGGGAGGCCATTGTGCTCGTTGGATCTTATTTGCATGATTTGGGGGGGGCATCTGACAAGGGCAAGGGGTCTTGCTTCTTGCGGTTAACACTTGTGTTAAAAGTAACAACATGCAGCGCAAGTGGATTGCATGTGCTTGAATTGGAATTCAAGCACCCCCTGCATGTACAAGTGTGACACAGTGTGTCGAATACCGCTTGCCATTTTGGCAAAAAGATTTTTCTTACCACCCTCCCTCACCCATTTCACCGCATGACTCACGCACCTGTTCGATCTGCAGAATTTTGCATCAAGGGAGAAGGGGAGAATGTCCACTCCCTTTGATGCTTTACTGTACAACATTTTGGTTTGCATCATTCATTTATGCATACCTTTGGTTGTACCTTACTTTGAGTCAGTTGGGTCTGAGAGACACCAACATCGACTCCAGCATTCAGATCGACCAACAGGTACGATCCCACCCATTTGAGAACATGTGGTGAAAAAGAGTACCGCTGCTGGTTGCAGCCGATCTGTCTGGAGCGATTCGTTGTTTCGAGTGGCTCAGGGCGTTTTACGCGGCTCCCTTGGGGAGTTTCACTCAACGGCATCATCAGCCAGGCCGCCGGGGCTAAAGCGCATTTGCTGGAGGAGATCAAACCTTTTTGTGGACAGTGATTTTACCCCCTTTTTGGCCAAACGTGGCAGTCACAGGGTTCCGGAGATTGCTGGCGGTGGCACGGCTGGCGTATCGGCACGGCTTGGGCTCATTGGATCTTATTTGCCTGATTTGGCAGGGGGCTGCAGACGAGGGCGGGGGTCTTGCTTGCTTTAAGTTGCTTGGCAATGAAGCCTTGCAGGCGGAAGATTCCAGGCGGCGCCACGAGACACCCGGGAGCATTAGCTGGAGCAGGCCCGGGAGGGAGGCCACTGTGCTCGTTGGATCTTATTTGCATGATTTGGCGGGGGGGGGGGGGCATCTGACAAGGGCAAGGGGTCTTGCTTGTTTCGAGTGGCTCAGGGCGATTTACGCGGCTCCCTTGGGGAGTTTCACTCAACGGCATCAGCCAGGCCGCCGGGGGCTAAAGTGCATGTGCCGTGGGCAGTGATTTTACCCCCTTCTTGGCCAAACGTGGCAGTCACAGGGTTCCGGAGATTGCTGGCGGTGGCACGGCTGGCGTATCGGCACGGCTTGGGCTCATTGGATCTTATTTGCCTCATTTGGCAGACAAGGGCGAGAGGGTCTGGCTTGCTTTAAGTTGCTCGGCAATGAGCATGGCTGTTCTTTGCTTTGAAGCCTTGCAGGCGGAAGATTCCAGGAGGCGCCATGAGACATCCGGGAGCCTGTGCTGGAGCAGGCCCGGGAGGGAGGCCATTGTGCTCGTTGGATCTTATTTGCATGATTTTGCGGGGGTGGCTTCTGACCAGGGCAAGGTGTCTTGCTTGTTTCGAGTGGCTCGGGGCGATTTTCGGTAACGGGCGCTGCCTTTTTTTGGCTCTGAAGCCTTGCAGGCGGAAGCTTCCACGGGGGCGCCGGGGGCTAAAGTGCATGTGCCGGGAGGCCCTCAAACCTTTGTCTGGCCACAGTGATTTTACCCCCTTTTTGGCCAGACGTGTCAGTCACAGGGTTCCGGAGATTGCTGGCGGTGGCACGGCTGGCGTATCGGCACGGCTTGGGCTCATTGGATCTTATTGGCCTCATTTGGCAGGGGGCTGCAGACAAGGGCGGGGGGGTCTGGCTTGCTTTAAGTTGCTCGGCAATGTGCATTGCTGTTCTTTGCTCTGAAGCCTTGCAGGCGGAAGATTCCAGGCGGCGCCATGAGACACCCGGGAGCGGGAGGGAGGCCATTGTGCTCGTTGGATCTTATTTGCATGATTTTGCGGGGGTGGCTTCTGACCAGGGCAAGGTGTCTTGCTTGCTTCGAGTGGCTCGGGGGGATTGAAGCGGTGCCATACAGTGATGCGGGGGAGTTTCATTCAACGGTATCATCCGCCAGGCAGCCAGCGGCTAAAGTGCGTGTGCCGGGATGCCCGCACACCTTTTCTGGCCGCAGTGATTTTAGCACCTTTTTGGCCACACGTGTAATGGGTTGATCACCGGCAGTGCGGACTGTACGCCATGTTGGACTTTGAGGCTCGAGGCTTGGGGGGAAAGCCTTGTTCGTCAGATCATGTCTGCTCCTGAAGTACCACTGCTGTGTGCCGTGGAATGCGGGCAGCAAGGCATTGGAGTCGTTTCCTGTGTGGAGCTGGCTTCTTCAAGAAATTACACCATCCACGCCGACGTCCCCGACGTTTTGCACATTGCGACTTCAATCAAAGAAGCATGCACACCCAATGTGCGAATAACGAAGTCGCCACAAGATCCACCTGCTGATGCTTCCGGCGTTTCCGAAGGTTTGCTCTGTTTTGTTACTGGCCAGATTGGTCCTTTTTCCCAGCTTTCTACCTGGTGAAGATCCGGTTTCATTCGCCCAGGGTGACACTCACGCTAGGAACGTAGGCATTTCTGTCAAAGGAGCGGCTTGATTTTCTGATGCAGCCCAGGTTGCTCTTCGCAGCATCCTGCCTGGCGAAGAAGTCACTGTGGCTCACAAGGGCAAGAAGAAGCCATCGCCGTGTCTCTGCGGTGCCAGCACCTGCCGACCGCCGAAGCCAACCTGTTGCACTGCCAAAACGTGCATTGGGGGAGCTGAATGGCCAGAATTTTATGCCAAGCTTGGTCTTTGGACGAGCAAGTGCGCGTGACGAGGAAGCATATGTTGCAGGATTGTTGTTACGAATGTTTCCCATTGAGAGCCTCAGCGAAGCCACTGTCTCCAACACAAATGTGCACATTGACCCGAGGCTTGGCTTGAAGCATTCTGCCTTCTGGACTCGCGGCGCTTGGCGAGGTGAAGGATGTCACCGCGGAGTGGCAAAATCCGTGCAGCAGGAACAGCAGACTGCTATTCTGCTTGCCCAAGCTCGACGGAAGTCGAAGGAGACAAAGGAGCAGGCGCAGCTGCGCTGTTTGTGTGTTCTTGCGCACCTGCGCTGATTGATTTTTGTTTTTTGCCGAATTGGGTTTGCTCGCATCAGGCTATCGCGGACCCATGGTCACAGCTCGACAAGCAGATGCAGGACAGCTTGATCAGCCCAGCTGTGCTGTGTTTGGGACGATGGCAGGAGATGCCCGAGCCTCCAGAGCCGCAGCTGCCAGTGGAAGGGGTATGTCCTCTTGACACGGAGGGTTCTTCAAAAGATCGGAAGAAGTGGCAGGTCAGGGCACTTGCTGTAGCCCTCTTGAGTGCGCGATGTGCTCAGCAGGAGATGTGGGACAAGAAGCGCGCACATTGGGGAGAGGCGCTCCTGTCCAGAATCAGCTGGCTCCTCACAGCCACAAGCCACTGCCAGGAGCTGAAAGCAGTCAAGACAGAGGCGAAGGCTGCCAGACAGAAAGCCCAAACAATCCAGGCCTGGGCCGAGGGAATGCGCAGGATGGCTAAAGTGCACAATTGTGTTTGGTTCAGCGCTTTGTGTCAACTTTTGGTGGGGATGACTCTCCACATTGGGCGAGCCCAAGGTTGTTTCAATCACTACCGAGACTCCCAGTAGTTCAGTCGTATCCGTTTCCACATTTTGTTCCATATGTTTGGACTAAGGGGCTTGACCAGAATTGAAGGACCCTCAACCTGGTTGATCCTAATTCGCAAGCTTCTGGAAATGGCCATTCAATACCCAAATCACAACGGGTCCCCAAAGGCTAAAATTCCTTGCTCAAAAATTGCATCCTGAAGCAAAAACTTGCCCGCCATGAGGGGTGGCCCAGGGGCAGGCCGGGAGCAGCTTGGAACTGCATTTTAGCCAAACTGGAGTTCTGGAAAAGTTTCTGAGAACCATTCTGTGGGATCAAGAACCCAAAGGCGCACCAAGAGAGCCCAAGGCTAAAGTGCACCTTGCCAGGTATGTGTTTCTTTTCCGCACTTTGTGTCAACCTTTGGCGGGGATGACTCTCCACACTGGGCGAGCCCAAGGTTGTTTCAATCACTACCGAGACTCCCAGTAGTTCAGGCATATCCGTTTCCAGGGTATGATTGATCCTAGTTCGCATGTTGTGTCGCTCGGCAGCCCGCCTGCTGTCATTGATTCTATCTTGGTTTTTGTATGGACATGAGCCAGGAGGCAGGCGTGTTCGGACGTTCTCGGCGCTGTGAATCACAGCTTCGCTTTTCCTTGCTGGTCAGCTTGGGGAATCGGGCCGGTTTTGGGAATGAAGCTAGGAATCCGCAAGGGATCATTTCCCTCATTCCCTGACCAGGAAGTCTTGGTGCGCCTTTGGGTTCTTGATTTGCTTGGCTAATCATTGGGGGCCCCGACCCAACAGAATGGTTCTCAGAAACTTTTCCAGAACTCCAGTTTGGCTAAAATGCAGTTCCAAGCTTCTCCCGGCCTGCCCCTGGGCCACCCCTCATGGCGGGCAAGTTTTTGCTTCAGGATGCAATTTTTGAGCAAGGAATTTGAGTTTTGGGGGACCCGTTGTGATTTGGGTTTTGAACGGCCATATTATATTCAGAAGCGCGCGCTGTCCGGTCAGAATCAACAGTCGCCGCATTCGGATCCCCCTGCAGCGGCTAGCTCTGTCACAGGTTGCCCTCATGATGTTCCTTTGGGGCGTTTTAGCCCTATTGAGCATGGCGGCGGCCGCGAAAAGCCCTTCGCGGCAGCGTGAAGCTGCGGCAAGGCATCGGCGACGCCAAGGGATTCCAGTTCGGTTGCCCCGTCGGGGCGACCGTGCTGCCTCGATGAGGGCCTTGCGATTTGCGCGCTCGGCCGAGGCAGCGGCTGTGGGTCCTCCCCCCCCTTTGCCGGCCCTTCCCGCACCTCCCCAATTTGTGCCTGAACAGCTGCGGCGCTTTCAAAGATTTGTCCGTGCATGCTGGGATTACCGGCGGTCCTGGCTCTGCTCCTCACTGTCCACGGCAGCGTCCATAGCTATTTCCTTGGTGCCTGCTCGGCCAAGTGCCCCACGTGCTGTTTTGCTATCGCTGGCAGTGGCAAGGCTTGGGCTTCAGGAGGGCGTCGAAGCCATTTTGCAACATTTGTTTCGACGCGATTGGCGGTCGGTAGAGCAAGCACTCCGCGGGCTCTCTTCTGCCGGTGGCCGCATGCAAACTGGCACTCGGCGGTCGGCAGTGTTCACACACGGACTCGACGGAGCCGCTCAGCACAGAGCATATTTGCAACGCTGGGCGTCGAGTTCAGTCTTCGCCTGGCTGGTGTCGGCCGTGCGTCGGCAGCAGCCGGCCTCCGCCCTCATGTTTGGTCTGTCCCATCTCACGGGATGCGGGCCTTACTCCGCGAAGAATTTCATCACGGCTTTGGTTGCGCAGGGCCTCACGGTCTGGGACGCCGTCCCCATTGGCCCGGGCAGCCGATGCTCCCTCTTTGCTTTGGTGGAAGGTCAGCGCCAGCCAGTGTCCCGGGTGTCCGGCATTTGGCCGTGGCAGTCGGCCCCTGCCCATTTGTCGCAGCAAGCTGCTCTCATCGCTCTGGCCACGGCGGCGTCCGGGTGGATCGGGCGTCCGCTGAGCGTGGCCGACATGCAGGAGACCTTATGCCACTGGCATCAAGTAGAGATAGGCCGATTTGAGATTCCTCGGCGGGAAGGGTGACATTCGCATCAAGTTGTTGGACATAGGCCGGGTTCGGATTCCTCCCCGGCCGCTTCTTTGATTGGAATCCTTATGGATCCTGGTTCGTGGCTGTTTCCCAGCCGTTATTTGACGAAAACATGGCGCGCCAGAAAAGCAGCGGGGTAGGGCGCTCTGTGACCGACCCGCTAGCCTGAGTGTTCTAATCCTTCGCCCTGGTTGCCTGACGGCTTCTTGTTTTTTTGGTTTTTACCACCAAGCAGAAACGTATGTGCCTCGAATGGCTTGGTGGGGTGCTTGGTTTCTAGATGCGGCCCGGTTGATGTGGCCCGGTCTATCTTGACCTTTGGGCAGGACGGGAGTGAGCGAGACGAGGCGGCGCCTAGCAAGAAAGCCAAGCTTGAAGCACTGAAGGAGGACTGGTCCTCGTTTCGCGAATGCGTGGCCTAATTTCGCCCTGCAGGAGTCCAAAGCAGAGGTGAAGGCAGAGGTGAAGGCGCCAGATAGCTGTTGCTGCTCTTCCATTATTTGCCTAAAACAGTTTCCAATAATACGGACGCCAGGATACCTTTGGGGCAGGGCAGACTGTGAGCGGCCGCGTCCACCAAAGCAAGGTTTCTTGCCTGTTACGGGCGCTACCTTTTTTGGCTCTAAAGCCTTGCAGGCGGAAGCTTCCACGGGGGCGCCGCAGGCCCGGGATGGAGTCCATTGGGCTAAAGTGCATGTGCCGGGATGCCCTTACACCTTTTCTGGCCGCAGTGATTTTATCACCTTTTTGGCCAAAACGAGTCACTCCCGGGGCTCCCTTGATCATGATTTTGCCGGGGGGGGGCATCTGACAAAGGCAAGGTTTCTTGCTTGCTTCAAGTGGCGCGGGGCGATTTTCCGGCGGAAGACTCCACAGAGGTGCCACGAGAGACCCATTGTCCGTGCATTGTGCTCATGGGATCTTACTTGATTTATCTGCATGATTTTGCGGGGGGCATCTGGCAAGGGCACGGTTTCTTGCTTGCTGCAAGTGTCGGGGCGATTTTCGGTCACGAGCTCCGTGCAGGAGCCCAAAGCAGAGGTGAAGGCGGCCAGATAGCTGTTGCTGCTCTTTCGTTATTCGCCTAAAACATTTTCCCATAACAAAAAACCAACGCGTCCACCAAAGCAAGGTTTCTGGCTTGTTTCGAGTGGCTCGGGGCGATTTTCGGTAACGGGCGCTGCCTTTTTTGGCTCTGAAGCCTTGCAGGCGGAAGCTTCCACGGGGGCGCCGCAGGCCCGGGATGGAGTCCATTGGGCTAAAGTGCATGTGTCGGGATGCCCTTACACCTTTTCTGGCCGCAGTGATTTTATCACCTTTTTGGAGACACGTGTCACTCACGCGGTTCCGCGGATTGCTTGCGATGGCACTGCTTGATCGACGTTTGCGTAGTGGCATGGATTGGGCTCCTTTGGTTCTTATTTGCATGACTTTGCCGGGGGGGGGGGGGGCATCTGACAAGGCCATTTTTTTTCTGAAGCCTTGCAGGCGGAAGATTCCACGGGGGCGCCACAGGCGATTTGCGGTAGCGAGTGCTTGTTTTTTGACTCTGAAGCCTTGCAGGCGGAAGCTTCCACGGGGGCGCCGCAGGCCCGGGATGGAGTCCTTTGGGCTAAAGCGCATGTGCCGGGATGCCCTTACACCTTTTCTGGCCGCAGTGATTTTATCACCTTTTTGGCCACGACGAGTGACCGCCGGGGTTCCCTTGATCATGATTTTGACGGGGGGGTTCTTGCTTGCTTCGAGTGGCGCGGGGCGATTTTCGGTAACGGGCGCTGCCTTTTTTGGCTCTGAAGCCTTGCAGGCGGAAGCTTCCACGGGGGCGCCGCAGGCCCGGGATGGAGTCCATTGGGCTAAAGGGCATGTGTCGGGATGCCCTGACACCTTTTCTGGCCGCAGTGATATTATCACCTTTTTGGCCAAAACGAGTCACTCCCGAAACTCCCTTGATCATGATGTCCACCAAAGCAAGGTTTCTGGCTTGTTTCGAGTGGCTCGGGGCGATTTTCGGTAACGGGCGCTGCCTTTTTTGGCTCTGAAGCCTTGCAGGCGGAAGCTTCCACGGGGGCGCCGCAGGCCCGGGATGGAGTCCATTGGATGTGTCGGGATGCCCTTACACCTTTTCTGGCCGCAGTGATTTTATCACCTTTTTGGAGACACGTGTCACTCACGCGGTTCCGCGGATTGCTTGCGATGGCACTGCTTGATCGACGTTTGCGTAGTGGCATGGATTGGGCTCCTTTGGTTCTTATTTGCATGATTTTGCCGGGGGGGGGCATCTGACAAGGCCAATGTTTTTTTGTTCTGAGCCTTGCAGGCGGAAGATTCCACGGGGGCGCCACAGGCGATTTGCGGTAGCGAGTGCTTGTTTTTTGGGCTCTGAAGCCTTGCAGGCGGAAGAGTCGCCACGAGAAACCCGCGACCAATTGCTGGAACAGGCCCGGGATGGAGTCCATTGTGCTCATGGGATTTTATCTGATTTATCTGCATGATTTTGCGGGGCATGGGGCAGGGCAGGCTGTGAGCGGCCCCGTCCACCAAAGCAAGGTTTCTGGCTTGTTTCGGGGCGATTTTCGGTAACCGGCTGCCTTTTTGGCTCTGAAGCCTTGCAGGCGGAAGCTTCCACGGGGGCGCCGCAGGCCCGGGATGGAGTCCATTGGGCTAAAGTGCATGTGCCGGGATGCCCTTACACCTTTTCTGGCCGCAGTGATCTTATCACCTTTTTGGGGACACGTGTCACTCACGCGGTTCCGCGGATTGCTTGCGATGGCACTGCTTGATCGACGTTTGCGTAGTGGCATGGATTGGGCTCCTTTAGTTCTTATTTGCATGATTTTGCCGGGGGGGGGGGGCATCTGACAAGGCCAATGCTTTTTTTGTTCTGAAGCCTTGCAGGCGGAAGATTCCACGGGGGCGCCACAGGCGATTTGCGGTAGCGAGTGCTTGTTTTTTGGCTCTGAAGCCTTGCAGGCGGAAGAGTCCACGGACGTGCCACGAGAGGCCCGAGAGCAATTGCTGGAACAGGCCCGGGATGGAGTCCATTGTGCTCATGGGATCTTATTTGCATGATTTTGCCGGGGGGGGGGGGGGGTTCCCGGACAAGGCAACTCCACACAAGCGGAAAAGAGCTCGCGCAGCAAAACTTCAGCGCCGGAATCCAAAGTGTGCATTCGTGGTCTGACTGTGTGATTGGTCACGCTCGGTTGTTGGCATGCGCCCCCTCCTGATGTGGCTATGGATGCTGTCTCTCCCAGGCATGGTGTCTTCGCCAAGCGGCAAGTTGGCCCTGGAACAGGCGTTGATCATCCACTCTGTTCAGATTAAGAGAGATGGCCATTGGCTGGGCTTCCTTGACTTACTGCTGTACGCGAGTCACTGCAGTGTTGCGCTAAAGGTTGTGCTGAATGACGGGGAGCTGACCTTGATGCCCATGAAGCAGCTCCTGGAGAGCATGGCATGCCTTCCAGGTCCGGAGATTGAGAGGCTGCTCGGCAAAGCTGACGAACAGCAAGCAGAATGGCATGTTTGCCTTTCAAGGGCGGACTTTCAAGCCAGTCGCATCGACGAAATGAATCATTGGCTGCCAGCTCGGCCTTTGAAGGACAAGGGCTCAAATGTTTGGCCGAAAGCCGTTGAGGATCTTGATGCCACAACGTGCTGGTACTTGGCTGAAGACGGCGTTCACCAGTATTCGGACAGCGTGGATGCAGCGGGCAGTTCCGATGAGGAAAGAGCAATCCTCTCGAGCCTGGTTGAGCAGCGGCGGCACCTGCTGCAATTTCAGGCGTTCAGCTGGGCCTTGCGCCAGGAGCATAACCTTTTGGCTGTGGATGTGCGCGGCGATGGAAACTGTGGCTGCTATGCTTTGACACAGCTTACATCGGGCTTTTCGTCCAATCCTGACAGCTTTGACTCATCAGATGTGAGAGCGACTTTGTCAGCTTTGTGGCGCACTGCTTCGCAAGATCGTGGTTGGCATCAGCTGTGGATTCTTGCCAGGACATGTTTTTTTGTATGTTTGTGTGTGTTGCGGATATTGTGCTGTCCTTGCGTGAAGAGCTCGGCTCTGGGTTTTTTAGCCATTCGATTGCCTTTGACATGCTTGGACCTGCTTCTGCTGAGGACTGTCCTGAGCCATACATTGGCTAGTGCGGATGATGCTAGCAGGCCTGACCAAGCAAAACAACCTCAGCAGACTAGCGCGTTTGACCAAGCAAAGCAACCAAAGCATACAGACCAGAAGAAAAAGAAAGCGCCAGGTGATGCAGCATCTGCACCTGCGCGCGCGGCGCAGGATGCTCAAACAATCACATCGCCAGCAGACGCACCACAAGCCTTATTCGGGGGTCCCAGGAGGAGAGCCAGGCAGACACTGAAAGTCCCGATTACCACGCCATTTTCAGCGGATCAAGCAGGACGAGCGCCAGCACCAGCTCAGTCGCTGGTTCCGGCCAGCAGCCAGCACACGCCCCAGAGCCGGAGGTCTTCACAAGGCACAGACGGATCACCGGAGTCGACAAATCCCAGCCAACAGACACCCGCAGGATCCGCGGACGAGCGCGCACACAAAAGGCCTCGTCTCAGCGGCAGCAGCTCCGGTCCAGAGCAGACAGCAATGAGCGAGACAAAGTTCGGCAAGGCCACCCTGGGCCACTTTGGGATCACGTACTCGCAGTGGATGTCAAGGCACTACACCATGTTTGGAAGAAAAGCTGGTGTGACGAAGCCGAGCTGTGACAGTGGTGGCTGGGTGAGCCTTCAGATCTCAGTGTCCCGGAAGCAAAGACCTTCTTGCCAAGCTTGCCAAGCAATGCTGGATGAGAGCTCGCTCGCTTTCACATCTTCCACACCGGGCCCGCTTTGCCTTGAGATGATGCCCCGTGAGGCGCCGGCTGAAAGTGCGGAGAGTCTTGCTGCTATTGCTGACCATCAGCAGCCTTTGCAGTCTTGGGAGCCGGCTCTGGAAACTCTGGGGGGTGATGCTGATGATGATGATGGAGTCCAGGATGTGCGCGAGCACATTGCAACACATATGAAAGACGTCTTCTCCGTCTTGCCAGCGTTCTCCCACGGAAAAACGTATCCCGTGATGTGCCACATTTGCGTCAGCAAGCGCCAAGGCAACAAGAAGGTCATCTTCAGCCTGGTCGACATCCGCCGGAAGAAATATCTCCGACAGCACATTATGTCGTCTCGACACATGGCAGCAGCATCATGCCTGGCGAGGCAGGCTTTGTGCGTCCATAAATTGTGAATTGCCACAGCCGTCATTTGAAGTTGCAGTGCGCTTGCAAGCCTAACACCCTGGCTCATGCATTTTTGCTAAGCTCCCTGCATATCTTGAATGCCCTGCGCAGGAAGCGGCAGAAAGCTCCCTGTGTCGACGCTGGCCGCTGCGAAGGCCTCAGCCTGGCGGCCGTGCCTGAATCGAAGCTGGGTTCCATCATGTCACAGGTCAGGGAGTACGTCCAGATGAGCCAAACATCAAATCTGGAGCACTGCTTTTTGCTTGCCCCAGGGGCAACCCAGGACGTGGTGATTTGGTCCAGTGGCTGCACGAAGTCCACAGCCACAGTGGTCTTGGGCCGCAGCACTTGCGAAGCTTGCTGCGCCATGGGTAGCAACCGCTGGGTTTTGCGCAATGTAGGCAGGCTGCACCTCAAGCTGCAGATGGCCAAGTACTTGTCGGCAAAGCTCTTTATGACTGACCAGGAAGCAGAGGAGACTCTCGAAGAGACGCGGCAGCTGCCGTGCCTTGCGCAGCACCGCGAGAAGGTCGCAGAGATGGCTGCGATGACTTTGGATGAGCTGCAAGAGGACGTTCGCAGAAAGTTTGTTTGCGTGCCCCTGCAAAAGGAGAGCGGGCCAATGCGAGCGTTCAGGTCCCACGTGGTGCAGCCTTCTATGGACGTGGTGGTCTCGGAATGCAATGGTGACAGAAAAGCTGCTTCCTTGCGCTTATGCGCTGCCATCTCTTCGGGCAGCTTGGGCTCGATTCCGGAGGATGAGATTCAGTTTGTCAAGAGCTTGGTCAGCGGGTCAATTCAAAACGACCCCATGCTGCATGGACTCATGATCGCAGTGGCCCAGCGAGCAACAAAGCTTGCCAAAGGCTGCACCACCATGCGACACCTGGAAGTTTCCGACGATGCCAGGGAGAAGATGGCCGAAGCAGGAATGGCCTTGGCCATGGCAGGAGCCAACCAGTCTCTTCTCAAAAACTTGGGGCTAGCTCACACGTTCCGCAAGTTGGACTTTTCCAGCCTCGAGTCTGCCGGCATGCCAGACCCTGTGCCTTCATGTGTGGACCTCAACAGGGTGCTCAAGAGCAATTTGTTGCTGATCGAACAGGCTCGCAGCAAGGCCTACAACAAGTACAATGACAAAGCCCAAGCAGTGCAGAAGCAAGCTGTGGAGATGCCTTTGTTGTGCCTTGGATTCGATGGCACCTACCTCTCAGCAGACATGTCCCCAATGAAGACCCGCTTCGGCCCGAGCATGCTTGGTGGTTGCTTCAGCCTGCCAGTCTTCGGCAAGGACGAGTGCAACATTGCCCTCAATGCAGGCGAGGAGGTTGACCTGAGCAATGTGAAGCGCGCCAAGGAGGTCATGCAGTGCTTGATCTGGGATCCTGTTGCTTGGAACACACTAAGCGAAGAAACGTGTGAAACGTGATGGCTAAAATGCGGGCAGGGATATTTTTATGCTTGAAAAGCATTGTAGCCCAGGCTTTGGAACACTGCCCGTGCATCTCCCTCACCAGCATCCCGATGCATCCTGCGGTTTCGGTGCCCCGGAGTGTGGAGTGGCTTCGGAAGAACCAATTTGGTCTCTTCGAGACTTTGATAACAGTCGGAGAAATTCTCGACGCGACCTGTCACAAGGTTGGCTTTGTCTTCTTTGACAACGCTTCGAAGCATCAGTGGTGCAAAAGCTTGCTCCTGGGCAAGCCAGTGCCGATCGATGACCCTGACCTCCAATCCCTCAAATTCTGGCCGAGGATCCAGTACATTCCCTTGCCTCGACATGAGGTGCCTGGCTTGGACTACAAGGCTGCATTTGTCGGCGGGCACTTCGTGATCCCCTTCGCGGGTGTCGCGCATGCGCAAAAAAATGCTGCAGGACAGATGAGATCAGCGTTGCGCACTATCTACGTGGGTCGATACTGGGTAGACACGTCTGCGTGCCTGCAATTTGGGTGTCCACCAGCTGCGTGGACTGGAGAGGACCTGCAATCCGATGCTCAGGCAGCTTGCTTGATGTCTCCGGTGTTCATGGTGGAGGACATGGACCAGCCAGTGCCACACTGGGCCACAATGGGTGCCCTCGCATTCAGCACAGCGCTGGCCATGCCCTTCGCCGCAATCCTGCACACAGGGCTGACTGTGGCGGAGAGAGCGGAGTTGGCAGCTTGCGGGCATGTTTTCATCGACCTGATGATGATGGTTGCAAGGCAGTTGGAAAGTGAGCGTGGGGTCCGCAAGGGGAGCCTGAGCATCTCAAACATCACAGCCCGGAACCTGAAGGATCTGGCTGCGGCAGTGTTGTTGATGACATCTCAGGTGGACGAGCTGTGGTGTGACCCGCGCTACCTGAGCGAGATACGCATCGAGATGTTCTTCGGACGATGCAGAACAAGCTTCACCAATTCGGCCTTCACCTACAGGCAGTACCTCCAGAGCAGCATGAGAGTCAGCCAAAAGAACATGCAAGCGCTCAAGAACTCCCAGCCAAGCCCAAACGCTGGCTTGCAGACTAAGCTCGATTCGTCTGGATTCCAACAGGCTGTCCAGAATGGCTCCGCCGCAGCTCTCTCTTTCATGTGCTTGCTGTCCGGGATTTCGAAGGCAGGAGTTTTAAATGGAACAAAGGGTTCAGAGCTCGGCAGTGTTGCCTGCCTGAATGCATATCGGTGTAATATTTTGGATGCTCGACCCGTCTGTGCAGGAGCGGCTACAGGCAGACTTGATGGCCTGGGTGGACAGGCAAGGTTTGCAAGACTTCCACGGTCCTGTTGGAGACGAAGACGAAGATGAAGAGGAAGAAGATTCGGACATGGCCGCAGATGATGAGAGTCAGGAGGGCTTGCTTGGTGTAATTGAGAAGCTGCGGCGAGATGAAGCCTTCGCAACAGAAGAAGCCGTGGAAGAGCTGGATGATGATGAGGCACTGCGGAAGCATCGCAGGAAAACCTCAGCGGCAGCCGAGGAGCTTCTCAAGCAGTTGAAGGAGCTTGCCCAAGTTGCAGGATGTCCGGAGCCTGACGGGTGCCCTTCAGGCGCTGCAACGCAGTTGCTTTCTCGGCTTGTGCTGTTGGCAGGTTTTGCCCTTATTCGAAAAGGCCCGGAATACGCAGGGGCCAACCCCGTTTGCAAATTGAGCCATTTTGTCCTATGGAAAAGGCCCACAATATGCAGGTGCCAACCCCGTGTGCAAACTGAGCCACATATGGTCCTATGGAAAAGGCCCGCAATATGCAGGTGCCAACCCCGTTTGCAAATTGAGCCATATTGTCCTATGGAAAAGGCCAGTTGGCAGTTTTTGCCCTTATTCGAAAGGCCCGCGATATGCAGGTGCCAACCCCGTTTGCAGTTTGAGCCATTTTATCCCATGGGATCCATGTGCTACTTGGTGATCTTGCGGGCTGTCCCTGGAGGCCAGCCGCCGTGCAGGACACTGGCAGATGTGTTGAGAATGCCTGGCAATAAGAGAGCCGGCACACTGGAGCAGATTGAGCCGCGCTTGCATTCACTTTGCATGTTTCTGCGCCACGGAGATATGCGATCGCTGGGCTGTGACTCTGGCTACGTGCAGAACCTGGGCTCTATCCGAAAGCGAAGAAAGGGCCTAAACTGGCACAACCTTCTCGAGCAACAATTCAAGCAGTTACGCTCGAACCAGGCTGAGACGCAGAAGCGGCAATCTCGCATGTCAGCATGGATTCAGCTGACCAAGCAGGTTCGGGAAAGCTTGGAGATTGAAGCTTGGCCGCCCTGTGCGTTGCTAATTGGTTTTCCTTTAGACCTGCCGCAGAGTCGTGTAGCCCAGGAGGGAGAGGAGCAGGAGAAGGAGAAGATGGGCACTGGGGATGTGGTGTTGTTCTCGACGCCATCCAACTTCAGCGCCACATTGCGGGTCGGCGTGGTTCTCACCGTCTGGAGGTCAGGCTCGAAGAGACACATTCCGGTGACTATCCCGATATCTCCGGCATCAATCAAGGCTATGAGGGTTTTGGCGCTTGAGCAAGAGACGCTTGGTCAGAAACTGCAGACGCTTTCCGACGGACATGTGTCTTTCTTTTTTTCGGGGGGGTCAAGTTTCCGATTATCCTGGCTATCGTCGCGGTCGATGAGGCTGGGAGCGCCGTCCGGCACCTTCATGGCCAGAGCTGCTTGCACTCCATGGGTTGTGCCGATCACGGCTTTGGCTTGCAAGCTGGGAGCCGAGGAGTTCTCATTCCACGGGAATGGGATGCGCATTGTGCTGGACGCGAGCTCTGAGCGGGCTTTGCAGCATCAAGACGCACTGCCTCGCTGGCCTTTGGATTTGCTGAAGATGCAGGCGAGGGATGCGAGGGAGGAAGACAGCGGCAAACAGAAGAAGCCGCCGATGTCAAAGACTGCGAAGGATGCCAAGGACGCCAAGGCTTCCAAGACCAATGCAGGAGCTGGGGGGAAGTGTGCCAAGCCAAAGCCGCTTCGCTTCCGCGAAAGCAAGTTTGACTTGGAAGCACTTCCAGACAATTTTCGGCGAAACGACCCAGGTCGTAAATTAATGAAGCAGCAGGCGCAGCGCCTGATGGAGGTCTACGAGCAGAATTGGCCTGAGAAGCCGTTGCGAGACAGCAGTGGCAAGATGCTGTGCCTGAGTCCAAAGCATCAGGGCTTGACTTGGCCTAACCTCGTCTCACGCGCCTCAATACATGGAAACCACTTTTTGTGACGTGGTTTCACGAAACAAATACTCCAAATGCGTCTACACCATGTTTCAGAACACGCTGCAGCAGCTGAGAGATGGTGACTCCAAGGGCTTCGTGAGGATGCTGCGCGAAATCCCCGCTGCAACTCTGGGAAGCCTCACCCAAGACACAGATTCCTGACGCCGCATGATCTGCATGTGCATTACCCATTGGGATGTGCAAGTCAGCCTGAGGGGGGCTGGGGGCGGTTGACTTGGTCTGAAGGGGGGAGAAGACCTCGACAGCCACCTGGTTAACATGGACTGATAGTTGTGGGAAGAAGACCTCTAAAACCACCTGTGCTAAACATGAGATCAGCCGTGTTTTGTGACGCGTTGGCCGCCCCAGCTGTTGACTGCACACTTTGATGATATTGCAAGCCATCTGCAATATCGGGTCATATTTTCGAACTACGGAGCATAGCGGACCGAACTGAGACAATAACATGGAAACATTTCTTGAGTGTTGATACCATTTGTTTTGGACGTTTGAGGTGCCAAGCCAGGGAGGGAAGAAGATACACTGTCAGAACCCTGGTAAATCAAACAAAGCAAACAAAGGCTCAGGGTCCACACGCGCGAAAGGCGCGTCTGCCGGCAGACTTGAGAATCGAGGAGTGTGAAAAGCGCCAGGGTGCCCATGTTGCCGGTTTGAGCGTACCTGGTAGCCGCTTTCTTCCTGGATGCCCAGGCCAGGTCATCCTGTCATGAGAGCACTCTGGGAGAAGCCTAGTTTCACTCAACGGCATCATCAGCCAGGCCGCCGGGGGCTATTGTGCATGTGCCGGGAAACCTTTTTGTGGACAGTGATTTTACCCCCTTTTTGGCCAAACGTGGCAGTCACAGGGTTCCGGAGATTGCTGGCGGTGGCACGGCTGGCGTATCTGCACGGCTTGGGCTCATTGGATCTTATTTGCCTGATTTGGCAGGGGGCTGCAGACGAGGGCGGGGGTCTTGCTTGCTTTAAGTTGCTTGGCAATGAAGCCTTGCAGGCGGAAGATTCCAGGCGGCGCCACGAGACACCCGGGAGCATTAGCTGGAGCAGGCCCGGGAGGGAGGCCACTGTGCTCGCTGGATCTTATTTGCATGATTTGGCGGGGGGGGGGGGGCATCTGACAAGGGCAAGGGGTCTTGCTTGTTTCGAGTGGCTCAGGGCGATTTACGCGGCTCCCTTGGGGAGTTTCACTCAACGGCATCATCAGCCAGGCCTGCCGGGAGGCCTTCAAACCTTTTTGTGGACAGTGATTTTACCCCCTTCTTGGCCAAACGTGGCAGTCACAGGGTTCCGGAGATTGCTGGCGGTGGCGCGGCTGGCGTATCGGCACGGCTTGGGCTCATTGGATCTTATTTGCATCATTTGGCAGACAAGGGCGGGAGGGTCTGGCTTGCTTTAAGTTGCTCGGCAATGAGCATTGCTGTTCTTTGCTTTGAAGCCTTGCAGGCGGAAGATTCCAGGAGGCGCCATGAGACATCCGGGAGCCTGTGCTGGAGCAGGCCCGGGAGGGAGGCCATTGTGCTCGTTGAATCTTATTTGCATGATTTTGCGGGGGTGGCTTCTGACCAGGGCAAGGTGTCTTGCTTGTTTCGAGTGGCTCGGGGCGATTTTCGGTAACGGGCGCTGCCTTTTTTTGGCTCTGAAGCCTTGCAGGCGGAAGCTTCCACGGGGGCGCCGGGGGCTAAAGTGCATGTGCCGGGAGGCCCTCGAACCTTTTTGTGGACAGTGATTTTACCCCCTTTTTGGCCAAACGTGGCAGTCACAGGGTTCCGGAGATTGCTGGCGGTGGCACGGCTGGCGTATCTGCACGGCTTGGGCTCATTGGATCTTATTTGCCTGATTTGGCAGGGGGCTGCAGACGAGGGCGGGGGTCTTGCTTGCTTTAAGTTGCTTGGCAATGAAGCCTTGCAGGCGGAAGATTCCAGGCGGCGCCACGAGACACCCGGGAGCATCAGCTGGAGCAGGCCCGGGAGGGAGGCCACTGTGCTCGTTGGATCTTATTTGCATGATTTGGCGGGGGGGGGGGGCATCTGACAAGGGCAAGGGGTCTTGCTTGTTTCGAGTGGCTCAGGGCGATTTACGCGGCTCCCTTGGGGAGTTTCACTCAACGGCATCAGCCAGGCCGCCGGGGGCTAAAGTGCATGTGCCGGGAGCCTCAAACCTTTTTGTGGACAGTGATTTTACCCCCTTCTTGGCCAAACGTGGCAGTCACAGGGTTCCGGAGATTGCTGGCGGTGGCACGGCTGGCGTATCGGCGCGGCTTGGGCTCATTGGATCTTATTTGCATCATTTGGCAGACAAGGGCGGGAGGGTCTGGCTTGCTTTAAGTTGCTCGGCAATGAGCATTGCTGTTCTTTGCTTTGAAGCCTTGCAGGCGGAAGATTCCAGGAGGCGCCATGAGACATCCGGGAGCCTGTGCTGGAGCAGGCCCGGGAGGGAGGCCATTGTGCTCGTTGAATCTTATTTGCATGATTTTGTGGGGGTGGCTTCTGACCAGGGCAAGGTGTCTTGCTTGTTTCGAGTGGCTCGGGGCGATTTTCGGTAACGGGCGCTGCCTTTTTTTTGCTCTGAAGCCTTGCAGGCGGAAGCTTCCACGGGGGCGCCGGGGGCTAAAGTGCATGTGCCGGGAGGCCCTCGAATCGAACCTTTTTGTGGACAGTGATTTTACCCCCTTTTTGGCCAAACGTGGCAGTCACAGGGTTCCGGAGATTGCTGGCGGTGGCACGGCTGGCGTATCTGCACGGATTGGGCTCATTGGATCTTATTTGCCTGATTTGGCAGGGGGCTGCAGACGAGGGCGGGGGTCTTGCTTGCTTTAAGTTGCTTGGCAATGAAGCCTTGCAGGCGGAAGATTCCAGGCGGCGCCACGAGACACCCGGGAGCATTAGCTGGAGCAGGCCCGGGAGGGAGGCCACTGTGCTCGTTGGATCTTATTTGCATGATTTGGCGGGGGGGGGGGGGCATCTGACAAGGGCAAGGGGTCTTGCTTGTTTCGAGTGGCTCAGGGCGATTTACGCGGCTCCCTTGGGGAGTTTCACTCAACGGCATCAGCCAGGCCGCCGGGGGCTAAAGTGCATGTGCCGGGAGCCTCAAACCTTTTTGTGGACAGTGATTTTACCCCCTTCTTGGCCAAACGTGGCAGTCACAGGGTTCCGGAGATTGCTGGCGGTGGCACGGCTGGCGTATCGGCGCGGCTTGGGCTCATTGGATCTTATTTGCATCATTTGGCAGACAAGGGCGGGAGGGTCTGGCTTGCTTTAAGTTGCTCGGCAATGAGCATTGCTGTTCTTTGCTTTGAAGCCTTGCAGGCGGAAGATTCCAGGAGGCGCCATGAGACATCCGGGAGCCTGTGCTGGAGCAGGCCCGGGAGGGAGGCCATTGTGCTCGTTGGATCTTATTTGCATGATTTTGCGGGGGTGGCTTCTGACCAGGGCAAGGTGTCTTGCTTGTTTCGAGTGGCTCGGGGCGATTTTCGGTAACGGGCGCTGCCTTTTTTTGGCTCTGAAGCCTTGCAGGCGGAAGCTTCCACGGGGGCGCCGGGGGCTAAAGTGCATGTGCCGGGAGGCCCTCAAACCTTTGTCTGGCCACAGTGATTTTACCCCCTTTTTGGCCAGACGTGTCAGTCACAGGGTTCCGGAGATTGCTGGCGGTGGCACGGCTGGCTCGACGTTTGCGTATCGGCGCGGCTTGGGCTCATTGGATCTTATTTGCCTGATTTGGCAGGGGGCTCTTGTGCCGGGATGAGTGTTTTTTTTCACCTTTCTGGGCCAACCGTGTCACTCACGGGGCTCCGGAGATTGCTTGCGATGGCAAAGCTTTGCTCTAATCCTTTAACCTGGTTTTCCTGGTGGCTCTTTTTTTTAATAAACATGTGTTTTGTCATATTTTGTTGGCAGCTCATCTCTGCCTCGAATGGCTTGGGGCGATTTTCGGTAACGGCTGCGATCGGTAGTTCTTCCGGGTCCATAGAGCCCAGGAAAACCGAAGTCGGAGTGTTTCAGCCGCGCCTTCTCCCGGATGTTGTACCTCCGCATCAGCTTGGAAAGGTGGGTAGCTGGCCCTGGTTAGTCCCAACAAAACAGGGGAACCTTCATTTTGAGTAGCATGATAAGCCCAGAACATTAGAAGCAATGGGGCTTGCATTTGAACTTGTAAACGGCAAGCCGCCCATAAAAAAGGAAAGGGATATACCAACAATTGTTGGCTGGCAATAACCCATGTTTCAGTTATAATTTGGGTTCAGGTATAAACCTCATCACCCCCCACCCCCTTCCTTTGGCTATGCATGTGGGGCCCGTTCCTTGGAGGGGCGAGCAGATTGAGCCCTCGTGCACCCTGCCTACCAACTTGGCCTCCGTAGTCTAGGCAAAAAATACCGGGAACATGGAACAAACTACCTTATACGGTGGATGCCCCTGGTTCAGGCCGACCAGCATAAAACCCCATGGGCTGGGAACATAGAACCTATCTGTTTGGGCAAGGCCCCTTTTTCAAGTAGGAAATAGGAGGGGTGCAGGTAAGAAGGTGTCATCGGGCTAACCCCGTCGGGCTGATCCTTTCAGGATGTCCTCCAAATTGGGTCCCTTAGGCCATGGATGGGGGCAAGGAACCAGGGCCACCCCTCAACAAGGGTATGAACTTTGTCCTGGTGGCTCCTTTTTCTGGTTTAAATGTGTTGTCAAATTTTGTTAGCAGACTCATATATGCGATTTTCGGTAACGGGTGCTTTGTCTTGCTGCTTTGAACTAGGGTGCTTTGACCCTTGGTAGTCGAGACAGTATTCCCTCTCAGCTGCTGAGGCGTGCTGCTTCCCGTGCTGCGCGGCCAGGTGAGATAGGTAAGGCTAAAGTGCCTTAAAATGCACGCAGTGCATTTTATCTGGATAAAATGCGGTGCTCAACCTAGCCTTTTTGTTTTCCCTGGGGTGTGGGTGTCCGCATTTTATTAGGGGCCGGCGCGTTCTAGCCAAACCCTGGACTGCATTTTATCAACCAACATATTGGGGTCCCCGCGCATTTTAGCCGGATGAAGTGCGGAGCCAACCCTGAACACAAGTACAGACCCCTATGCGAGGGGTTGTCCAAAGTGCCCATAGAATTCGTGCCCCATGTTGAGGAACCTTTGGAGGCAAACCACAGAGCTGCCGCGCGTCCGGTCCTTTCTCGGCAAAGCCACCTGAGGCCGACCCAAACAAACAGATGCTGAGGCGAACAGGAGCCAGAGAGTAGCAGTTCTCTTTGCCGGTAGGGCTGGTCACTCTTACGGAAGCCATTTGAGTCGCAATCAAAGCCTGGTACTAAAATGGTCTACCCAGAACCATGTACAGGATTAAGAAAACGGCCGCAGCTATTTATGGTTGGGATCGTCCCTTACTAACCTTCATCTACCTGGGTTTTGATTGTGGCTCGTTTGGCCACGGGTCAAAATCAAAATCGTACTTCCAGTGAACATTCCAATCCCCACTAAAATGGACAAAAATGGGTGGTGCACCTATACCCCAAAATGGTACCATTGGTTTTGACCCACAGCCATTTCCTACAAGAGGGGCTCACCCCAGCCATACTGGAGGGAAACAGGGTGTCAAATAGAGGGGGTGCATGCAGAGACATTGCAAGCGTCGTACCTCCAGACGACATCAACAGGTGCGAGCGATTTGGAACCTGGCAAAATTGCTGCTGACCCCGTGATTCTTTGATTCTGCTATTTCCCGCAGAAACATCTGAGGTGTTGCAGGCTCAATGGAGAAGCTCTTAGTTTCCAGCAGATCTCATAATCCAAGAGATGGTATCCCCAAAGACCCCCTGTCCAGTACCACGATGCTGTCTGCTGTTGGAACTGCACGAGCCTTTCGGGTGAGCCTTGACGAGAAAAGGAGACTTGCCCTGCAACATGTTTTTTTCTTTTCGGTGCACCTCCCCCTCTCTGCAGACACCCCCCTCTGTTTATGTCTTTTCCGGAAAATTAGAGACTCCCCGAAAACGGCGGCTTTCCATTGATGGGGTTCTTCCAAAGAAGCACCAAAGGGTACAAGAACTGCCCTGGGGCTCCTATCCGGAATCGAAACGGACTGGAACAAGAAATGGAGCCCTGGCCGTTCTGCCTTCTCCCCCCCTAACGGAACATGTCGCTGATTGGGCCAAAATGGGCCAAACCCCTCAGCATGTGCAAGCCCCCACTCGCGGCACAGGTAGACACTTCTTCCTCTCAAAACAAACTTCGAATGGTTTTGATTGTAAGGTAAAGGGGCACCATGGCAGCTGGCTGCTTCAGCCAATCTTGTGACCAAGATGTGATGAAAGACCTCCTGACTTTGAATGGGGTGCAATTCGGGTATCAAACAAAGGATCCGAAGCAAAAAACACATCTCCTGCTGGCATCCTTTTGTGGAAAATGTACCCTCCCTACCACTAACATGGCACCTCACCAAAGGATCCCTTGAGGAACATGGTCTTCCAGGTACCCGCCCACAAGTGCTATGCGTGCGACTGATTTGAATGAATGTTTGTTTTTTTGACTTGCAGCCATCTACGATTCTGCGCGTTGGAGCAACGGTTCTTCTAGCTCCCCTCTCACAAACGGTTCCTTCCATTTGGTTCAGACCCCTGCAAACAAAAATAAATATAGCCATGCAGTTGTGAACAAAATCCGTTCAACACCAAGGGAACATCACAACATCTTAAGCAAATGGAAGGTTGCTCAGCCTGGCCGGGCGCCGGAAACTGGAGCATCCTGCCTCCTTTCTCGCCTTTCTCGCCCTTCTCGCCTTTGCCCTTGCCGCCCATGACCTGAGGATGTGTTGCCCGTGCCTTTTCTGGGAGCCAGCAAGGTGGGCATGTCTCGGTTTGTTGTTTTGGGGGGGGGGGTGCTCGGTGCTCCTTTTGGTCTCCATCTACAGAAACCAAGGTGACAAGGGTACACATTGCTTGCTTGATGTTGGCCAACTCCTTACCCCTCATAAAGACGGTGTGTGTGTGTGCTTCTTTTTCGCGCAGAGTTGCTCTCTTCAGCAAGAACCGAATGAAGTGGACTGCAAATGCAATGCGCAGAATGGCGATAAGATTGTAACATGCTTTTTCAGACCCGGGCATCGAATGATTTTTCAGGTCCATCTAAGACATCAACTGTTGGGAAGCGCAATGGGGTCCATCTAAGACATCATTTCTTGGGAAGCGCAATGGGGTCCATCTAAGAAATCCACTTTTGGGAAGCGCAATGGCGACCAAGCTAGCAGAGCAAAAAACAATAACGTCATACTTTTGGCTGCATCCTACAAGCACAAATTCGCGCTTTGTGCCGATGCCTGGCTATGCGCGCCACACCACCCGGAGCGAATGTTGGCATGAACGTCTGTAGCTCATGGGAAAATGCAAGGAGAAGTCTAATTTACGCCCGTGACTAACAGTGGACAACTGATGTGATAAAGACACTTCGCCACTCTCAAAATGTTTTCTGTCAGTGGCATGAGTTGAAGCGGCAACACCGCGTTCTGCGCTCCCTCCGATTTTGAAGGATTAGATTGCGGACAAAACGCAACGCTTCTCGTTGAAAAGGGATGACTGTTGGTGTCTCAGGGGTCGCCCATGTGTGCGCGGGCGCCCGATGTATCCCGCGTGTATGTGCTCATGTGTCAATGAACATTGAATATATGGGTGTGACTTGCTGTTGCCGACCCATTGGCGGACATCAATTGCATGGGGCAGATGATGATGATGGTGGCTTTGATGATGATGACGACGACGACGGTGGTGATGATGATGATGGTGATGGTGATGGTGATGGTGATGGTGATGGTGATGGTGATGGTGATGGTGATGGTGATGGTGATGGTGATGGTGATGGTGATGGTGATGATGATGATGATGATGATGATGATGATGATGATGATGATGATGATGATGATGATGATGATGATGATGATATGGTGATGATGATGATGATGATGATGATGATGATGATGATGATGATGATGGTAATGATGGTAATGGTGATGGTGATGGTGATGGTGGTGATGATGATGATGATGATCATCATAATGATGATGATGATGATGATGTGATGATGATGATGACGACGATGATGATGATGATGATATGGTGATAATGATGATGATGATGATGATGATGATGGTGATGGTGATGGTGATGGTGATGGTGATGGTGATGGTGGTGATGGTGATGATGATGATGATGATGAGGATGATGATGATGATAAGGATGATGATGATGATGATGATGATGATGATGATGATGATGATGATGATCATGATGATGATGATGCTGGTGATGATGATGATGATGATGATGATGATGATGGTGGTCGTGATGATGATGATGATTATGATGATGGTGATAGTGATCGCAAGTCATGTCTTGACACCATGTATCCATCCGCAGTCTGTTCTCAGTTCACCCCAGGCGCCGCGCGCCAAAAACCGTCAAGCTCCCACCATGGTGGGGACGACAATGGCAGCGGACTTTTCGGCAGCCACGGAATTGATTGCTTGAGGGTGGTTTAAAAGTTAGGCCAAAGGGACACTATTTTTTTTGTAAGTTTTGAAAGGTAATCTAATTGAAGACATATTTTTTTGATTTTGAAAGGTCATCTAATTGAAGACAGACTTTCAAATTTACCAAGTGTGGTACTGTTGGAGTTGTCAACACGTGAAACCTGGCCCTGTGAAGACGTTCCCTTTTGGTCAGTATCAGTTGGAAAGGTCGATGGGAAGAATCTGCTTTGCTTTAAAGGGGCTAACCGTGTATCTGATCACAAAGCTGATATTGGCTTGCCCCCAACAAAAGTGGCGGTGGATTCCGCCTCAAGGTCTGCTTGGCCTCTCCCAGACTTGGCAACATAGCCTCTCTGGTCCCGGTTACCTGTTTGCCTTGAAGGACAACAACCAATGTGGGAGGTACAGGTGACCTATGCCTGACTTGCTCAGCCAAACGAATACCCAGAGATGAAGGGATCGCACGAATCAGAAGCCGCATCATCGGAAATGGATTTCTCTCGTGTTCACCGCCACGAACAAGGTAGTTGTCAAGAGGACGCCATGTGTAGATTATTGGTCAAGCTCGAGCAGGAAATATCAATGCGATGACGCGAGGTGAGCAGGTGGCGATGCTTTGACCAGCAAGAGTATGGCTCTCTGCAAGAATCAGCATCCGCAATGCAAGGCGTTCAACAATTCTTGCTAACGAACGAAAATTCCATGGGCCCTTTGGTGGACGTCAGTTTCAGCGGGATTACGTCCATTCACGTTTGAGGGTCCCTGTGAAACCGCAAAGCCAAATCTGAAACGCATTCACACCGCTGGTCATTTGCAATGCGGCACGTGACGTTCAAAATGATGAGACAACTCGGCTCCTACTAGTTGTCAGATCTTGGCCAATTCTGCTAAAAAGACCCCTGATGCCGTCCCGGGATTAATCAAGCCGGTGGAAATTCACCAGAAACCGGGGGGTTCCCAAAAAGTGAAAAAGCAGGATGGCCGCGCCATTAACAAAAAAGACGGGAGCAAACAAATGACGTGCTTTGAACCTCAAACATAGACAGGGGCCAGAGTCTTTGATTAGCCAGGCTCGGGCTTGTTTTGGACAAACAACGCCAGGGCTAGATATGCCAGGCTTTTTGAACCCCCAGGGTTGCCGAAAGAAACCTAAGTTCGCCGCTCCGCAGCAGGGTTCTAAGGATACCTTCAGCTGCTTTCTTTGCATGGGATTCTCTGTAAAGCCGATGTTTGAACTGGCCCAAATGAAAACTTTGCGGCACCCTGCCCCAGGAAAGGTGAGAGTTCTAAACGAACTTTGTTGGACAGGGTTCTGATAGAAGAAGGGATATCTCTCTCAATATAAAACATACACCCTAGTGTTTTGAATCATGCTCACACGCCACAATGCAGCAGTTGCCCGAAAGGTCAGGAACTTCCGGGTAACACAGTGTGTTTTGACCCCCTTTACAGGCCCCGGTACATCCTCATGCACAGGACCCTTGACCCTTGCAGAGCTGGAGGAGCTTTTGTGGCGCTCTCATCTGCCGGTGCAGCCGCAGCTGGCCACCAGTCGCTCCCTTTGCCTCAAAGGAAATGCGCTTCACTCACTTTCCCAGCATATCTTGGACAAACGAACAAGCGGGGATACGGAGGGAGAGGGGATATGGGGGGATTCCCTTGGCACCATTTCTCATATCAAACTTAGTCAAGGTGCATTTAGTTGGTTTCCCTGAATATCCCTCATACTCAGGAAGACTTAAACGATCAACTTGAGAGGATTCTCTTTGTGTCCAGGCAAGGGCCCGCTATCCGAATTTGCCAAGCAAAAACGGGGAGGGGGGGGCCATCACAACCCAAATTCGGCAATGAACACAGACAACACGTCTCACCCAAACACTGGGATACTATCTTCCATTTAAAAGGGTTTTGCATGTGCATCATGCACAAAGTTCAGGCAAGGAAACCCTACGAGCGTTCCGTCTCTGTTCATAGTCTCTAAGAAGCTGGCGGGAGATCAGGACTTTCTGGTTTACCTTTTGGCCATGGGTCAAAATCAAAATCGTACCCCCAGTGAACATCCCAATCCCCACTAAAATCCCGACTAAAATGAGTGGTGAATTCATCTACCCCAAAATGGCACCAAAACTGTTTTGACCCACAGCCTTTTGGGGCCATGAGCTCACTGGAAAGCCAAACATGTCACAGGCCGAATTCGGTCTTTGCAGCACCTGAGTGGCTAGAAATTCCTCCAAACGACTCTAGGTGCTGGAGTGCGAACCAAATCCAGTCATGATCATAGGAGCATAACCGTTGTTTAAAACAAATAATTTTACGTGTATTGCGTTTATTTTTAGCCCCCTTCAGCCCATTCCAGGAATCACACACACACACAATCTTGTGGAGCTCAAGGGCAAATGATCACGAGCTCACCTTCGCCAGTGGGTCCCTTCTCGAGGTTAACCTAGGGGATTGCTTCAATCAAGAAACTGACCCAGAAACCATCCAACTGGTGCGTTCCTAGGGAAACCCCAGGATTTCATTCCATTTCTCCTTCCCATCGCGCCCGCAAGTTTCGCGCGGGGGCCCCACGAGCTCAAGTTTGAAGGCGTAGTTTCAAGCGAAGCCAAGCCGACGGTGAGCGCAACATGAGATGCACGGAGCCGCAACGCACCGCGGGAAAAAACTCGACCCTATCCGGAACTGGTTTCAAAGGGAAACCGTTGTGCAAAAGGGATCCTTTGAATAAATTCCCAGGGATCCTTTGAATATTCTGGGAGAAAAACAAGCCCATGTGGGCGATGTAACCAGGGAATCTATACATTTGACATACCCCGAATGGCTTCCATGTCCCTGCCTGATGCCATGCCCATGCGTCTATGCTTCAAGAGTGAGGCTCCCTGGTTTCATCCTGCTACCGCAACATTCCGGGCGATTTGACTTTTTTTGAAACACCCTGAACAAAAAATGAGAGCAGCCAAGAATCCCCCAAAGGAACTTTCATGGGAGTCGCACCAATTGTCGGCTTCTTGGGCCCCGGCTGATCCGTCAACTCCGTAGCGGCCGCAACCTACGGAGCGCCCCGGCAAAATTTGGCTCAGAACTGGCGGCAGCGGGCGGATTTGTCTAAAGCAACTGCGAAGCAGTGGAGTCTCGTTGATGGCCATCTGCGAAACTGGCATGTTTGACAATCATGAAGGTTGGGAAAACCAACAAAAGACTGCAGTGGAACACACACACACACACACACACACGCACACTGTGCCGTTGATTCGTCCCATATCTTGTCCCCAAATCTCGTAATCAATCCCTGCCCTAGTGGTCCAACTGCTTATTTATATCGGTTGCTTTCTGCTCCCCTGCCAAAAGTTTAACTTTTAGTGGTTTAATACGGAAAACCCACTAGTTGGCGAAAAGTTGTTCAGTCCTAACCTCCCTTGGCAAAATGCACCAAAGTGATCTGGTCTGTCTGACCAAATGCATTTTTTTTCAAGGATTGCTCTGCCCTCCATGTTCATCACCCCATGAATCTATTTGAGAGCACCTCCTCATGGCAAGCACAACGCCACATGATTGCTTGTCCTTCCACTTCAACAAACAAGTCTGTAACACCATGTCCCAGGAGTTGAACATGGTCAACCACGCAGTCCTTGGGTGCTTCTTCTTTCATGGGGCGCCTGTTGCCCGTCTGGGGTGCATCCCTCTGAATTGAATCCACAAGCTGAAGTGATATGTACCAAAGTTTGGTACAGCCCCCAGGACTTGCAACAAACAATTGGATGAAGTTTCCTGAAGTTACAATACGTTGCCCAAAGCCATGTCCCAGATTTAGCCTGAGGGATAGTCTGGAGCCATGTTCTAAAAGGGTGTCCACTGCCCCAAACCGATACACCCAAGGAAACCCAAGGAAAACCAATGGTGTGCCTATCATCCAAGATGATCCTTTTGCAGGAATTTTCTGAGATGAGGGTCACAGTTACCATACCACACCACACAAATGGATATATAGATACAGTTAGTATTATTATTAGTATAAGTATGTTTGTTATTGTTACTATTATTAGAACTGTTACAACTATGAATTATGCTTAATATTATGAGTATGACTATTATTGATAGAATTATTAGTTGTATAATATTGTTATTGTTATTCTTATTGTTATCATTATTACTACTATTATCGTAATATTATGACTTTTATCAGATTCATTATCATTATCATCATTATCATTATGCTTATTAATAATATTATTATTGTTGTTACTATGATTTTAGTTATACTGATTATTGTCGATATTATCTTCAAATATATATAAATGCATACAATATACATACACATTACACACACACCACCAAACATGGAAACGCACAGCCGCGGCCTGCGCCCTTCCACGTATAGGGGGTACCACTTCTACCCCCTCATTTCTCCTTAGGGCTTAAACCAAAATGATGCAAATTGTGATGTCAACCCAGTTTGGCGAGCCCACTGGTTTAAGCATCGTTTAGACCTAGGATGTATTCGTTTGTCGACCATCATCATGCTACTACAGATCAAGCATAACATCGAAGTCACCAATCGTCGCCCCGGTAAACGAGGCCATGGCACACTGGATATGCGTCAAAATAGGAGGACCCCCAACCTGCTTGGCTTCGTTTAGGCTTTTAAAACCCACTTGAAACGGTACCCCCCAAGCAAATCTGCGAATTTTACAATATGTCCCAAACCTGACATAAGGGATCCCCAAGTAAAGCATTTTACCATGGTGAGCTCATTTTACCCGCAGGTGAGCTAGGCCATACATCATGCAGAACAAATATCAAAAGTGATTCCCCAGTAAACCCAGGGACACCCCCTATGAACAAACTGGAGTTGACTAATATGGGGTCAACATTACTAACGGCACCTTGGTAAATGGAATAACAAAACTAAAGTTTGAGTAAGGCCCCAGCTCTTTCATTTGAGCCATACCCATCTTTGGGCCTTAACGGCAAACCCCATACCATTTTTGGGCCCATTTCTGGGGAGGGGTTCACCCCTCCAGTCCCTCAAATCTCGCGTCGCCTCGTTGGTGGCCATTGCCGGTTTGAACCCCTCGCCGGTGAAGATCTGATCCTCCCTGGGTTCGGTCGAAGGAATCCACTCGAGACGCGCGGGGCGGTCAGATGAACAACATGGACACCGCAAGGCGCAAATTCTGCCTATCCTGATAGCTCCCCTTTAACCCGGGGCACGAGTAAAAGGGGCATCCTCATCCTCAAAACACACCCACACGCACACCCACCCAGCCACTGTGATTATTTGAGGCTCAGTACTGTTTACAGATTAAAATCAAAGGGACATCTACATTACTTTCCTCCATTTGCTTAAGTCCCTGGAAAAACATGATAAACATATTTACAGTAGTGATAGGTTCCCTTTAAAACCAACAGGGGAAAACAAAAAAACAATCTTAACCAAATGGAAGCTTTGGGTTGCTTCTGCAAATGTCTTGTGTGACGCGTTTGCAAGTCTTGTCCACCTCATGGGCCCTTGTTGAGCTTCGCAGCCAAAGGGTCAGAGTACATCCTCAGGGGACCAATATACTTTTAGGGTTGATTCCTTGTCCGTTGTTTTCAACCATCGCTCTTTTCAGAAAGATTCGGATCCCTGGAAAGAATGGGGAAGGTACCCTGAAACCAAGGGGCTTTGTGCTAATTTGGTGCGGCATTTGTTTGCGTGTGTGTGTGTCAAAATGGGAAGGGTCGTCCATGCACCTTCCTAAAGGGCCAACACGGGGTCACTTGGTACATCCTTACGGGATACTTAAATACTTGGACGGCGATGGAAACCCGGACACTGGCAGTCCCCCGTACTGCCTGGAGCAAGTGGTTCTCAGGCCTTTTCGGAAGTGCCTCGAAGCATGGGCCCTTGCCGGCTAAGGCCGTCATTGTAAGGCTGAACTACTTGTGTACCACCAACATGGTGGGCCCACAAAGTGCAGAACCCAAAGCAATTGAATCAAGCAACCCTCGGTGTTTACCATCTAGGAAATCCCTCATCCTGCACCAATGGCTGCAATCGCAGAGTCGTTTTTGGGAAATGATCGGCATACCTCCGCTGGTCGGGCAGCCAAGGGAACCTCAAAAGGAAAATCCTGGCTAAAGGGATCGATATGTGATTGTTCTTGGAAAGGGATGTGGGCTTAGGTTCCTCTTGCTAAGTTAGGTAACAATGGTAAATGACAATCGAACCAAGATCACAAAGTGAAACTGACCTCAAAGTACGTATGCGAAAAAGCCCCCTAAGGGTTCCCTGCTTGTAGGTGGCAATCCTGTTGTCAGGTAGTGTTGAGACAACCCTGCTGCACGACAGCCCTGCTGCACGACCTCCGGCATGGGGCGCAGACACCGTGGTGTTCTCCCGCGAGAACCGCGCGCCTCGCTTTTGTGGAAGCCTGTTGGACGTAAGGGTGGAGATTGCATACTCCGGGGGCGGAGGGGGGCGTGGGGTTGGACATGGGAGGCCTTTCTTGGCGCAATGTGTGCTGTAATGTCCAAATGGGATCAAAAGATGAAACGCGTAATAAAGACAAATGGGGGCCCAAACATATTAATAAATGCACCTGGATTCAAGACAAGCACCCGCCACCCGCGCAAAACCCCCCCCCCCCCCAAAAAAAAAGAAAGAAGAAAAGCAAGAGAGAAAGGAGAGGAGTGATAGCCAAGCCAACACCTGGTCTTGGATCTTTCGTACCTTGTTCCTTAAATCCAAAACTGTCAGCTTTACCAAACCCATGTTTTCTTAAATGTCTCTTGTTTAAAACCTGCCCACAATCAAACCCACAAAGGGGGTAGTACTTCAGCCCCCAACTTGACATTATTTCAGGGGCCCCCGAAATAAAGTCTTGTTGCCTGGCCCCCCCAAGAAAAACAAAAGGAAGCTCCAGCAATACTAAATCAAATGGAAACTCAGTTCCAAATCTCATAAGGAAGCTCCAGCAATACAGAATCAAATGGAAACTCAAGTCAACAATACTAAATCAAATGGAAACTCAGTTCCAAATCTCAAAAGGAAGCTCCAGCAATACTAAATCAAATGGAAACCCAGTTCCAAATCTCAAAAGGAAGCTCCAGCAATACTAAATGAAATGGAAACTCAAGTCTACCAATACTAAATCAAATGGAAACTCACTTCATCTGGATCTCAAGATACTATTCTAGATACCCCCATCGTTGAGGGGGGGGGGGGTCCCCCTTTAGTAATCCCTTGGACATTATTTATGACTGATGCTTCAACTCCGGCACCACTGGCCTAAGTCACTTTCTGCTGGATGTGTTGCCCTTGCAGCCAGTTCGACATGTTGGAGCCAGTGGCAGCTGCGAGAGGAGGCTGAGGAAGACAGCCTTGTGTCAACTTATGCCGTTCGCCAGACTGGACAGGTGACAATTACAGCTCCCCCGTAGTTTGGGTGGACAACATTTTTGACTGTCCGTTATCCTACCCAAGGGTCCAAGTACCCTCTAAGGAGGTACTTAGCTTAGACCCCTTTTTACCCCCCAGAAGCCATCCTCAGGAGGTACTTGGACCCTTTGGGCTAGGTTGACCATGGACAGCCGGACATGTTGACCAAACGTCTCGCATACTTCGCCTCCGTCAACTTCCATAGTAACAGCTTCTCCGCGTGCCATTCCAAGGAAATTGAAGGAACCCCAGCTCTGATACGTCCCAGTAAGCCACGCTCCCACATGTCCCTCCCAAATCCACCATAGACTACAGGAAATAACCCTAAACCCCAAAACCCGGAAATCCCCATAAATCAGTACTGATTTGGGACCCCGGAAAAGGAAGCCATAGAAGCTGCATGGTGACTATCAGTCTCAGTACTCAAACACTGAGTATTAGGAAACCTCCAAACAATCGAAATAGAGCTGCACCTTTCTCCCCACTTGAGGTGAGTTGAACCCGATGCTTCATTCTTATCCCCCTCCCCTCCCCTGCTTTCAAGCGGAACCGTGGAACCCTGTAAGCCCTCACCAACAGGAAACGGACGCTCGCTTTGCCTTTCCAGAAGGGCAATGTTTAAAAAATGCAGCCCTTTGCGGTAAACATATACATATATATGCTATGATTCACCCTTTGGGCATCTTCCAAATTAGATGAGCTTTCGTTTGTTGTTGTTTCAGCGTGGCGAGAGTGTATCCTAGCAACCCGCATAGGGGGCCGGTTCAATCGAGTTTTCTGTGCAAAACGCTGGTGTCCTTTTGGGTTTCCCTCTAAACAAAAATGGGGGTCTCAAAAAAGGACACGTCCAAACCAACCCATTGGGGTGAGAATTTGGGAACAAAGAGCTGGAACCGGTTCCCGCAAAGAGCCGACGGGGCCCGCGCTCAAGGACTGCCCAGGCAGTGTTCGCCTACCAAACGGCCCCGTGAACCCGAATGCAAAGGGAGAACAACACGAGTCAAGCCAACTGTGAGAACTCGTCCGAGCCCTACGTGCATCGCCGAACTTTGGCCGAATTGGTGATGTTTGTCACGTCAAGCCCGAAACCATGGGTGGGTAAAACCAAATGGGTGTGCCTATGTTTACAGTACCCGTTGTTTTTTGGTGTATACAGGAATTGTGAAACCAAATTCGTTGAAACCAACGCATGTAGGGCGCGGATCGGAGTCAATTTCCAGGATGAATGTACATTGGTATAACATGTAATTATACCCTCTAAGCAAATATCCGTTTATTTTAAAGGTATGGCAAAATATCCAAGTTTTTCCAGGAAATACCGGGTTTTCACTTTTTGCGTTGTAATCAGAATGGTCTTGCGTGAGTTATGATTGTGGTTCCCTCAATACAATCCTTTTGTTGGCTCTCTTACATCCAGTTAAACGCTCCACGGCCGCCTAGCAATCCCATCCAAGCAAGCTCATTGAGCATGGCACCTGTTGCAAATCACTTGCTGAACTCGAAACAATGGTCAATCCGCAATTTGTTGGGAAGGCTTCCCAGATCGTGGCTCGGCAAGTTTAAAACAGCGTTGGAATATGAACTTTCTGACAAGGGCAACAAGTAGTCCCAGTTTACCGCAAGCGGTAGCTGCACGCGTATACATACTGTGTATGGCACTGAGCAATCTGCTTGGGACTGTTTGCGTAAAGCTCGCGTCGGATACGTCTGGAGGCCCGTCTTGCAAATGCTCACTTGTTTGACAACCAAGTCCCGTGCTAAAGCATTGATCCCGGAGCTTTTCGCAGGCTTGTCTAAACGTCGCAAGAACATCATTTTCGGAGCGAGCCAAAAGAGCATAACCCACTTTGAACACTGGACAGCAGGTAGTAAAAGACACGTGGGACGAACACATGAATGACTGCTTTTCGCAGGGTCACTTTGCAAGCGTATTTCGGGCAACTCGGGCCTGGAAAGCTGTTTGAGCAGAGGCTGAAAATCCCATAAATCGCGTACGGGTTTGTACGGTATTTTAATGGGATTTGTACGGTTTTTGTACGGGTTAGGAAAAACGGGTTTTCGGAAAAAATATGGGTTTGTATGGGATTTTTATGGGATTCGTATGGGATTTTTTATGGGTTTCCTTTTTGTTTTCGCACGCGCTCGCCCTTCCAGAAGCTTGCCAGCAAAAAAAGCCGGCACACAGCTAGATTGCGCGAGCAGCGAACTGGTTTTGTATGACATTGCGGTAGAACGTCCGAAGGTTTTCGGGCACAAAAACGTACTACGCAACATGTTTGGCTTGGACTGTGCTTCCCATCGAATCGAAGTTATGAGGAATCTCTGGGTGCTGGAAGAAAGTGCGACTTAGGCGGAGGCCAGCTTTGTTGGCATTTGGCTTGTGCGCTGAGCCGAGTAACAAATGCAAGTGCCACTTTGGGATACTGCATTATGTTTTAAAAATACAAAAGAAGTACCATGCTTGAGCATGATGTGTCAATCACGCAGAGCTACTGATGGTCATGTAGTGAACTGCACACTTGTACATTCAAGCTGGTTGTCCCGCTTCATTCCTGAGTTTTGGCTGACCACGCCATCGCGTCTACCCCTGCCTTTTGAGCTCCAATCTTGAGGAGCAGGGGGCTATCGCGCACTTGGCGGTACAAAAGGAAACAAAAGATTCCCAATATACAATTTGGCAGTGAAAGAAACCTGGCGGCTCCTTTCAACACCTGCTCGAGATCCGGCACCTTTGCTCTGTTCTTCAAACATCCGACATTTCGCTTGCGAAAAGTGCCAAAATAAAGGAAGTAAGTGAAATACCAGGTTTTTCCCTGGAAAATCATTATATTTCCAAAACTTGCCCAAAAACCAGGTTTTCCCAGTTGACCCTGTAAAATTAAAGGATTTTCGCTTAGAGGGTATATATAATGTCCATTGAGTTTACATGTGTATATGTTATCTGGTTGCATCGGCCATTGTTTGAACATGCCTAGACCTCTGTTGAAACAGTCGCTGGCTTCCCTCCGTCGCGGATGGGCCAGCGAAATGGTTGGCGATCTACTTTTCGATGAGTCATGGCCATCCCCCGTCTCAAGTAACCGTGCTTGTGGCTGTGGGCAAACCCTATACCCTTGGTGAACATCAAAAAAAGATGGCAAATGGATGTTCATCCACCGCCATAGGTTATGCCCCATGGCCGTGTGGCAATGGGGCTCGATCCTTCCGAGAGGATGCCTTGCTGAAAACCCGACCATAAGCAAAGAGTACAACAAGACTGTCCGAGTCCACAAAGTGGGTGTGTCTTTTTGAGGGTACCCCTTTTTTGGTTGGTTTAACGCAAAATCAAAAGGAAACCAACCATTTTGGGGGGGTCCTCAAAAAACCCATATTGATGTGGGGCCTAAGTTCGTGCCCGAAGCTTCTGGAGCGATGAATTGTGCCATATCAAAACACTTGACTCGTGTCCAACATGTCAGAGAATCCGCGAATCAAGCCAAGCAACACAAACAGGGATATGAGTCAAGGTCATGATTACTTGTCTGGGGTGTAATCATTCCAATGTTAGGATGTCCCGTCTCGTTTTTGTCTGGTTCTTTTCTCAGATTTTGGGGTATTGTTGCGAAACACTCCTACATGAAGTAAATGACTGTCATTTTGAAGCTGGACACATCCCGCTGGGGGTGTCTTAAAATGGAGCTGCACTTTGCTGAGATTGAACGAGTGTTTCACTGGAGGCAGCGGAATCCATCACTGTGGGTTTCGACGCGCGAGACTTGTCTCGGCTCGGCGGGGCGCCAGTAGATGCCGAAGCCCACGGCGAAGAGGAAGATCACTGCGAAGAGGCCCATGCAGGACATGCCTGGCGAAAAATTCACCCGACCGAGCGAGCCACGGATGGAAGTAGGTTCAACAAGGGAAAGCAAAAACGATGCCATGTGGTTCAAGGTTCAAAGTTCAATCCAAAAGGGAAATTCTGTGGCAGATGGCAATAGGTGTTCAATTCCGGTTGCTGGTCTGCGATTGTCTGAAATTGGAGACCCCTCCCACATAACATTTGTGGGAGGCCTGGAATATCAATTTCCTCAAACCAAAAACTCTGTCAGGTGCCATGGCAACTAACCCTACAGGATCTTTAAAGGAGACCCCTTATGAGTGTCGCTTGAACTTGGCCACACCTCCAGGTGAGTGGTTGGCCTTTTGGCCTATCCAACACACAACTTGGGATGGATTAAACACTGCGGAATGAGGGAAAAACGCCTACCCACTGGTTCGAAGTGGATTTTGTCCCATGGAGGCAGGCCTGGTGGCTTCTGCCGTGCGTCTTTTGAAGTCACTGCCCCAGACCTAAATATTTCATCCTGCAATTTGATCAGGAGATTCAATTGAAGGACTGAAAAGGAGATTCATGCATCATGAATTGGATCCGCAGATCAAACAAACTTCAGATCATCTTGCAAATCATTGATCGTGACTTCAGATGGCTGTGGGTCAAAAACCCGTACCCTCAGTGAACATCCCAATCCCCACTAAAATAGGTTCTAAAATGAGTGGTTAATTCACCTACCCCCAGTTTTGACCCACAGCCAGATCGTCAATCTGCGGTTTCCGTTTGGATTGCCATGTCAATCAGGGAAGTGACCTTTTTTGCGGCAGGCCTCGCAGCGGCGGCAGCTTCCTCGACTCAGTGTCTCGGGAATATCTCTTTAAAAAAAAAAAAGAATCACTTGTGGGCCTGATATGGGTGTGAATTTGAATGCGGGACCCTTTGGTGGACATCAAAGGGTCAACTTATGTCCACCAACCACTTTTGAGGTGGTTCCGTATCAAAATTCAGAGCCATATGGAACATCCGCCACTGTCCCAACCAAAAACTTAAGGTCCAAAGATCCGCTACCAAATAGCCAAGTCATGTGCCCAGTTGACCCTGGTAAAGGGAGCCCTGCTTATTTGGACTGACGTGTTCAACCCAGTGACCCTGGGAACCAATTTGGGTTGACAGATAGTGGGAAAGCCACAGAACAACATATTTAAATAGGGTGCCACATGGTGCCACATGGTGCCACACGGTTGAACTGAAACCCGGGTCATGCCCAAGCAAAACACACCCTTTCCGGGCTGTCCAACTGTGCGCATCTCATGCGGTTCACTTGCAAATGGGACGTGGTTTTTGTTAATGGAGCGATGGTGTGTTCAAGGACTAAACAGAAATCACTCATCAAGTTTTCCTATGCGACGACACCATCTAGAGAATCCACCATACCCTTGCAAAACAAAATGGGGTTTGGTCCTGTCTCATGGAGTTGCAGGAGAGAACTTTGGAGGCGACCCTCTGGCCCTGGGCCAAACGATTTTTCACAATGTTGCACCTGTTTCTTAAATGCTGAGGATGCCCAACATTGTGGTTGTTGCATTGGTTTCCCTTTCAACCCCCAAAACAAATCCTGCCAAAAAGGCAGAGACCTATTTAGGGACAGCTCGGAAAGTCCTTTGATGCGGCCATGACCGGAGTGTGCAACGTTTAAAGCCGGGCGCTTGGGCTGTGTTTAGTATATGTGTCTGGCGTGTGTTCGTCGGTTTTGTGCCCGCAGCCCCAAAAGGTCCCCCCACAACCTCACCCATGGATGCGAGCAAAACGACGTGTTTGCGGGCCGCCAAAACTGAACAGAACCTCAAAACCCGCAAAGTCCAACATGCAAATGCCAGCAAAAACAAAGCAAAAACACGAAGCAAAACCAGTTACCTCCATTTGCTTAAGTCCCCTGCAAAAAAAAATAAAAATAAAAACTATTTCCAGTAGTGATAGATTCCCCCAACAGGAGAAATATTAAAATATTCTTAACCAAATGGAAGGCTAGCGCAAGCTGAATTCTTAGGTCTGCTGGATCCTTCAGCCTCGACTTGGTTGACGTTGGACGGAGAGCAAAACAAACAATAGCGTGGGGGTTCAACCACAAAAACCACAACAAGCGAAAATGCACATCATGTTTCGATCTCTTCGGTTTAGTGGATCTAGTCCATCAGTATCGACTAAACCACAAGAAGCGGAAATGAAAAAAAAAAAAAAAAAACGTTACCCAAGAACGACCATGTCATATCCGCTTACTCGGGAAACGCTTCCCAACGACCAAAATCCATCTCCATGGGTCCTGAAGAGCGACAGCGGCACCAGGATCAGCTGCCGTAGAGCCCAGGACACGTAGGCCCGCAGCCCATACCTCGAGCTCAGTCATTTCACCGCCTTTGGGAACTGAAAGCAATGGGAAAGACAAAGTGTATAGAAGAATGTCCAAAATTTCAACCATCCCACTGGAAACCCACTTAAACCAACCATAAGCCAACCTTAACCACCTGTACAACCCCAAACCAACCTTAAACTGATCATAAACTTGCCCGTCCTATCCTAAACCAACCCTAGTCAAGGCCCTAGTCAGCCATATTTGGAATTCATTCTGTCAGACCTCTCCATGTCCCTTCAACCCCTACGACAAAAACCAACAACGAGTCCGAGGAGAGTTCGATTCTCACAAGGATTCTGACTTTCTTGAGCCCTGCGGCCCCTTCTCGGGGAGGTCCCCTTTGACTTGAGAGAGGGCACGGCACGAGCAGGAAGTAGGCCAGGATCAGCAACAGCAGAATCACCAGGCTGGAGACAGCCAGGCCTGAAGACGCGAACGGATGCTTCGATATTTCTCGGTTGCTTTCTGCTCCCCTGCCAAAAGTTTAACCTTTAGTAAGGGAAAACCCATTGGTTGGCAAAAAGCTAGAGTCCTAACATCCAAGCAAAATGCACCAAATATTTATAAAAGTCGTGTTTGGCCCACAAGGAACCAACATTAGCAGTTCAGACTGATTTATGTTGGTGGTACAGATGTGAAATGCGCTTGCTATGCTGACAACGTGGGCCAATCGCCAACGGCGACCGTGAAGCATCAAAAGTCATCACGCTGTCCATCTGACAGTGGCTGGGATACATATTGACGAAATGAATGGAGATATCTCCAAATCCCAGTGTTCCCCATGGAGTCATCACCCCAGGGACGACACTAACTGTGAATTGGCCCAACAGGTTTGAAGACAGTATAGGGAACCCTTCAAGTCACGCTGAAACAAACAAGTGCAACGGACGTTTGCCGGGGTCTCCGGTTTCGACCCCTTGCATCTGCGCGTCGGCACCCCGAAATCCTATTTGCACAGTCGCCCCTCTTGGACCCTCTCTCAATCCCCTTGCGCCTTGCTTTGGAATCATGTGCAAGTAAACAACTTTGGGAGGGCCCTGGTCTCTTTCGTCAACCCGTCTTTGGCGCCAGTAGGGAAACACCGAAAATGTGACGTTGCACTATATATGTATGTATATTATATATATATATATATGTATATGTATTTGTATCGCAACACTATCCACAAGGAAAATGGGCAACCATCCCTGAACCGAATCGTGGTAGTACTGCCCGAAACGACTCATGCTAGCAATCTCGAGCTTCACACTTGGACATTCGTGACTGTTGACCACTTCTGACAGGAAGCTGTAATTTGTCACTCACTCACTCAAGTTCGCATGGGGCCTCTGTGGGCGCAGCTGGTTTATTGGGGGGGCCCAACAACGGCAACAGCCAGTGCACACGTGTCTGTGGAACATGGATCGGTCGTAATAACTCGGTTGCTTTCTGCTCCCTGCTAAAAGTTTAACTTTTGGTGGTTTAATGGAAAACCCACTAGTTGGCAAAAAGTTAAAGTCCTAACATCCCTTGGCAAAATGCATCAAACATTTTTTAAAAGTCGTGTTTGGCCCACAAGGAACCAACACTAGCAGTTCAGACTGATGTAAAGTCGGTGGCCCAAAGATAAGACCTTGTGGCAGCCGTTGGATCGCCTGGGGGTGTCAGCAGCCAAACATCGCCGCGGCTGCTCGCCTCTGCGGCGCCGCTCGATTCGATCGATCGAGGCCGATCTCAAACAACATCAACGGATCTACATGGCTGTGGTTGTCAAAAATAGGGCAACCCCAACATGGGTTGCCCTGGCAAATGGAAACATAGACTGAAACCTGCAGTCCATATTCTGGTGGCTTAGTTTTGATCCACACATCCATATTCTGGTGGACAAAAGCCCTGCGGCCCATGGTGGCGATTTGTTTTTATCCACAGCCACATGTCTGATTCCAATGCTCTGCTCCTCACAGGTTGGACCTGGAGAGACTTGGAGTTCTCCTTTTGGAGAAATGTGCTTGCCACAGTCTAACCTTGCTGAGGTACCGGTGGCCATGCAAACAATTCACAAAAAATAAGCTAACCGCAAGCAAAAACAATTGAATCATAGGATGTGTGTTTGTTTTACCCCAGCTCAGGAAACCGCTGAAGCCCAACGGACATGTGACAGGTGCTGTGCTGATGCCTTTCAAATGCCCAAAAGGGGGAATTTTTCGGACCCGCAAAATTTGGGGCCCAAGAGGGAAGCAGGGAAAACCCCAGGAGATATGAGGCCGGGGGCGACTGTTCCACACGTATCTGCACTTCCAAATGCTCGAGTTGGCCTGAATTCAGGAATCATGTCAAAATGATAACAATTATTGATTTCGTTTGACACAACAATCCACAACGCTTAAATCACAATTGTTGAATGCCAGCAAAAAACATGACGTCTTCCCATCTAAAGAATATTGATCCTCCACTTGCGAGGTCGTTTGTGAAACCAAGCTTCTCCAGGCTCGCAAAAAAAAGAGATAGCAACAAGGACAGCAAAGTGCGTTACATCATTCCAAATATTGACATAAGAAATCCCCAAATCTTGCCGTATGCTTCTTTTGCCCTGCTTGGTAAACCTTCCAATTTTGGTTAGTGTTGCCTAGCAAATGGGCACTGCAGCTCTCAAACAAGAGCCAAAGTGACCCACCCCCCTTAATCACAGTGGTAGGTCCAAGCGAATGAACCCCAGTTTCCGACTTTGATAACCCCAGAATCACTCTTAAGATTGACAATCCCAACGGTCGGCGTCGGCTTTCCATGCCGTCCATGCCAGCTGGGCGCGCCTTGCCATCCCCTTCGCTGCTGGCGGCGCTCTCACAGGTGACGTTGTCCTCCCGGCAAAGGGTTCCTATGTCCCCTTAAAACATCGCTCAAAACGGAATCCTTAAAAGCACTTGGACCTTCTACCACTGCTATTCAAACAAACCTTGCCCACCCTGATCCACAAGCCACAACCAAAGGCCCCCCTGATAACTGTTAAGGCTGGATTTGGCCTTATCAACAGTGTTCGGTCCTCCTAAGAAACCGCCTGGCGGGAGTGTCATGTCGGGTTGCGATTCACAGAGCCAGCTTCCAAATGACAGCCAAACTGCGGTTCACCGCTGGGGCTTGGCTGGCCTTGGACAACATGCCCGGCGAGCAAAGATAACCAGGAGCTACAACGAATGCTTGTATAGTCATGGTTCAAAACCAATGGTACCATTTTGGGATAGGTCACCACCCATTTTAGTCTATTTTAGTGGGGATTGGGATGTTCACTGGGGGTACGGGGCTTCGACCCACGTCCGTATTTCTTCGGCCTGCCATGCCTAAAGAGTCCCTAGTTATGACCACGCTGGGTCGCACTTCTGGGAGAACCATCCTTCAAGACGTACCCAACATCATGAACCAAAGCGTTCGCCACCGAGCCCAACTTTGTTCAAGTCAAGTTCAGAACTGGGCCAATGGCCACGGCAAAACACACAACATCCGTGCCCCTGTTTTGCCGGAGAAAAAACAACTGCAAACAAATAAGTCCTTTTCTTAGATCAAACAACACCGTGTCGGCCCCTTTCTTTTCCGTGTATCCAAAAAGGGATGGGTGCTGCAAAGGAAAACGAAAAAGCAACCGCTCTCTTTTGTCCAGCTTCGAGAGGCGCTCCAAGAACCCCGCTTTGTGAAGCAAACGCCCGTGTGTGTGTGTGTGTGATTTCCTACGTTGCTTCCGAGTACATTTGACCAAGCCAGAACCTAGTTGGCGTTTGGGCAAAGATACTCAATGCCCAGTTGATTGGTGTCAAAATAGTATCTTCATCAATTTCTGAAAATTCACAACGGAAAACAAGGAATTCCCAGCTACGGAAACTTCATAAGCTCCTGCTAGCTGAGCTTGTTACCATTTTCGGCGGTACGTTATCCAGTGGATTGACCAAGTCACTCGATTCCCAGTGGGTTCCCACCATTGACAACCCTCCGATCGCGTGAAAATGAACTGCCCGCCTCGCCCAGGATCCTCGGGGCAGGACTCCACCAGTGGTGAAAGAGACTTTTGCACATGACTTTTTCTTTTGAGGGCAAAAAAACAGTACTTGGTCCTCCAGTAGAGAGGCTAGAATAAGGGTACCCTTTTTGGTGTAGTCTATTTTAGTAGGGGGACCCTCCCCCAAAAAAGGGGTACAAGGGCACTAGTGGGGGACCTAGAGTAGAATGAGGTGGGGTAGTGATGAGAGAATCAGGTGTGTATACGGTTTGCCCTGATTGACTTTTGGCTGTGGGGGAAACGGCAGCTTTGCTCGCTGAAAGGCTGAAGGTGGAACCGAAGAGGAAAGTCCGGACTTATTTGGCCCAGAGCTGCGCCTTGGAAAATCAGGCCTCAAGGAGGTGACAAGGCCCACAGACACAGAGTTGACAGGTTTGACCTGCAAAAGCCCCCGGCCATCGTAGGCGAGTCCGAGTCAAGGCCGAAACCAATGAAGTGGTTCATGGTCTGTGAAACTACCCAACGAGCGCTGGAGACTGGCAATGTCGGCCGCATTGCATTGCAACAGGAAAGGTCTTCCTGAACCCCTGAAAAGAAGGAAACTCTCTCAAAATGACTCGGGGAAATGATGAGTAGGCAAAGCTAAACGAAACTTCACCAGGAGAGTCACATGGAAACACGTAAGGACTTAGGACCCAAATCAGTCATCATCCATGTCATCGGATTTTGCATTTCGACCCCTCATTTTCTAGTGGTCATTTGGTAGACGTGCCTGATGCCATCCCCTTCCGACACAAACGAGGGATGCTCCAGGCAAAGAGTTATGGAGATCACTCGGTTAAAAAGAGTTTTATTGATGGATGGGCTCCAGGCAATAGCAATGCAACTTACACTTCATGCCCCTCACGTTGATGTCCAGTGGGTGCCTTATATGCCTGCTCCACACCACAAGGAAACTCACCTACCTTTGGCAACGTCACAAGGTGTTTATAATGGTTTTCCAGGCGACCAGGAAAACCACCCCCTGTTCAACTGCTTCCCCATCCACAAGGGGAAACTGCCTGAAAGTCTTGAGCAAGCCATAGTCGAAACCACCCCTGTTGAACCTCAACCGGGTAACCGAAGAGCACAGATCTTTTTGCATCTGGGAAAATACGGATTTTGCCTTCCCCGTTTTCCGTGATACCAAGGGGGGCCGCGTACCAACAAAGTAGAGACGGGAATATCGCTTCATGGCAAGGCTTGCTTCATAGAATCCCCTCCCACCTTCGCCAAATTCTACCAAATAGGAAAATCAACAAACTCAAAGACAACTTGGGTGTGAATTTGCTTCTTGGTCAAGCGTGACGCGGAAGGGGTCCCTATTCTTTCCCCCCCTCCCTCTGGTGTCCACCGATACGCAATAAGCCCTGAGTCATGCCTTCGGGAAATGGGAGTTCTGTTACTCGCTTTCTGAGTGGCCAAACAAACGGCAAGCTGCTGGTGTGGCCAACCAAGAGAGCTGCTGGTCAGCCCACTTTCCAACAACTAGCCACTTATTTAAAAAAAGAACAAAACACCTAAAAAAAACAACTTGTTGCCTGCCACTTTCCCCATGGCCTTCCAAACTTGCCGAGCTGCTGGTCAGGCCCCGGGGCATTGGACATGAAGAGCCCATCGGTGGTTATGCGATAGGAGCCTCAGGGAAGATCAGGCCCGGGGGCGTTTAAAAGGCATGCTCAGGCTGACTGAGTGCCAAATTTCGCGCCAAATAAGGCTAGGTCCAGCAGAGAGGCTAGAATGAGGGTACCCATTTTTTGTGTAGTCTATTTTAGTAGGGGAACCCTGCCCCAAAAAAGGGTAAAAGGGCACTGCTGGGGAACCTAGAAGGTCAAATCCCCGCTGCACAAAGCTCACTGGGTGATGTCAACCCTTTGGGTTGAACGTGGCTGCAGGCCAATCAAGTTCACACCTGAGATCAGCGAGTAGAGCCTGGAGCATGAGCAGTGTCGGGGAACCCAGTAAATGAGTCAATGAATGCAAAACTAGGCTGCCAAGACCTGTGCTTGGCGCATTTCTATGGAAACACATACCCAGGTGAGTGCGATTCATCGCTGCTTCAATAGCTTGCCTCTTGAACTGAGGGGCAAACAGCTTGCCACAAGCCATCCTGTACCGACGATCAAGTCAAAGAGAGACCAAGACCTCCTGGATCTGAGTCGGAGCGTTTTCAGGTCCTGAAACTGTTCGACCTTTTCTAAATGCTCTGCTAGCCCCAAGGGTTGTTTGGAGATAGAAATTCACCAAATGCCGAAGGTACACGTGGCAACCTGCTTCCGAATTTCCGAAGGGCGAGACACTTTTTGGTTGGAAACCTCTCGGGGCTGCCAAATTGACACGCACGCGCACAGAGACACAAAAACACACAAAAACGCACACACACACACACCCACACACACCCACACACACACACACACACACACTTGAACACACACTTGAACACACTTGAACACACTTGAACACACACACACACACACTTGAACACACTTGAACACACACACACACACCCACACCCACCCCCACACCCCCACGCACGCACGCACGCACGCACGCACGCGCGCACGCGCGCACGCACGCACGCACGCACGCACGCACGCACGCACGACACACTCCTGTTAAAGGAAACTCGTCTTCCAGGACCATGAGTCAGTTTCTATGTTATATGGCTGTGGGTGAAAAATAGGGAAACCCCAAAATGGAACCCTGGTAGATGGAAACATGGACTAAAACCTGAGGCCTCCTGGTGGTTCAATTTTGGCATGCCCATATGTTCGTGAAGGGGAGGGTAACTACTACTTGGTTGACGTTGGAAGGGGGGCAACAATTCTCAAATTTTAGCAGTTAAGTGGTTGGATCTCAACCACTAAACCACAATAAGCAAAAATGCTCAGGATGTTTCCCAGCGACAACCATGACTAGGAGAAGCCAGATCTTAAGTCTCTAGGTCGCCTCCACTGGCCTTAGGGCTCAGAAGTTCAGGACCCCACATGGTTGGCTGCAACGTTGAAACTTAATCCGAATGGTCCAACAGAAAAAAAAAAAATGCAAATGACCCAGGTAATCAAATGCATCAATGTAAGTTGGATTGACTTCTCACTCAAGGGAACGCTCCATGGCGGATTGATACCCCTTAAGATTGAACATTGAACAACATGATTGAATTTAGAAATCCCCCCATTTGGTTTAAGTCCCATGGAACAAATGAACATATGTCCAGCAGTGAAAACATAGATTCCCTTGTAAAACCTTAAGGGGAAACTCAAAAATATGTCTAACCAAATGGACAAATCCTTGTGGCTCTCTTCCCGCAGCCCAAACGGGGCCGCGGACCCATCCCCAACGAACCGTTCCCCGTGGATCCACACGGCAAGCATCATGGAGGCCATCGGAAGCAGCCTGGCACGCCCGAGATTTCGGGCATCCGAGCAGGGGGTGCCAGCTGTGTGTTTGTTTGTTTGTTTGTTTGTTGGTTTGTTTGTTTGTTAGTTTGTTTATGTTGTAGAATTGTCATGTAGAATTCGATGTCCGGAAAGAAACACTTGAATCCTTGTGACTTGCGCATGTGTACTGAGATGCAAAATCAAAGGCAAGCATGCTAAGCAATGGGCGCTGAGTAGTCCGCGTGTTCAACATCATACACGCAACTCGGTGATGCAATGTGGCATTGATAGCTTTCAGGTTTGGCTGCATTCCCCAAGCGAAATGAATACAAAACAATGTGTTTGTTTTTTGCGCGGCTCTAGTACACAATTGGCACACGTATTCGTTGGATTCATGTCTGTGCGTGTGACCATGTAAGCGCACAAACAAACACACATCCAGGGACCAAGGACAAACACAAACAGCCAGAGACACGCGCACACAGGCAAACAATCACACATTTATACACAAAAGACACATGCACGCAGACACGCGCGCGCCCACACACCGAAACACACAAAATCAGACCCACACACACACACACAAAGAGCCATACACAAACTGCCAAACAGACAAACTGATCGACTGAGAAACAAAAAATGGCTAGAAAGGGCAGGAAAAGGCAGGGCAAACCAACAAACCAACAACCAAACAAACAAACAATCAAACAAACAAGCAAGCAAACAAACAAACAAACAAAAACACAAACAAACAACACACCGGCAAGGGCACACACACAAACACACACACACAGACACATGTGTACAAACACACACACACACAATCTCGCAAGCATGCATGCACACATGTACGAGAGCACACATGCACGCACACACACACACACACACACACACACACACACACACACACACACACACACACACACACACACACACACACACACACACACACACACACACACACGCACACGCACACGCACACGCACACGCACACGCACACACACACACACGCACACGCACACGCACACGCACACGCACACGTGTGCGTATATATATATATATTCCTATATTATTTATATTGTATATACATACATGTTGATACACATATACATAATTACAAACACTCGCGCACACAAGAACACTCACACGCGCACAAGCACACATGCACTCGCACTCGCCAACTCACCCGCCTGCGTACACACAAAATGTACACTCTCGCGCACACGCGCCCCCTGGGCTCTGAATCAAATCAAAGGGAATACAAATGCACTCTTGAAACCGGTAGGCCCTTTGCGCTGCTAATTAGATCCACTCACAAAAAAACAAATGGTCGGCTTTACTCAGAAACAATTGAATAGTCAAGAAGCTCGGGAAAGGAGGCGACTTCAGCCTATGAGAGCACGGTAGCCGCAGAAACAAAAAAACACATCGTATTTTCTTGGAGCGTGTTCGCTCAACAGTGGGCAGCCCCCCTTGATCGTATCCGAACCCTTTTGGTGCACAGATTTCCTTGTTTAAGTCATTCTCTGCGTGGCACCCAGTCTGCAAGCCGCCAGCTTCCCATCGCGATCCACCCGGTCCGGAGTCCCCTACCTCCATTTGCTTAAGTCCCCTGGAAAAAAATGTGTCCAGTAGTGAAATCGATTCCCTTTAAAGCCAACAGGGGAAACAAACAAATAACCAAATGGAAGCCTATTTCATGGCACACCCAAACCGAAGACAGCAGATCAGGCGACGGGAGCAGGGCATTGAGGCGCTTTCCAAGCGAGCGTAGGTGGCCAAGCACCTGTGTCACAATCAAGACCTGATACACAAACTGTGAACCCAGAACCATGAGGGAACTGAAAAGGCGGATATCCTCAACTATTTCCGTATTTCCGGCTGGGACTGTTTCTTACTAACCGTCATCTACCCGGGTTTTGATTGTGACTCACCTGTGTGAGCTGGGGCCATTCAAGGGGGGATGCGAACCCTTCTCTATGGCACACCAAAAGGATCCTCTTTTAGGATTGATTTTGAACACCTCAGGTAAGCAAGTGGTTAAAGCCTGTGTTTTCACACTACCTGTAAGCCCTGAGACGGGTCGGGTGGTTTAGACCAAGTGGGCACACTGGTTTATCTTCTGAAGCAACCTGAAGTCTGCAAACAACTTTTCACAGCAAACATCCAAAGGCATAAGGAATGGCAGTCCGGACAGGGTGCCCCTCTGATTTGCTAGGGGTTGCTCAATAAGCTCGCCTTCAGCGATGTGGGTCATGTCGATCCTGTAGGTGTAAATGGCACCTTTAAAGTATCTATAACCTTACTCAAACTACCGGCATCTCTTCTTGACCTAACCTCTTTGCAACAATTATGCAAGAGGACAGGGAGCTGCCCCCAAAAGCAAAGCAGCTTCCCATTCTTGGTGGAGGGGTGACAGTGTGACATTCCCGGAACTGAGCAACAAATCATCTTTGCCCCACGGATCTGCCTCATACTTGCAAGATGCATAGAAGTTCTCGCAGGACTCACGGCAAAGGGGAAGAGACGCATTCGAATCATCACCTCAAACGAGCGGGCTCCTCGTGAGCGACATGTCAACAGCCCGGAAAAAGGCATGTTCCTTGACTGGCTGGAACCCTGCTTGGTCAAGGTTCAATCTTTTCAACACACCTGGGAATTGAAATGAGTGCTAACGAGCATCAATTCAGTACCGGGCAAAGATTTCAGATGGTACCAAGGTCTTGGGAGGTTTACCAGTGGTAGGGTTGAGGTGTTGTTTTTTTACTAGCCCCGGCTTTTTACTAGCCCCGGCTCGGCACAAGGCCTCCCTCCAAAGAGGTTGGGCTGGTGGCAGCTCAGGGTTGATCTGGGCTGGTTTGGGGTGAGTGTTGGCTTGCTCAGATATTAATGCGGGCGGTGGCTTTCGGGTTGCTTCAGGGTTGCTTCGGGTTGCTCCACAACCAATCCTAGCCCAAAACTTGCAGAACCACATCCCTGAAGCAACACGAATCAGCCCCAACCACCCAACCGCATCCTGCATATCGGCCCTTTGCCGAGGCTAAATCAACCCCAAACAAACCCAAGACCCGCCCGCATTAATATCTGAGCAAGCCCACCCCAAACCAGCCCAAATCAACCCTGAACTGCCACCAAATCAAAGCCAATAGGCAGCTCTCGTCCGAGTGAGGCCAGTAATGCTGGCGATGCGGCCGGCTATCCCGAGCATCAAGTCATGCCCCATACGCAGCCGTGACAAGAAACCGGAGATGCTGGGGATGCTGGGGATGCGGCCGCCCAGCTGACCAACCAACCAACCAACCAACCAACCAACCAGTCAACCAACCAGTCTCCGAGCCGGGGTTGAGCCCCAAGCCGGGGCTAGTAAAAAAAAAATCACCGGTTCCCAGTGGTAGATCTGCCCAAAAAATTCAGGTTCCCTATTCGGAAACCCTGACCTCAACTCAAGCTCGCTCATGAGTACGAAAAGGCTGACTTCTCATGCAGAAGATCTCAATTCCTGAGTCTCTATGGAAGCCAAACCTGGAAAAGGTCAACAGCAAAGATTGCCAAACTTGATTCACAGCGATGCGCTTTGGGCAGTCGCCAAGTCGATGAACTTGGCTGATTGTTCGAGGGCATGTCCCCACAGCAAAGGATTGCCTCCAAAACGGGGGGTCACCCCCACGTGAATCAACGAGGGGTTTACTCATCCTAGATTCCCATTACCATGCCATTGCATCTTCTTTCCAGGCCGGGCCACTTGGAACTTTGCCGCACTCTTTGGTGCTGCGACATCGCATTCAAACTCTCGGCACACCATGCCCTCTGTAGGTTACATCCAGCGAGGCCGAAACGCGCACACGTCGAAACCAGATCTATAGTCTATCGAGTTTAATGGAAGTGTCCCAACATGTGCGACATGTGGCTGTGGGTCAAAATCCCGTACCCCCAGTGAACATCCCAATCCCCCACTAAAATAGGGACTAAAATGGGTGGTGAATTCACCTACCAACCAAAATGGGATCCCAAAAAGGTTTTGAGCCATGCCCATATGGGACGGGGAAAGAACGTGTACTCAACGGTGAGATCCCTTCCACGTCGGCTTGGACTTGGAAAATCGCACATCCAACCCCAGACCAGCGAACAAAAGAGTTGAAGAAGCCGTTAGTCTGACACCGCACTGGACTCAGACCAATGTTGGCTACAAGGTCGCCGACAGCATACCCCAGGCATCAAAGCACAACTTAGTCGTGCACTTCTTTGCAACAGAACCCGATCTCAACAAAACTTTCCAAAGCCATAGGGGCATTGAGGTCAGCACAGGCGACTCAAGCAACCTTGCCAGTCGCTTCAGCCTGCAATGACGCCTGAGGTGTCGTCCGCACCAACACCCGGCGCGCAAGACACGAAGATCGTGTCCATCTTGCCTCAGGCGCCACATCATCAGACCGCATTAGACGACCCGCAAGCACATAAACACAATAACCATTCTGCCGAGCTACAGTGGTTGTCCAGGGGGCAGCAAATGGAGTAGAGAGGAAACTTGGCTTGCTGATCATGCGGCGTGCCATCAAAGTACGAGCGCTTGGAAGTGCAGCAGTGCATGTTCTCAGCACAAGTGATGGCCGTACCGAGCTCCGGGTGGCACGTCTCTCCGCTTGCATCATTCAGCTCAAGTTCATACTTCTTGTTCTCCTCCATCTGGCGAGAGATCAGCCTTAGCTTGTTGATAGCCAAAAGGGTCAAAAGGACCTGCCCCCCCTTCCAAACCTGTCTCAATCTGCTCCAAGCCATTACCTGACCAGCATACTGCCTAGCAACAAAATGCACTGACCTGGCAAACGCCCAAGCCTCCACAGACAGTTAAAAACAAGAAGGATTCCACAACAACACCTCTTAGCCACCTGCCACGACTTGCAGCCAAAGAAGCGCCAAGGCGTGCGTGTCAGCAGCCGCCTTCGCATCCTCCTGCAGTCCTGCAATCACGCCCGAGGTGTCGTCCGCACCAACACCCGGCGCGCAAGACACGAAGATGGTGTCCATCTTGCCTCAGGCGCCACATCGCGTCATCAGACCGCATTAGACAACCCGCAAGCACATACACACAAAATCCATTCTGCCGAGCTACAGTGGTTGTCCAGGGGGCAGCAAATGGAGTAGAGAGGAAACTTGGTCTGCTGCTCATGCGGCGTGCCATCAAAGTACGAGCGCTTGGAAGTGCAGCAGTGCATGTTTTCAGCACAAGTGATGGCCGTACCGAGCTCCGGGTTGCACGTCTCTCCGCTTGCATCATTCAGCTCAAGTTCATGCTTCTTGTTCTCCTCCATCTGGCGAGAGATCAGCCTTAGCTTGTCGATAGCCAAAAGGGTCAAAAGGACCGCCCCCTCCAAACCTGTCTCAATCTGCTCAGAGCCATAACCTGACCAGCATACTGCCTAGCAACAAAATGCACTGACCTGGCAAACACCCAAGCCTCCACACACAGTTCCAATGCAAAGGATTCCACAACAACGCCTCTTAGCCATCTGCCACCACTTGCAGTCAAAGAAGCGCCAACGCGTGCGTGTCAGCAGCCGCCTTCGCATCCTCCTGCAGTCCTGCAATCACGCCCGAGGTGTCGTCCGCACCAACACCCGGCGCGCAAGACACGAAGATGGTGTCCATCTTGCCTCAGGCGCCACATCATCAGACCGCATTAGACGACCCGCAAGCACATAAACACAAAATCCATTCTGCCGAGCTACAGTGGTTGTCCAGGGGGCAGCAAATGGAGTAGAGAGGAAACTTGGTTTGCTGCTCATGCGGCGTGCCATCAAAGTACGAGCGCTTGGAAGTGCAGCAGTGCATGTTCTCAGCACAAGTGATGGCCGTACCGAGCTCCGGGTGGCACGTCTCTCCGCTTGCATCATTCAGCTCAAGTTCATACTTCTTGTTCTCCTCCATCTGGCGAGAGATCAGCCTTAGCTTGTTGATAGCCAAAAGGGTCAAAAGGACCCGCCCCCCCGTCCAAACCTGTCTCAATCTGCTCCAAGCCATTACCTGACCAGCATCTGCCTAGCAACAAAATGCACTGACCTGGCAAACACCCAAGCCTCCACACACAGTTAGAAACAAGAGGATTCCACAACAACGCCTCTTAGCCATCTGCCACCACTTGCAGTCAAAGAAGCGCCAAGGCGTGCGTGTCAGCAGCCGCCTTCGCATCCTCCTGCAGTCCTGCAATCACGCCCGAGGTGTCGTCCGCACCAACACCCGGCGCGCAAGACACGAAGATCGTGTCCATCTTGCCTCAGGCGCCACATCATCAGACCGAAATAGACCAGCAAGCACATAATAATAATAATCATGAAAAAAACAAAACACCTTTCTGCCGAGCTGCAGTGGTTGTCCAGGGGGCAGCAAATGGAGTAGAGAGGAAACTTGGCTTGCTGATCATGCGGCGTGCCATCAAAGTACGAGCGCTTGGAAGTGCAGCAGTGCATGTTCTCAGCACAAGTGATGGCCGTACCGAGGTCCGGGTGGCACGTCTCTCCGCTTGCATCATTCAGCTCAAGTTCATACTTCTTGTTCTCCTCCATCTGGCGAGAGATCAGCCTTAGCTTGTCGATAGCCAAAAGGGTCAAAAGGACCCCCCCCCCCCGTCCAAACCTGTCTCAATCTGCTCCAAGCCATTACCTGACCAGCATACTGCCTAGCAACAAAATGCACTGACCTGGCAAACACCCAAGCCTCCACACACAGTTCCAATGCAAAGGATTCCACAACAACGCCTCTTAGCCATCTGCCACCACTTGCAGCCAAAGAAGCGCCAAGGCGTGCGTGTCAGCAGCCGCCTTCGCATCCTCCTGCAGTCCAGCAATCACGCCCGAGGTGTCGTCCGCACCAACACCCGGCGCGCAAGACACGAAGATGGTGTCCATCTTGCCTCAGGCGCCACATCGCGTCATCAGACCGCATTAGACAACCCGCAAGCACGTAAACACAAAATCCATTCTGCCGAGCTACAGTGGTTGTCCAGGGGGCAGCAAATGGAGTAGAGAGGAAATTTGGCTTGCTGCTCATGCGGCGTGCCATCAAAGTACGAGCGCTTGGAAGTGCAGCAGTGCATGTTCTCAGCACAAGTGATGGCCGTACCGAGCTCCGGGTTGCACGTCTCTCCGCTTGCATCATTCAGCTCAAGTTCATACTTCTTGTTCTCCTCCATCTGGCGAGAGATCAGCCTTAGCTTGTTGATAGCCAAAAGGGTCAAAAGGGCCCCCTCCCCCCGTCCAAACCTGTCTCAATCTGCTCCAAGTCATTACCTGACCAGCATACTGCCTAGAAAATGCACCGACCTGGCAAACGCCAAGCCTCCACACACAGTTCCAAAGCAAAGGATCCCACAACAACACCTCTTAGCCACCTGCCACGACTTGCAGCCAAAGAAGCGCCAAGGCGTGCGTGTCAGCAGCCGCCTTCGCATCCTCCTGCAATCCTGCAATCACGCCCGAGGTGTCGTCCGCACCAACACCCGGCGCGCAAGACACGAAGATCGTGTCCATCTTGCCTCAGGCGCCACATCATCAGACCGAAATAGACCAGCAAGCACATAATAATAATAATCATGAAAAAAACAAAACACCTTTCTGCCGAGCTACAGTGGTTGTCCAGGGGGCAGCAAATGGAGTAGAGAGGAAACTTGGCTTGCTGATCATGCGGCGTGCCATCAAAGTACGAGCGCTTGGAAGTGCAGCAGTGCATGTTCTCAGCACAAGTGATGGCCGTACCGAGGTCCGGGTGGCACGTCTCTCCGCTTGCATCATTCAGCTCAAGTTCATACTTCTTGTTCTCCTCCATCTGGCGAGAGATCAGCCTTAGCTTGTCGATAGCCAAAAGGGTCAAAAGGACCCCCCCCCCCCGTCCAAACCTGTCTCAATCTGCTCCAAGCCATTACCTGACCAGCATACTGCCTAGCAACAAAATGCATTGACCTGGCAAACACCCAAGCCTCCACACACAGTTAGAAACAAGAGGATTCCACAACAACGCCTCTTAGCCATCTGCCACCACTTGCAGTCAAAGAAGCGCCAAGGCGTGCGTGTCAGCAGCCGCCTTCGCATCCTCCTGCAGTCCTGCAATCACGCCCGAGGTGTCGTCCGCACCAACACCCGGCGCGCAAGACACGAAGATGGTGTCCATCTTGCCTCAGGCGCCACATCGCGTCATCAGACCGCATTAGACAACCCGCAAGCACATAAACACAAAATCCATTCTGCCGAGCTACAGTGGTTGTCCAGGGGGCAGCAAATGGAGTAGAGAGGAAACTTGGCTTGCTGCTCATGCGGCGTGCCATCAAAGTACGAGCGCTTGGAAGTGCAGCAGTGCATGTTCTCAGCACAAGTGATGGCCGTACCGAGCTCCGGGTTGCACGTCTCTCCGCTTGCATCATTCAGCTCAAGTTCATACTTCTTGTTCTCCTCCATCTGGCGAGAGATCAGCCTTAGCTTGTTGATAGCCAAAAGGGTCAAAAGGGCCCCCTCCCCCCGTCCAAACCTGTCTCAATCTGCTCCAAGCCATTACCTGACCAGCATACTGCCTAGAAAATGCACCGACCTGGCAAACGCCAAGCCTCCACACACAGTTCCAAAGCAAAGGATCCCACAACAACACCTCTTAGCCACCTGCCACGACTTGCAGCCAAAGAAGCGCCAAGGCGTGCGTGTCAGCAGCCGCCTTCGCATCCTCCTGCAGTCCTGCAATCACGCCCGAGGTGTCGTCCGCACCAACACCCGGCGCGCAAGACACGAAGATGGTGTCCATCTTGCCTCAGGCGCCACATCGCGTCATCAGACCGCATTAGACAACCCGCAAGCACATAAACACAAAATCCATTCTGCCGAGCTACAGTGGTTGTCCAGGGGGCAGCAAATGGAGTAGAGAGGAAACTTGGCTTGCTGCTCATGCGGCGTGCCATCAAAGTACGAGCGCTTGGAAGTGCAGCAGTGCATGTTCTCAGAACAAGTGATGGCCGTACCGAGCTCCGGGTTGCACGTCTCTCCGCTTGCATCATTCAGCTCAAGTTCATACTTCTTGTTCTCCTCCATCTGGCGAGAGATCAGCCTTAGCTTGTTGATAGCCAAAAGGGTCAAAAGGGCCCCCTCCCCCCGTCCAAACCTGTCTCAATCTGCTCCAAGCCATTACCTGACCAGCATACTGCCTAGAAAATGCACCGACCTGGCAAACGCCAAGCCTCCACACACAGTTCCAAAGCAAAGGATCCCACAACAACACCTCTTAGCCACCTGCCACGACTTGCAGCCAAAGAAGCGCCAAGGCGTGCGTGTCAGCAGCCGCCTTCGCATCCTCCTGCAGTCCTGCAATCACGCCCGAGGTGTCGTCCGCACCAACACCCGGCGCGCAAGACACGAAGATGGTGTCCATCTTGCCTCAGGCGCCACATCATCAGACCGCATTAGACGACCCGCAAGCACATAAACACAAAATCCATTCTGCCGAGCTACAGTGGTTGTCCAGGGGGCAGCAAATGGAGTAGAGAGGAAACTTGGTCTGCTGCTCATGCGGCGTGCCATCAAAGTACGAGCGCTTGGAAGTGCAGCAGTGCATGTTCTCAGCACAAGTGATGGCCGTACCGAGCTCCGGGTGGCAAGTCTCTCCGCTTGCATCATTCAGCTCAAGTTCATGCTTCTTGTTCTCCTCCATCTGGCGAGAGATCAGCCTTAGCTTGTTAATTGCTTGTTGACATGATCACGCTTCAGACCAAGCCAAGCTCAGCCCAACGTTTTTGTTTTACTTTGCTCCATGCTCCAAAACGTTGCCCCAGCTTCCTCCCCCTGCTTTCTCCGTCTTCAGCAGTCTGTCCAAGCCTGTTTCAATCAGCTCTAATGCATGGGTATCAAGCCTCATCTTGCCCAGCCTACTGCCTAGCGACAAAATGACTCACTTGGCAAACACTCAAGCTTCTCACATGACATGGCGAGGTGTTGAGATTTCAGCCTTCTAGGAACAGTGACTCTTGCAACAACACATCTTAGCCACCCACCATCTCCTGCAGCCAAAGCAGCGCCAAGGCGTGCTGGTCGGCGGCCGCCTGCGCATCCTGATCAGCAATAAGCCTGCCAGTGTTGCAGTGTGGCTTGCTGGATTGTCCCAGCTATGCATAGTCAACATGTGCTACCGTGTCAATTCCACGAAGCAAGGCACCCAGACTGGGCGGGTTCATGTACCCAGAGCTTTGTCTTGCTGAATCACAATCTGCGTGCCGCCCCTTTGTTTGAGTTGACCTACAGGTTGACAAGTTGAAGGCTCTCCCGGCAACGTTTGACTGCCATGCCAAATCACCCAGCGAACGTGTCAGGGTGCAAGGCAGTACAAGGGACTGTTTTTTGGGGCTGCTTCCCCGAGCAAATAGCAGGAGACAATGCATGACAGGCGGGCTATAAAACCAAGGCCTGTACATGTTCAGGCCGGCTCATAAACCCCCTCGTTTTGAGTGTGTCAGGTCTGTTTACATGTTGCGCATTTCTGGCAGCCAAGGGATGCGTGTTCTGCTGCTGCACTTACATATAAATGAATTCTTGGGATGACAAAGCGGAACCTGGCAAAAGAGGTCCTACACAGGGGCTATCAGCGCACGGGTCCCTGGTATGTGCGTCCTTCACGTCCATTTGCGGATGCCGAAGGATCTGCTTGACACGCAAAGAGGGGGTTAAGCACAAGGGTCTTGAAAACAGCGGCGTTGGCACCCGAAGCCCACGTTCTTGTGAACACTTTGTGCCGATGCTGGATGCTTCCAGCCTCAGCACACGTGGGAAAGGATGCATATGTCAACACATAGGCCTTTCGGCTCCTCACGCTCTCTTTCTGACAGCCCCGTATGCTAAATCAAAGAATGTAATTAGGCAGGCCGCGAGCTTGACACGCTCGACAAAGGAAACCGCCCATTTTGGGGGGGTTCCCAAATTTTGAGCCAAACCCACATGGTGTCAAGTTGGTTTTGACTGGAGAGGATTCAACCTATTTGCGGGAAGGGGTGGGTAGCGTTCTGGGCCCAAGGAGAAAAGCGCGCTTCGGGGCCCCTGTATGGGAAGCCGAGAGAGACAAAGGAACCCCCCCCAACCCAAGATAACAAAGAAACATGATGGAACAAAGATACTGCCGCCCGGTGAATGGGCGACTAATCACATTGGCCATCCTCAGCTCCCCAGAAGACTCAGGAAACCTGCCCCTGAATCGAAGACGTAAAGGAGACTCCTCTTCACTATATTTAAGAATGTAGAGACCTCAAGGTCACCCATTCAGTGAAGATGTATAAGGCTGTCCCCCGTTCTCCTCTAGGGCCTCTAGGCTCTTGTGGTTTTTCATTAAGAAACCGAAAGCGACGGCCAACCCAAAAAATGCAGCGTTCTAGGTTCTTGTGGCTTGAAATGTGACAGAAAAAACCGCCCCAGACGACTCAACGCCCAAAAAAGAAGCGACGGCCGCCGGCGCCTGGAGCTGCGGTGCTTCGTGCCGCGCATGTGCAGCAGCTCCAAGCTGCACTCCCCGGTGCACGGGTCATCTCCCAGCAGAGCGGCGTCAAAGGCCTGCAATGGCTCCCGATGCCCCGCCTTTTTTGCAGGGGACTCGGAGCCTGCATGTTTGGCACTGGAGTCAAAATGAAAACCTGGTATTTTCTAGTGACCGAACCAAAGACCATAACTAGAGTGGTAGAGATCCTCCAATAACTCGGACCGAAAAAATATGTTTGCCACTGGAGTCAGAATATCACAACCCTGGTATTTTCAAGTGACCATGTCATGTAAAAAAATGAAAAGGGCGGCCGCGACTCTTTATGGTTGGAGTGTCCCTTGCCAAACTTCATTCACTTACCTGAGTTTTGATTGTGGCTCATTTGATTGAGGTTGGGAGTGTCCTCTACTAACCTGGCTCAGGTCCACTTTGGTGCCTCGATGTACAGAACAGACTCTGGGAGTGCAGGTTTGCCACTGCTCGGCAAAGCAGAAATCAAGCGGACGGCTGCGGCCCCTACCCTGTGCGCAAATCCCTGCGGAAGCTTGGGGGGCTGTTCAATACTAGTGTGGTAGTTACCATCCAACAATTACCATTCAAGTAGACCCCAACATGATGGGTAGTTGTTGCCATCCCTCTACGACGATGAGGATAACCAACCCCATGCGTGTGTCTTGGTGGTTTGCGGCACCCCTTTGTCACCCTGCCACCACACGCGCGAGCACCGAGCGTCGCCTGCTCCGCTGCAGCTGCCAGTTGCACCACTACGGTCAATGCGGCGAAAGCCACGGCCATCTTCAAACGGATTTTAGCGCTATTGGCGAAGACAAAACGTACCCAAAGATATCTAAGCCGAAAAGCCACAAGGACATGACGAATGAAAAGCGCTCAAGAGAGACTGACAAGCGGTAGAACCCAGCATGCTTCCAGTTCCAGTCTAGCGACTTGACAGTCAATCGCACCTAAAATCAAAGGGCAAACGTTCGATGGCGAATGTGCAAACTCGTGTCGTCCCTTCCGGTAGCCAGGCTCTTTTGGTGCTCGGGTGAGCACGTACTTGGCACACACGCCAATTCCCACTGAGAAAGCGAGAACCTCCAAGTTGGGCTTCTTGATCTCCCTGACAAAAACGTCTTCAGTTCAAATCCCTGCCGGGTTAGAGCAGTTGGCAGTCGGCTGAGACGGCGGCACTTTGGGAAATTGTACCAGCACAGGGCGTTGCGCAACGCTGTGAAACCTCGGAACACTGCGTGGAACTGAAGCGCCTTGCGGCGAATATGAAACGCGCTCATCGTGTTTGGCGTCCTACAGGAAAAGACCCCTTGATGAGGGCCTCCATCCATACTCTATCTTTTCTCACAATGAGGGGTCGGAAGATGCTTTCGCCACATGAAGAAGTTCCAGTTCCCAAAACAAAACTGGCGTTAAACAGAGCAGACAATCTACGGGCCCTCCGCTTTGATATCTTGGTGGATCAACCAACAAAAACTTGGTAGGGGCTGCGAGCCAAGGTTAAAGCTTACTCAGTGACTAAATAATTAGCAAATAGTGAGTTGTAGTCAGCGTTGTAGTCGCACCAACGATCACATGTTTAACCGGGATGGTCATTTACGCGTGCTGCTCAGCTATTCAAGCACTTGGTTGGTCGCAATTGAGTACAGGCAAGCTTGGCAAGCACTAGTTTATGGCTGGTTATCCTTTGTGCCATTTGTTCGAGAAAGTAGGGCGGCAGCAAAAAACATGTTCCCAGAAGGTCATAAAAAAACACAACAACCAACATCAAAAGACATGCAAAGGTAGCCCGAAAAGGACATCACCTCAAAACACGCCTTCGCCTTACTCGGCTGGAACAATGTGAGTGCCTCCGGTCTTTGGGTCCTGACCAAAGCCGACACAAACTTGCGCGAAGAACCCAGAAAAGGCTCAAGCTTGGGCAACTCAATGGTGCTCTACTTGCCCCACCTTCACCTGCAACGGTGTGTCTTTAGAACAGGAGACCAACAGAAGCCACGCCCAGACTACATATCCCACCAAGCGGCCTCTTCCTGCTGAGCTTCTACGCTTCAGTCAGGTATTCTATCTGCAAAATTGTTTCTATAATTCAACAAAAAAACATGGCGTTCGCTCGTCCCGAATCGGTGAGCTCTCATAGAAGAGATGCAGAGCCTATGCACCCTGAGGCCCAGGCACTCCTTGTTTGACCTCTGTCAGCCGCCCATCCGCGAAATGTTGACTCATCTGGTTGATCAACATGCCGTGCACGGCCCCCCTCAAATCTTTTGTGGTGCTTTCCCAAAGGGTCACCCAATGTACAGGACCTTTTGATCAACCCCCCTCAATTCCCAAGGAGGTAATGAGAAGAACACGGCGCAAGCTATGTTGCGCCTGTGAATTCGCGTTGACAGACTTGACGCCTGTTTGGGCTCAATGAGTCTTACCAGCAGGCGCAGTTGTGTTGAGCTTGTGATGACTTGAAACAGCTTGCATTCCTGTTTGCGTTCAATTTAATGCCATGCAATCACGTGACGTGAGAAAGTGCTGTCAAACACATGCTAGAAGCATATCACGAGAGCACGGGTGTGTCTCATTGGCGAACCCAACGCTCTGCTGACTGCTTTTGTAACAACCGCAAACATGTTTCCGACCAAACTGACAGCCTCATGGCCCCAACGCTCTGGTTCCTGCTTTAAGCAACACCCCCAAAAATGTCTCCAACCAAACTGACAGCCCACATGGCCATAGTATGCCCCAGACTGCAAATCCACGCTCCACTGAGCCCGATCTCCGCCAGGCAACCTGTGCTTCCCCATTCCCTTGGCCAGATATCCTTCTGTTTAGAGAATGGATTCCCCAAAACCAGAGGAACTGTGGGTGAAGACGGACTGTTGTCCGAATCCAAACCATTTTTCCGGCCTTCAAAGTTAACCGATAGGAAGCTCAAGTGGCATAATCGCGATCTGCTGAATTGACTCTCTGGGATCAGCCTAAGAAACTTCGAGACCGTTCTCGCAAACACCATCTATTCCCATTCAATTCAGCTTGGTTTCACTCTATCAATTAGTGAAAGTTGTACACAGGGTGTCACTTTTTGAGTACCCAGGTGATGGTTCATGCACCCCCAAAGCAGAACCCCTAGTTGTTTTACGTCTATCTTGTAGTGAACAAGTGGGGTTCCTTAGTACCATGGTGCGGTAACAAAAGCGCGAGGATTTTTCCCGCATGACAAAAGTGGTGCAGGATTTCGTCCGTGAACAGTACCATGGTACGTTAACAAAGTCATAGACCAGGGCATCGGGCAAGAGGTGAATCGCCACGAACTCTTTGGGAGTGACCTGGGCTTTTTGGACCGTCGAAGCGAGGCAGCGAGGGGTCAGCCCGAACCTCCGGTGCCTGTGGGGAAAACAAGTCCTTTTTCAAGCTGAATGGAAGCCCTGAAAGGGCGGAGGGAGAGAGCGAGCGACAGAGAGAGAGAGAGGGAGAGAGAGAGAGAGAGAGAGAGAGAGAGAGAGAAAGAGAGAGAATGACCCAAGAAGTAGCATGACCTAACGTGTCAAAACTCTTCATGGCTTCCTCCCTGGAAGATCGACGAAGAAAGCGTACTTTGCCGCCAGCAACCATGGGTGCTGACAGGGGAGTTGCAAAGACTTCCGTGATTTACAATGGCCCAGAACCTCCAGCTCCATGCCAATTGGTCGATAGCACGCTTGATGCGGGTCAAACTCGAAACCCTGAGGGCTCGTTGTTTAAAGGGAAATAAAGATAAAAACCAGCCTTTGTCCGACACAGCTGCTTCGACCCCCAGTGCTGTGGTTCAGTCCAGGGGTCTACCTGGGGAACGTACGGCTTTGCTTTTGCGGGTTGTTTTTGGGGGGTTGCTGAAAAGGAATTACTTATCTGTAGGGTTCCGATCTTTGCTTACTTCCTTCAGTGATTCAGGGTCAGCCCGGCCCTTGGCACACTGGGCTCGGCATCGCTCAGCTTTGCTGGCTGCGAGAATCACACATCAGAATTTGATATATGTCCTTCTCCTCCAAGGCAGAAGTTAGGCATGGAATTCAAGCTATTTCCCGCTTTGACGGCTTCACGGATTCAATTCTACAGTTTCGTCTGATTACTTTCCGACACTCATCAACAAATTCTGAATCATGTTCAATCTTGGGCGGAGCCAAGATAGCATTCCCCGTCCCAAGTCGCGGCGGGGTGAGGTCGCAATCTGATTTGTCCCGAATCTTATTCCCGGCAGGCACACGTTACAACGCTAACAATTAGTTTGTCCAATGTTTGAAGGCCAAAGTCCCAAGAGCATCATTTCATGGGATGGAGATGGGGAAACGCAGCACTTGGAAAGAACTCTCAAACCGGAAATAAGCAAGACCCTCACTATTGAACCTTCATCATGTGGCCTGGAGTTGCTTGTCATGCCCCCCGCGGAAACCTCGTTCTGGATCGCCCCTTCTGCATAAGGTTCCCGCGAGTATGGGTCCCGCACGCATTTTTTCAAAATCACACCATCAGGTGTTGTGACAGTGCTGCAGCACTCCACGGTGAACTGCTTGGTGAATTATCTTGGTACGAATGGAATACTGTTGGGATACTATGCTCATGTTCTGGATGTTTGATTGCACCGAGTGTCTGAAATGGCTGTCGAGCATACCCAAGACTTCCGCTGGCCGACGAGGAAAAAGAGCCCACCGTCCTGTTGGCTGCTTCTGCTAAGGCACAAAACGCAAACGGAACCGAGTGCTGGCTGTCGACATGTGGCTGTGGGTCAAACATATGTACTCAAAATGGATCCTGGTAAATGGACACATGGACCAAAACCTGCGGTCCCCTGGTGGATTAATTTTGATCCTGGCCGATTCCTGCCCTCAAACATGTTGCTGGGCCGCCCACGTTCAGCTCCTTGGCCAAACGTTTCTCCACAACGCCCTGCGAAGGGCACGGCAGGTGGCGAGAGGACCCTCCTTTGGGACAAAGGCCAAAGGGTTACAACAAAAACACAAAGCAAGGTCGACCCAAAGCGCAGCCAACATATGTGTGCCTGGTTTGAACTCACTGTGGCCAACGACACTTTCTTGCTTGGTGGCTAACAAAGAAAGACATTATTTTACAAGTGAAAATTCATCCAACACATGCTTCAACAAGTTAACTAATCCAACGCAGGAAACAAACACAACACAACCAAAGCGATGCTTGTTCATCTTGAAGGGACACCCGTCCAGCAAAGAGAGAAAGTGAGAATGAACGGAAACAAGGGTGCCGCTGACAAGTGGCGTGGGAAAAAAAAAGCTGGCCGTCAGTTCTAGCTAGACCGTAGCATTCCAGTCATGGCCGTTTCCCTCTATACAAAATCAACTGGGATCTAAGCAAGCTATCCGGAAAATGATGAGGATGAAACACGTTTTTGCTGAAGTGTGGATAGCAGGTCAGGGTTGTTGACGTTTATTTGCACTCACACAGAATTTCCCCTGACGGCCAGGAGAAAAGCAAGTAGGGGATGCCCGAAAGTGTGCGGTTTCCACACGCGGCTTCCCCGATTTCCTTCCAAACAGAGAGACTCTTTTCAAACACACCCAAATGCACCCCCTGCCGGCTTCCTTGAGGGGAAATAACACGTGAGTCGGGCAATTCGGCAGCCTGCCATTTTCAGAAAACGCACATGGCAACTACCTGTTGTGTCAGCCCAAAACAAATCGGGACATAATGAGGTGGATGGCCACGACTTGCGTTCACCCACAGCCAAAAGGCAGCCATGGCATTTCACACGGCCACAAACCCGGCCGATACTCCAAGGCGCGCAGCCCTAATTGTCAACTACAGATAGGGATCGGTCTACCCCAAACTATGCTGATCTGAGGGCTGCGAATCGCCTGTGTCTGTGTCCGTGTGTGTGATATTTAGAGCTCGTCCCCCAATGCGCCTCCCAAATGAACCACACTCGATATGCGGACCGAGCGCTCAAATTTGAGCGCCCAAAACACCCGTGGCCCATTTCAACAGCTGGACCTTGCGAACTGGTTTCGGGCCGCGGGGGGGGGTGGGGATACTATTGGCGGAACAAAGTCAGTCCCAGAGAGCTCAAGCACGGTCTGAGGATGTACTTTAAGAGCCAGACAGTTGGTCATTTTGATTTTGGTAGAACCAAACGTCCATGAAACGGGCGCTTCTCATTTGGGTGTCTCAAAAGGGATCCCTAAACTGGTCTTTCCTCTCCCTCCCAACCAACTCCAAAAGGGTACCAGCTGAGCAGGAACAAAAACCACTCCCATTTCAATTTGAGCGGGTTGCGTTCTGCCGTGAACCCAGGAGCACAAACGTGAGTAGCCTGGCTGAAACGTGTGACACTTCGAACACGAGGCATGAAGCGGGCGCTGCTCATTTGGGTCCGAATTTTAATCAGGGACCCTTTGGTGGACAGAATTCGGCGAGGATCGTCCACCGCTTTGGAGGTTCCAACTCAGAAAATTCAGAATCTTTCCCCCATAATCAACCCCGGTTTATGAATTGGGGGGTGGGGGCCCCTCCAAGAGTGGTCTGATTCCAATCAAGCCCAGAACAACACCCCCCTACTGATAAACTGGTTGGTTGAATAATAGGGGTCAACATGCCTCCCAGTGAGTCCATTTCCCTGTGTGGTAGGCACCCAAAGGGCTTGCCACCACTCCAACGAAACAAGTTTTGGCTACCTATAGGGGTAGCTGCTTGAGACCCTGACGTGTCGCTCCATGTCTCTCCGCGCCTTAAAGAGCCTGGCCAGCATGGCGTCCTTCTTCGTCGCGTTCCAGTCCGGCCACAGCGGCTGATGCGCCGGGATCTCAGGCCCCAGAACTCCGAGCGCCCGAAGAAACCCTTTTTCGGTCCTGATCTGGGCTGTCCGTTTGCAGATCCCCCGCAAGTGACGAGCTTTTAGTGGGTTACTCACTTGCCCAAAGGACCCAGAAATAAAAGGTCAACCTTTTGGCACCTCCACTAAAAATGAACCAAAACGGGAAAACCAAAAGGTCAAAAGGTCGGCTTTGGGCAACTGAGGTTAAATGCAACTCCAACCACTAAGCGCTAAAGCATCTAAAAAGCTGAGGAACCGGATGGATGGGAGCCACCAAGTGATGATTCCCTTGCAAAGACCAACAAACCATGGCTTCAACCATGGATTCAAAGTGGTGCGATCCGACTTTGCCTAGCCACAGGCCTTAATTTTGGGGAGGGGGGAATGGGGGCACATTTTTTCGGCCTTCATGTTGCTATGAAACCAAGTCCATCAAAATTCGAGTGACTTTTGTCATATTCTCCTGGGGCCCTTGGTCAAACTATGGGTGTGTCTCACAATAGAGGGAACCCCCAACATGCAAAAAGGGAAGCATCAAAAACACACACCCAACAAAAATCCCGTTCATGATCATCTCCAACTCCAACCACTTTGACCATGGGTCTTGCGCTCAAGCATCTGTGCTTTGATGTCAACGTGTTTCATGTCGATTCTAGCTACTTCATAACTTTGAAGAATATCCGAACACCGTTGCTTAGATATCATTGCCCACAACCACCCTTTCCTTTGTTTCACATTTTGCACAATCTTCCACAACCAGGTGGGGGGTGGGCCCTACATAGCCCCTATGGAGAGATCACCAGAAAGTTGCATAAAACCGAGACCTGCAGTGCACATGGGAAACAAGCGCACGCCTTGGCAGTTCATGCAAAAATGGAAGCCCCTCCCCAAAAAACCATGCAAAGGCGAATCACCACGCTCCCACAACCAAAGCTGAAATGGCGATTGAATCCCCAAGTGGCGTCATTGGACCCCCAGAATTCGAGGACTCGCTCGCGGAAAAATAGGAAACAACGCCATGGGCACAGCAACCTTCCAACATGCCATTCGAGCATACACAAGCCCTATGAGGATTCCTATCATAGGCCATAGGGGTAGGGGTATGCTCAAAACCCAATGCTTCCAGGTGCCACAGTGGGCAACCAGGGTTTTATTGTCCCCAGGTTTGACAGCATGGCTTCCCCAGGTGTTCTACCATTCTTACATGAACCCAGACCCCCGGGGGCCATGGCCAAACACGGCCATGGGTCGGTAGTTGACTTCAAACAATGGAAATCCCTATAAACTTCAAGGTAGTTGTTGGAAATAGTATTTTGGTTGATCGCCTTTTGCTCGTGGTTGGACCCCCCGAAAAACGTCGAAACAGTTGGAAGCAAGCCACGGGGATGTCTCACTGAAGCTCTTCGCCTGAGCTCCGAACGCAGGCACGGTACTGCACCACGTCCTTGCAGAAGGTGAGCTGCTGACCGATGTTCGCCACCTGAAAGGATGCCGAAAACTGGGGCTCCATGGGTGGCTCGTCTTTGTTTCAGGGCACCAGTTTTTTGTTGGTGTTTTTACAAGAACCCTCAAGGAACACCTTCACTATTCTGCGGTCCCCCCGAAAAAGACACGCCTGTTGGGGGGCCCTGGAGGTCTAGCTGCGGGCTGGGAGCCCATCCCCTGAAAAGTGGGTAGCTGCCAGGGATCTGCGCAGAGTACCACCATTCCCTAAAGCACTGCAGGCCGTTTTTGTTTTAGGCCGTTTCGATTTCAGTTTGGATTCGGATGATTCTTCCATGGACAGTTGCATAGGAGCATCCCCTCAGGGACCTTCCATAGACACACATCTGGCTGAAATGCAGTATCCAATTCCCGAATCTGACATTAGCGGCTGTCATATGTGCGGTAGCCAACCAAAAACCCAGAAAGGTTGCTAGAAGTCACATTTGTCTTGCAAGGGGTCTTGCGCGCCAAATCGACTCATTCCCGCCTCATCCACGCACACCCCGTTGAGCCGCCCAGATCGTGCAGGCAACTCGCAGGAAGCGCCTGGCTCTGAGTCAAGACACCACGTACCTTCCCACCAAGTAAAATGGAACCTGAAAGGGGATCCTGGAAAACCATTTTCCTTTTAAAGGGACCCCCCCTGTCAGGTTCCATGTGAATTGGTGGGAGGGTAATCAATCTGGTCCCAGGCAACCACAAATCCGAAAAGAATAATCAAGTACTTGATGAACCTATTACCCCCAGGCAAGCTTGCCAGAACAATTGACCTTGTTTGTTTAATTTAAAGAGCCCACAAATCTGGAAAAAAGTGAGGAACTTCGCCAAATATACCAGGCTTGCTTTCCGAAGAATTGCCTAAATGGCAACTTTAGCGGGTTGTCGAGGACGAGTCAGACGGTCATGAGATGTCGATTGTGGATATTAACTATAGTTATCCTGGAAGAATAATAGAAGACACCTTGCTGGACCTCATGTGAAGCTGATTCCATGTCCGAGCGAGGGCGGGTAATACTGTTTGGGAAGTGTTCAAAGCAGCCTCTGGCCCCATTGAGGTGAGTGTGCGTTTCATAGTCAAGGCTTCCAGGATAGTAGCCCTCAGCTGTTGGTTAGATGACCTATGCGCACCACAAGTCACAATCAAGTCCGTCTATTTCTAGCCAAACTAACCTAAAAAGGATACACCTGTACCAAAGCTGTCTACCACAGGAAGGCGCACGCAAATGGGTCCCCACACGATACTTGTCAGTTGAAAGCTCTGTGAGCGACCCGAACACATCCAAGCATCATCCTAATCCTCCATTGCAGTTGGACATTTCAAACTTGGATGTCGCAGCTGTCAACAAAAAGCAAACGGCAAGGATGCAATGAATCTCAACAACCAAAAACAGGGCCAAATTGGGACCCCTATCATTCTAATTGAAAAGGACAGTAAAGGGAAACCAACAAGTGGAAACCGTGAGCTCAGTCTGGCGATGTGGAGAATCATCCCATGGGCTTTAGACTAAACTAGCTTTCACCCAAACATACGTCTGACTCTACAATAGATTGAGCCGACAACTAAACTCGGTTGCTTTCTGCTCCCCTGCTAAAAGTTTAACTTTTTAGTGGTTGAACGGAAAACCCATTAGTTGGCAAAAAGTTAAAGTCCTAACACCCAAGCAAAATGCGCCAAAGTAAAGCTGGTCAAAGTATGGCCAACTTGGAAAGCATTCGCAATGAGCCCACGTTCGAAATTGTTTGTTTCCCCAAAGGGACATGGCGAAATTCGGGCTCCTGCCCTGGTTTGGGGTTGTTTGTGTGGTGGAAGCTCTGGTCCGGCGGGTCCCCCGGAATAAAGCGGGCAAGTCACGAGTCACGTCCACTGGATGCCGTGGTTGCTGTGAATGTTGACTCACCCAGAGGTTCCATTTACCACGGCAAGTAACTGATGGAACCGCCATTTGAGGAGAATGGCTGGAATCCTGCTACGGTGGTGGCTGAGATCGCGTGGGCTATGTCCAAACACCGCTGTCACACAAAGCTCAGGAAAGGCTTAGATCCTCAAGTCTTTTCTTGGTTGCCGTTGACGCTGCAAGAAGTGGATCACTTGGGTCCAGCTTCTCCAGAGTTCTCTTTGAGCCCATGCTCAGCTTTGCTTCTTGAGGGCACCTGAGAATTGAACAGCGGCTTACCCAGCGCTGTCCATGTTCTGCTCCGCGAAACGTGGCCCACTTTTGGCGGGTTCAATGCGGAAACCTAACCACCAAACCAGCTAAGCTCTAAAAAACGCTAAGGAACCGGATGGATGGGAGCCATGGGACCTTCAATACTTTTGGGGTCCGGTCAAACCCAACAAAAACATCCGCGCCTCCCAGATGCTTTGACCTGGAGAGCGCGGATTGGCCAGAATTCCAAGTCTCATCCCAGGTACTGTTTAAAACCACCCTTCAAGGGGGCACCTAGGGATCCCTGAACGATCAGTCGGAAAACCTTTGCGACATGTTGGGTACAGCTGCATCAGAGGTGTCCGACACGGCCAAACATGTGGGCATGTCGTCTTAAAAGGTATGCTGGATGTTACCGGGGTCTGGACGAAGAGTGCCAAGATGCTTTGAGTTTGATTCCACATGGATTTCAAGGTCAAGTTTGTGGCCAAATCCGCATGAAACCACAAAGAACCGCTTAGCAAATTGGCCAATGGGGATGTCGGGTGCGCGTGGGAGAGTTCACCTGTTCGTCCCATTGAGGGGAACAGAGGAGTGAAACTCCACCAACTCCCCTCAGTCCTGAGCTAAGGAAGGTGATGAAGTGGCCCTAGATTTGCAAGCTCCCAGGAGAAGCGCAGCGAACGGGGCTCTTTTAGTTCTTGGGCCAAGCGAGAAAGGCCCCCTAAACGTGTTGACATGGGGTCTTCCAAGGAACAAATAATAACCGTCTGTGGCATTCAGGAATTGCAGACTTTGGGTTGCTTAGCTCCCTGTACAGGAGATAGTTTCCTCGAACAAAACCAAAGGGCGCCCCCCGCCCCCCATCTGGGCCCCGTTAAACGCCGGGCGCGAAAGAACCCCTGCAGCACTGATCTGTAGGCTCCTGGCCTAACATCAAAGATCCAACAGCCCAGACCTCCAGTGACCATGGGAAATCAAAAAAAAACACAACTTTCACCCCAAAAGGAAGCACCATCCCCACAGGCACAGACACACATATTACCGTATGTATATATATATATACCTCAGGTTGACAAACGCTGGCTACAAACCCTGGCGAACCCGAGCGACCGGGAAGCTGTGAGCTGAGGCCCCAGCCATACTCCTGGCTCCAGGTTGGAGAGCGGCGGCGCGCGGCCGCTGGGGTCCTGGAGGCTGAGAATTCACAGGTATCAGGAGAAGAAAAAAAAACCGGATTCACCTCAGAATTGTTGCCCCCCCCTTATATATATATATATATATATATATATATATATGGAATTGTATGTATATCATAAAATATACATACATCATATACTATGTATATAATATAATAAGTATATCATATAATATGTATATCAAATAATATATGTATATGATGTATATAGCGTATATATATGTATGATACCATATATATATATATATATGATATGTGTTTTGCTTCAGATGCAAGTTCGTCTAAAACAACTGATATAGGCGCGTGGAGGGGAAAGAAAGTGAACCGTTGCCCGGAACAAACGGGGGAGGGGGGACGTACCTTGAAAGCAAAACAGGAAAAGAGACGCACGCATTTGGAGCGTCACTTCTCAAGAGGCATTCTAGATTTGAAGGGTGGTTTCGCCACCTTGATTGTATTACACGTTTCAACAGCAGAAGGACATGAACCACCAAGCGGCATACCCACCTAGACCTGAAGTCTAAGGGGCAGAATCATAACATTACCCAAGCATCTCAAAGTCAGACTGGCGCGTCAACGACCCAAGTGGGGACATAATACTGGAAAATAGTAGGACTTTTGAGAAAAGGACCCGTCTGCAAGTGCAAAAAGCCCTGTTTCAAGGAGCACCTTAATGTCCTTAAGACCTGGATCAGTATCAATGGGTGTGTGTTGCTCACAAGATCGGGGTGAGGCTGCACAGTTGCACTTGTTTATCCTGGCAAAAGATGCCTTGCCAAAGCTCGACTTTTACAGGGCCGTTTACCAAAGGTGATTCTTTATACAAATGTCCAAAAAAGACAAGTTAAAAACTCGACAACATTTGCTAGTCAAATAGGGAAAATACACATTTTCCCATACAGGTGAACATCCAACCGAATAGCAGCCGACGAACAAACCCTAGATTCTCCTCGACACCCGAGGCTATGCAGAAAGCGATCGCGATCACCCGCAGCATGCAACCCCGATGAGCGCGACGCACTCGCACAGGAGCCGCAGAAACAGGGCAGGTTGGAGACGGTCTTCTCCAAGCCCAGAAAAGCAATGACACATCTCTAAGGTCACTCTGTTGCCCAGTGGGTTGCTTCCTTTTTCCCTTTTTTGGGTAAGGGTTCCCCTTTAAACTCAACCATCCAAACAAAGAGGCCCTTTTGTCTCATGGAAATCCACTGGGCATCTGAGGTCATTGCTTGGTCTTAATTCGGCCCAGGTGCTCAGCGATTTGTTTCAAGTCCATAGATTGATTTGACCACAAGGCATGACCGTGAAGAAGTACTTCTAGCAATTACGCGGATAGGCAGAAATATATGTTTCCCATCTGAATGGTCTTCCAAAAAAACAAAATACGTCCATTTACTCGAGAAGTGAGTAAATTCTTGGATGTGGCAGATGGGTTGCTGTGGGTTGCACAGCTGACTCAAGAGCGCATAGACCTTCGAGCATAATTCTCTTGAGTGCCTATTTAGATCATCATAACATGTATGATGTAGCCTCTCATCGAGGAGCGATCAGCATGCCTTAGACTAACTTGATGCACACATGGCTGCGGGGACAAGCCCGTGCCAGCTTCAACCCAGTCACATGCAGGCAAACCCACCTGTGTCCATCCGGTGAATCCGCCAAAGCAAAAACATGACGATGTCACACTTGCCAACATCTCTCTGGTTAGTCTGCATGATCCCAAGCACAATTTGTACACTGCATGCAATTACGTCCGTCTCGAGATCCCATGTCTGTTGTTTGAGCTCTTGCCTTTCTGACTGCCGCATCGCAGGTTTTCTTCTCTCAACCGAGTCTGGCACTGCGATCAGTCGACTGCTTCAAACTCCACGTGTCGATCCTGGCAGGTCAGCAGCTCCAAACGGCTGGGACACAGCATGAAACTGCCTCACCAACGTTGTCATGTTGCCAGTTTGGGGACAAGCCTTAAGTCCAAACTTGCTGCTCACAACACGATGGTTCCAAACAGGCTGAGGTACCACGTCGGAAGTGAGAAAGAGCGCAGACCTTTTCCAGAAAGCTGAACAGCTTCATTCCTCTTGGGCAAACCAGAGAAAGGGTTCCTCTGGGGCTCTTGAAACCCCAAGGCCAAAGAAGTGAGGCAGTCTTCATCCGCGAGTCAAAGACTGCTTCGGGTATGTGTCACCCTAGGCGCTCAACTCCTTGTTCCTTGAGGCCGGGCTGTGAAACGCCCTCAACTTTAGAGTCTGTAGTCTCGGGTCCCTAGACGTTGACAAGCCATGCAGGTAGGGTTCGATGTTTGACCTCCTTCCGCTGAAAACAAGAGGGGACCTTTGATTGTCCCTAGTCAACAGGTGGAAGACGTTTGGCCGATTCAGATGCGGCCAGGGATAAAACCGGATCCTGTTTTCAGAAGAAAAAAAAAGGACATGCACCACAGGTCGGGGATCTAATCCCATACTGGCCACAAGCCAAACACCCACGAGGTGTTTCTGCTTGTTCTCCGTTTAATCGCAATAAGGGGACCCTGTGATATGTTCAACATGTGTAAGCACTTATGCCGTCCACTAGTTGGGTTTCTCTTGCAGCACACCCCAAACAAGTTGCTGAGCTTCCCTTCAGTTCCCCAAATCACTCCAAAAGTGGTATCCTCTCGGGTGTCTTTCTTTGAGGCTAGAAACCAACAGGAAACCCACCATTTCCGGGGGGTCCGGGCCCCAGCCAAAAAAACCATGAGCAACGCATGCATCTCTGAAGGCATCCTCGTTGAATCGCTTCGAGGCCTGGAGGTTGCAGCCAACGCCCAAGGACCTCAGCCAACGCGTTGGACCGAAGCCTCGGGAGGGAAACCAAAGCAAACTTCCAGCCGGGATCCAAAGGCGGGTTCTTTTAATGGAACACTCGCCTGCGAATCGTCCAATCCATGTTCGAGGCTGTCACAGCAATGTGTTCCCTACAACGGCCGCCCCGCAGAAGTCACTTTTGGCATCATCCCTGCTAAACGGTCTCGTGGAATCATCCCCCCTCGGTCTATCAGACCTTTGTCGGTTTCTAGTCCACCTGAAAATGATGTCATTCGAAGGCATGTGATATGCGAAAATCGGGTGACCCTGCATGGTCAATGGGATGCAACACACGTGATCTAGAATGGTACACACACATATAACTATATGATTGTCTGCTTGCACAAAGCTACAACTTGGCAACCCGCTGGACCCCGCTTGGAAGGGTGCTGAGAGCTTCATTTGAGGATTCGGCCGCAGGAATTCTGCATCCTCGTCCGCCTCGACCCCCTGTGTCACTGGCTCTTCATCCCTCAACTCCTGGCGGGGCCCGGAACGTGCCCGCTTGACCTGTGGTATCCGTAGGGAATGCATCTGAAAACCAAAGTGATTACTTGGTTTGCCCGTCGTTTCCCATTCCACCTCCCAAACGCGGGTACCTGATACTTGAAAACCTACCATTTGCGGTGAGAGTCTACAAGACTTTCGTGTGTTGGGGTGTGTGCGTGTGTGTGTCATCCTTGCGGCAACCACATACACTCACAACAATCCATAATTACAGAACAACCAAGTGTCGACATCAACAATCACAAACACACAAACCGAAATCGACAACTATCTATCTGGACGGAGTGCAAAGTTCAGAAACTGTTGTGTCTTGAAATCCTCACAGTCTCCAGCCAAAAGGGGGTCTGCGGTCTGCTGTATAGCCCAGTTGCGCAGTGATCCTTTCAGAAAAGGGAAACATGAAACATAATCAAAACCTGGCACTAAAAAGGTGAAGCCAAGATCATGTAAAGACTTACCAAGGCGGCACACCTAATGGTTTGTGACTTCCCCTTACCGTTCATCTTGGGTCGCGACTCGCATGTGGCTTTTGGGAAAGCCACCTGAAAAGAGAAACAGGAGCACCAGCCTTTTATGTCCACCCCTGGGGTGCAAACATTTCTTGTGCCCCGGATCAAAGCCACATTTCTAAGTTCCACACCTGAGGTCTACCAATAAACCAGGACGAACAGTACGAAGCAGTACTAAAGCAACGCTAAGCCCCCTATCCAAAAGCAAGACCGAAAGGGGTGGGGAGCACATGGACCACCCCCTCGACCGCGCGCACACATCAGCGCGCCGAGGCGGGCGGAATCCTCAGCGCCCAGGCTTTGCAGCAGCGCTTTGAGGGTGAACTCCTGAGACACGTGTTTTTTTACCGCTTGAGGGGTGGTGGGTAACATGATGTCGATTCCCAGAGAGTCCATGCAAGTGAAACATATGTATACATATATGTACACCAACCTCTAGGTGGTGGGCTTAGGTTGCAAAAAAGATCAGCTCGAATCCCGTGTTTCCCCACTTTGCGGGTAAATGTGGGTATGCGTTACCTACATGGATTGTCGGGGAGTGTTTGCTTCACTTCTTGACAAGGATGAAAGTACAACCCCATCAAGCATGAGTTCTTTGGTTTGCTTTACTTCTAGCCGTAGCCTGCATCGTTATCTCTAGCCCACAAACAGGTCAACCGAAGTTGTTTCACATGGTGCCCCTTCACGTTGAGTTCCTAGGCAGCTGAACATCAAGCCCACGGCTTTGCGCTTAAAGTTTGCTTCGCGATGCGCTGGTTTAGCTGACCACTGGAAGCAACAAAGAAGTGAACGGCTCAAACGTTCAAACACGCGGTGCTGAGCGTTTAAAGAAGGGCGCCAATGGGAGCGCAGGACTAACAAACCTGTCTGATTTAAGAAGGGCTCCTTCGCTTTTTGGGGACACAACTCCTCTTACTCCACTGGATTGAATCCACATTTATCGTTCTGGCCTGCACAATTTTGAAGCCAGCACAATCTTGACTTGTATCCGAAATAACTAGACTTTCCAACAATCGGGTAAGGTTGGTTCAATGGTCGGTGGAACCAGCTGGAATTTGACCATCCCCATCACTACTCTATCACTTAGGGGATTCCCTTGGTATCCCAAAGCCTTCCCATCCAAAGCCATCTGATAAGCTGGCCCTATCACGGAAACTCGCCCTTTGTCATTTTCTACATGGCTGTTGGCTCAAAAAGCACCCAAAATGGACCCCTGGTAAGTGGAACCAAAGACCAAAACCTGCAGTCCCCTGGTCTAGTTTGACCCATACCCACCTCCGGCCAGAAATTTCACCTCCGGCCTCCTCCGGCACTGTCAGCCGCGTCGCCCGGAATGCCGCGAGCTCGGCGTCAGAGAGCAGGCAGGAATCCAGCAGTGAGACCTGAGACGGCGCTGGATGCTGAAGATCCCGGAATGGTTGACTCCCCTACAATAAACCCAGAAAGGAATGGTTTCTGATTTTTCCAGACTCTCTATTCAACCTCGGAAGCAAAACAGGGAAAGCAAGTCTGGTGTGCTTGTTGGTCGTTCAACCAAAGACATCGGATTTCTGGACCGCATTCGCAAATGCCCATTTGGGTTAAGTCGTTTCTGAGAAGCCATGTGCGTCGGTTATTGTTGGCAAGGGCATGAAAGAAGCTCTTCTCTGTTTCCCACGGCCCTTCTTTGATGGTTTCTGGTTGGCTCTTCTGGATTCCCATGGCATCCTTTTGGTGTCTTTTGGTATCCCACGGCATGCAAAAAGGAGCTCCCTAGGTTGGTTGAAATTTGTGGCACATGTTGTGACTCGCCTGGAAGTTGTAAAAGATGTACTGAGCACCCTGGTCTTTGTGGAAAACAAATGGGGAGCTTCCTCTTGTGGTGCTCTTTGGGTTTCCCACGCCCGAAGACCCCAGAGGGGGCCAACAAAAGGGGTGTGCCCACTTGCGGGACAAATCGTGGTTTCCTCTTGCTCACCTTAGCCATCAAGGATGAGACACACCCACCAGCAAATGGGTATGAGGCTTTCAGCCCGAGCCCTGACCAAACATGCGGTGCGTTCGTATCATTCTAACGCCCGTTCTCCCCAGAGGTCTGTTTACAAACTGACAAAAGCCCAAAAGAGGCCCCCGAGGGCTCAAGCAGCTTGCAGATTTGGGAGGTTCGAGAAATCTTGTCAAACCCAAAACCGCAAGCATGGGAATTTGGACACTCTAGGGGCTGGTTTTTCTACCAGAGACCCGTCGGAAGGGACTGTTTCACGGGCGGTGCGCCCTGCAGTAAAACTCAACACCCTCATAACCTCCTCCAAACATTCGCCCTAAGCCTTCAAGTCAGGGTCGTTAAGGAACATAAGGAGCTTCGGAAGTCGGAAAGAGGGGAATCATATGGTGCCACTGAACTGGATTCTTGGACAGTTGTTGCTTTCTTTACATGACGAACATGGCCGTTGGGTGATGACAGCTTTGGCTTCTCAGAAACGACTTAACCCAAATGGGCATTTGCGAATGCGGTCCAGAAATCCGATGTCTTTGGTTGAACGACCAACAAACAAACCAGACTTGCTTTCCCTGTTTTGCTTCCGAGGTTGAATAGAGAGTCTGGAAAAATCAGATATCCATTCCTTTCTGGGTTTATTGTAGGGGAGTCAACCATTCCGGGATCTTCAGCACCCACACAAGCACGATGAAGACAAGGAAAGAAACTTGAAGCTTGCTAACTCAGCTGGTAAGCTTGCTATGGCTAAGCTTGACACACCCGAATAAGAGCTCAACCAATGCAAGGCCTCGGGTGCAATTCCATTTTGCTTTCCATGCGGAGATCTTGAGGGGTCACCATTCCCTAACTCCAAGCCGAAACGAGACGCTATGCCTACACTTTGCAAACTAGTGGCGATAAGGCCCTCGTTCATGGTGGGTCCGCCTATGAAGACCAGATCTTGCCTGAGACAGGTTGCTCGCTCCAGTTGCAATCAGTGACCAATACTTGGTCGCTGTTGACCTCTCTGCAAAAAGTCTAACTTGTTGTGGGTTCAGTAAAAACATATGTGGTTTCCCAAAAAGATCAAGTGTAAAGATCCAACGCAATACCAATCAATAATAGAACAAGTGAAACTCTGCTTGGGGCCAGGCCATTTCAGTGAACACGCAACCGAAAGATACTTTGATCGTGGAATCCACTGGACTACCGGGTTCCACGTGAAGATTGCTAGAACCACAATCTACTTCCCGGCCATGTGCCAAACATAGGGACTCGAGGAAAAACACGTGATAGAAAAAAAATCGGAACCCATGGGCAGAACGTTGGACCATAGCATCTGACATACGATGATCAGCGCACGAAACCCGCCGAGTTTTGTTCGACCAACATGATTGTAATATAGGCCTTACTATAGCCTGCATCAAACCAGGTACCAGAATCACCTTCCAAACGCATCGGGTACAACACCCCCAATGCAGAACCAACTTGGCCTGTCGAGACTATGGGCACAAAACGTAAAGGAAAAAGCAAGAACATAAGCGATGTAGGAGGGTCCTTTGTGCCAAATGCAAATGGACGACTCACCCGACAACAAGATAGGTTCTTTCGCTTCGCAGAAGAGCCACCCTGTCTAGCATTGGACGTTCAAGTAACTCTTCACTCCGAATGCTCGTGGTCATTTCAAGAATGACAACTCAGAACCTCCCAACCCCCCCATATTTGCAGGTGCTCCTGGCTTCAAATGAAAGGTCAATGCATTGAACCCGGCGAACCAAATGGACCAAAACGAAAAACAAAAGTGAACAGAATAATTGAGGAATCCTGATCTTGGCATACCATAATTTCCAAACATGAATGAAGAAAATGTGAAGGGACTTTCATGGATTAGCTCGTTCTAGCCGCGATCGGGGAGCCGGCTCTCATTTACCAGCAGCTATCACTCTTTCCAGGGATCCTTCTTTCTAGAAGAACCTCCGGAAACCCAGGGAAAACGGCCAGTTCTTGGAAAGACCGATGGTTGAAAAGAATGGGGAATCAACCCCTAGAAATATGCGGGATAGGAGGCAAGGCATCATTGATATGCTGGATGTGAGGGCAACCGCCGAGGTTCCAACGCTCTGACCTACCCCTCTGCGCAAGTATACCATGGGTGAGTCAACACTTAACGCAGATCCTTGGGAGGCACTTGGGACTTCCCTAGCCTCCACTTCCCCGGCTTTTTAAGCCGTGGCGCAGAACTCAGCCGTGCCCAAAACTCAATGGACTCTGTGGTTTTCTACGAACGAACGGTTACAAAACCATCAACCAACAGTTACAAAACCATCAACCGTCGGCTGTTTATAGAGGCCTGACTCTAGTAGACCGCATGAAGCCAGGCACCAAATGAAATGAAATAGGGGGGTGCTGCTCGCTCGCTTATTCGCTCGCTCGCTGGCTGCCTGCAGTCTCCGAGCTCATGCCACGTCTTCAGGGCCTGCTGGAACTCGGCCTCGGCCCCTGGAGTCGAGGACTGAAAGGGGCTCAGATGCTCAGTGAGTGCAAAGGGACAAGGAGAAACAAAAAGCACCCTTTTTCTGTTGGTCTGTTGGTTGAGTTGAAAGGGAAACCCAAAAAAGGAAGAAAGGAAGCAACCCACTGGGCAACTGAGGGGTACTCAACCCCCCAAGGCTCGCCGAAGACACTTGTCTCAAGTCCGATCGAGTGGATTGGCCAGCAAAAGTAACCGATTTTTGTGATTACCACTAAAATGGAACTCGGGGAGTGAGAAGTTAAACTTGCCGCTGAAAAAGCATTTCGAGGAACTCAACTCAGTTGCCCACTTTGGACCCAGAAATAGAAGGTGATCACCTTTTGGGGCCACTGCAAATGGACCAAAATGGGTAAACCAAGAAAAGCTCAGCTTTGGGCAAGTGAGACTCTCTTGGGATGGAAACCACGCGTACAGCGTAGGTTTCTCTAAAACCTCAAGGGAAGAATACAGAAGGACCTTTGGTGATTGCAGGCAAGGGGCACCTTGGGAAGCTTACCTGTTGATGCCCAATTCCCTGCTGAACGGACCACCTTTACAGCAGACCGCTAGAGTGCCAAAAGGTAAACAAACCCATACCAAAAAGCACACATGTGTTTTTGATATGATATAATTAATGGGGACAAACAAAGTCATACAAGAAAGCTATCTTCTCTCAGATGCTCGCGATTCAATACTAACCCTTCCACAACCAGTCACGCAAAAGCAATCTACAGCCCCAGCATAATCAACACATGACCAGCTGAGCTTTTGTAGAACAACTGTGCAAACCCTTGTCCGCGAGGACCCCACACATGTCAGTGGTGTCGACTAGTTGTGCTTGACTTGCTGCTCGCAAAACAGCTCCAGGTTCGGCCGTTCACCATGCTTGAGGGCCACGAGTCCGCGAATGTGTCCATCAGCATGGCGGGAAAAGACTTGATTGTTCTTGAACGACTCCGCTTCCCCCGCTAGAGGGGACAGAAGTACTGCCAGGATTGAGAATTAGTTTGATTTTGAACAACCCAGCCGACTGAGACAATACCAATTCTGGAAAGGTAAGATCCTCCAAATGACCCTCTAAATTTGGTTACGGAAACAGCCGGGTCCGAAAAAAGAGAAACGTCTTTCACTTTACGTGGGCCCCTGTTTCGCTCGATGTCGTCCCGTCCTGGCGCTCCGCGCTGGACACGGCGCTGCTCCTCGTCGAGCAGGGCCCACCAAATGCGCTGCGTGGCTCGCACCTTTGGCCCAGCACCCGCCTGCGCTGCAGAGACCCGGCCCCCTTTAAGCGAGGTCCTCCACCAAAGAGGATAGAATAAGTTGGTACCAACTTGTTTTTTCTGTTTTGTCGGTTTTAGTACAAAAACCCTCCCCACCAAAAAAGGGTAAAAGATGTAAAAGGGCACCTAGCTGCGCAGCTGGGGGACCTAGTTCAGCTACACCCGGAAAAAGGGAAGCTCCTTCTTTTCACATCAAGCCCACATGTGATGTCGAATTCAAACACAAAGGCAAGAAAGGACCCGTTTACCAACCCCCAAAGATTGATCAAGGCACACGGAAACACATTTGATGAGCAACGCCGCACCCCACAAGAAAAGGTTCTGCAGGAAAGCTTCTTGGAGGGTTCTCCAAAGGTTCCAAGACACTTTCTGGGCCGGGTTGTGGGAAACTGGGTCCTGTAAGCCAAACTGTGATGCGCAAACACACGTCAAGGCCGTCACAAGAGCTCAAGCCAGTCAAGGGGTGGCAGGAGTGTGCTAAAACTGGAGTCCACAACGGGGGGTCTGTCAAGGAGCGCAGCTTCGCTGCATTCCGGTCAAGCCCGTACAGGATAGACACACGGCTGGGGCCAAACACAGCTCCTGCTCCATAGTGCCATTAGAGGCAAAAATGATGGAGCCAAAAACGCAGATGCACATGTTGTCTTCGGAAACAACTGAACATCTCGGGTCGTGCGCAGCGGTGGTTGTGGTTGGGGCAGGGTTCAGACCCGCGTCGGGGGTGTTGTCTCACTGCAGAGGCACGTGTGTCAGGACAGCGGGACGTGCTGGTCAACCAGGACGCGAGAGTCGCGGGAAATACAGCAGGCAGCGGGCGCCACGCAAACTCGTCGCCCTCTGGGGGTATCTTGGGAGTAGATCCCCCAGGAAGAAGCTAAGCTTTTTGCTGGTTAAAAGGACATGAGGGGAATCCAAAAAGCTAAAGTCTAAAGATCCAACCCAACAGCAGTAGAGGTATTATAGGGGCGGAAGCCCGTGGCGTGCGGGCAGCATAAGCTGCGGCAGCTGTGAAGCCTCGACGGCTAGCCGCCGACAAGGACTCCGAGCGCAGGCGGCTGGTGACAGCCAGGTGAAGCACACTGGGAAAAGCGCGCGAAAGCCGACATACAAACAATGCTCGAGGGATTCTCAGTTTGCAAGAGCCGCGTGCTTAAACAAAAAAGGCAAGCGGGAGCCCTTTGAGGGAAACCCAAACTGAATAAAACACATTTCTATTGCCCAAACCTTTCGCAGGGAATTCTAAAAGAGCGTGCTTACGCAACACGATGAAACAAGTGGACCTAAACATCTATCAACGCTTGGCTCAAGCTACCGCGAGTTGGCCGGGCTATTGCGTGGCAATGAATTCGAATTGGTGGAAATGTCCACAGGGCCACCAATGACAAGTTCGCTTGGATGATATGTGAAGGAATGATATGTGAAGGAAACCGGAAAGACAAACCCATTCTAAAGGCTCCTACAACCATTGCAGTCAACCCCATGAAACCAAGTAGTAGGAACCACCTGCTGACCCTTTCAGGGGTTTTGCGCGCATCAGCCGGCAGCCCAACACCTGCGTCCACCGAAGCTGCCGCAAAGGTTCCCCGTCGGACCAGCACACGCCTCCGGTCCGGCCACGCGCGCATCACGCGCGCGGGTCAGCCAACTCACCCGGGGCTCAAAAACACCCAGCGCTCACCTAAACCTGGGCCAGCTGTTGGTTGAAGCATCCCAAAATGAAGCAATTGTGTTGGACACTTTTCGGGAAAAGCTAGAGCAAATGTTCTTCCAAGCGGCGCCTGATCACTTCCACGTTTTTCCTCGCGTACCATCTTGGATCAATTGACGGTCAAACCACTATTCCACCACTATTCCTTACTCAGCCTCCTTGTGGAATCTCTTTAAAGGCAGTGGTTGGATGTTGAACCGTTTGCCCATCAATTCCCGGCTTCTGTCCGCCGAAATTCAAACCTTACATGTCGCACATTGCTCCCCCAATTCCGTTTTTTTTGATTGTTCACACACGCGCACACACACACACAAACACAAACACAAACACAAACACAAGCACAAACACAAACACAAAGACACACACACACATGGGCTTGTCCCTCAAAAAAGAGACCCTCACATGTTGTAACTAAGCTAGCACACACCCGAGGCTCTCTTTCTCTCTCTTGTCTCCCTCTCTCTCTCTCTCTCTCTCTCTATCTTTCACTCTCTCCCGCTCTCTCACACGCCTTTAGAACGGAGCACCGGGCGCAGCGCAAGTTGTGCTTCAGAAGCCTTGCGCTCGCGCGTGCGGGCAGTGCGGGGCAGTGCCCAAAGCATGGCTCTCTGTTTGGAGCGCCCTCCAAATTTATGGGTTCCACGTGCACCATGCAAGTAGTAGCAATGTGGTTGTGTTGAAATTGTGAAACCACGCTCAAGAAGCGGGGTCCCTATGTTAGGGTGTTTTCACGGGGGGCCGAGTTAAAGGACATCTAAAATTAAAACAACACGCATGTTAAGGATTCCCCTTATTTCGAGGCAAACCCATACTTCTGGGTGAAGCAGAATAGTTCACCCAGCTTTGTTTGGCTCTTTTTGGCCACGTCAGCAGTGCTCGGCGATAGCCGAACACTCCAGCCAGTGGGATACTACCAGCCTACATCGGGCTGCCTACCAAGAGCTGAACGTATGCGAACCTCTCTTGCGGGCCAACATGCAAATACCGGAGAGCAGCCCCACAAACACTTCCAAGCAACACAAGCCTGAAATCGTTGTAGATAGAGCCTTGAAAGGAACCTTCCTCATGCGTGAGGTCGCAAAAACCTTTGTGAGGTCGCTGCAGTTTGCCCAGAAATACGTCTTGCTCCACATTGACATTTTTTTGAAAGTGAGCGATGCGTCGCCGGGTCAGCAAAGGGGTCAGGACCACCTGGATTTCTGTCCTTTGGCCTCCCAAGCGGCAGCAGTTTGGGCAGGTCCCTTGTGTTTCCTTGATTCAAAGTGTCCTGAAACGGGGAAGCCGGAACAAACTGGCACACCCCCCCCGCTTGCGACCCAAACTAGATCCCACGTGCTCTTCCTTTTGTGTCCCCATTTAACAAGCAATGGGAAATCTTCGCCAAACCAAGGGCGCCTCGTAAATGCTGAGGATTTCTCAGTGCAACAAGAATCTTCACACCTACGTTCCCTAAATCTGCACGCGCTCAAAAATCCTCATTTTTGCAAGGATGACCACATCTTGAACCCATAAAATCGGATCACCAGCCAAGTTTCGAGCGAAGTCGAAGGCTTCAAGATGTTGCCGTCTCGGTGCGCCTCTGTGCTCCCACCCTCTCGGAGCTCCTGATGGATGTTCAAACTACACAGTCGCCAGTGGCAGGGTTCCTTGTGTGTCCAATTTTTGCAACCCAAAGGGAAAGCTAATCAAGACCGGCCCAAAGCTGATGGTCAAATTACCTGCAGAAGGGACTTAGAAGCACCATCTACACCAAAACGAAATCGTTGCCTCAGCATCTGTCTCAAAATAGAGGACACCCTTCTTGACACAAGAAGGACATCTTGACAAGAACCCGATACTCCTGCTACTACATATGTATATATATATATATGTATCACCACTTTGAGGGGGGAAGGGATTTGGTTGTGTTCGTTTGCCACTAAATATGTACTCTCAAAGAAAGTGACTAAAGTCCGAGTTGCGGAACTCAGGAAGTAAGTAGTCAACCCCCCCCCCTTCCAGGGACTTGTACTTGGGAGCGGTGGATTTTGTGCTTGGGAGTGGAGGTGCTCCTGCCAAGCTCGCAGCAGTTGCCCTAGGCGCTTCTCGCTGAAGGGCCGCCGCCGCTGGAAGACGAAGCGCCTTCCGGAGCGACCTTCCGCCTGAGAAGCGAAAGCGCGAGCCGCGGGAGCGAAAAAAGAGGCGGACACGTGAATCCAAGAGAAAGCCCAAGGTTGAAGGGCGGCTTACTTCTGGCTTAGTTTAGAGGTGCCCTAATTCTGGAACGACCCCAAATTATGTATCTTTGGTGTGAAGGATGTGGGATGATTGTTTTGAGTATTGCAATTGAGTTCCCATCAAGTTCAGGTGGCTTGAATTCCCGAGTTGGAATGGACGCATGCCCTCCGCTTCCGACTTGTGAGGCGAAACTCACCAAAAGAGCTTACACCGACTTCTCGCTTCTGCACAAGTTGCTGCTGGAATTGAAGGTTACCGAGTTTGCTTAGCCCAAAGGGTCACAGCAGCTTCAGAGGACTCCAAAAATGACTTGGACCTTTGGGTACACAAGTGAACGCCTCGCACAGACCGCCTGCGGCTCACTCTTTTGCTCCGAATCTGTACACTGCTTGAGCAACCCCCACTCAAATTGGGTGTGGCTCAAAAATAGGGGTCCAAAATGGAAACCTGCTAAATGGGAAGGTGGACTACAACCTGGGTAAACCCAGCTGCTAAATTTTGAGCCACACCCAATTGGCTAGTCTTGAGCAGCTAGACACGCAAAGGTGCCAAATGCAGAGCGTTCCTTTAGCTTGTGCCTGCAACGCCTGCACGCCGGACTCCGGCTACGTGCCACTCACGACGGCAACAACTCCACTGGTCTCGTCACGAGTGCTGATCTTCGGAACGCAAATGAGGGAACACGATCTCGAAGCCACTGAAACCTGAGTTGGTCTCTGACACCCCACGCAACTGAGAACAGCTAGCGAAGCAATGTCCTTTCCCAAACAGTAAAACTCTTGAGTGTCAAGAGCAACCAAGCAACAGCCTTCTCAATGGAAATGTCTCCATGTTCTTCAACTGCCCCTGCAGCTTGCCGACACTTCGGCCCAGCCGTCTCACTTCTCTCTGAAGCCCAGCTTGCTCCTTCCATTGACTTAAGGTGCCTGTGAACAAAGGCCATGTGGCTACATGTTCTAATGGTCGGAACAGCTTCAGACAAGGTTGGAAAGGCATACGTGGTGATGCATATACATGTAGTGGTCTGGGGGCAACCATCATTTCCATGGAACTGATGTCCATCAAAGAGTCCCCGAATCAATTATCAAAGCATACCCACCTCTCGTGATCAAGGAATGTCCATATGAAAGGTGTCCCTCTGACCGTTTGATTCTACCACCGTGACAAAGGATTCTGCCTTCCAGTGCAAAACACACATGCACCAGTTGGGATGGGACAGGCCATACACGTTCGGGGATAAAACGACTTTCGGGATAGGCAACCCATGGCCAACTCAGAAATCATCTCTGACCAAACTGGGACCAGCGGCCAGCGGCTGATTTGAGAATTCCACCAATATCAGCCAGCGGCGGGTGGGAGATATGGAGTCCAAACAGGATACGCATAAACTGTTTTCCGTAGTCCGGGGAGTGTGCCCACTTATATGGTTTGCTTTCAAGGTTTCCAATCAGGGACTCGACCTCAGCCTTTACCCTCCTAACCAAACACAATACTTTGATTCTGGCTCATGGTCAGTCCATATTGATATATATATACACACATACTAGTTGATATATATATATATATTTATGTACATACTAGTTGATATATATATATACTCGTGTATATATATATATACACGTATAACGTACGATGGTCTCTAAACAGATATGATCGATGCGGTCCGATTGGCCCTCACTCTTCCGATGGAAGCTCCTCTCGCTTCTCCTTGACCAAGGCTTGCAGCTTTTTGATCTCAAGCTGCAGCGACTTCTGCTCGAGGATCACGAAACCCAGAAACTCGTCCAGGAGGCGAGTCAGCGACTCACTTGCCTGCGGATAAAACCAGAGATAAATTATCCATATCCAATCGTTCTCCTGAACTGACTTGAATCCAATCGCTCTGGTGGTTTCCTGGGGAAAGGAGTCTTCTGTCCTACCAATCGGGTGACTCCACTGCATGTTGTTGGGTTCCAGCCCCTGAACACAGCTCAACTCTTGCTCCCTGTCGGTTGCTTGGAAGTGGAGAAAAGCAAAGGCCAAGCTCCGTGAAACTTCGTGGCGTGAGTGCTTAGGAATCCCAAAGCCTCTCAGGGTACAGTACGTTTTTCTTGAGGTCTCAAAACTGAGCTGCGAATTCCTGTTTACGCCACGCCCGCCCCAGCGATTCACAACTGCCACTCATTCAAAAGGCTAGAAGCAAACGACAAGGAACCAAATGGCTAAGCTCTAGCATCCTTGCCAAGCTCTAGCATCCTTGCCAGCAACCGACCAAACTTGCTGGTGGTCAGTAGGGAATGTGGGAATGAGCCCAGGGGTCCCCTTAAAGGAAACCACCAGTTGGATGCTTTGTAAGGGTCATTGAACTCATTCCCTGCTGACAAGCAAGCAAAGCTGGGAAACCAAAAGGTTCGGAGGTCGATTCACTTTGGGCCTGCACTTGTTTCGGAAGCGATCAGCAACCAAGTTGCATGCAGGCGACTCACCTGATCCTGCGACGCAAAGTCCTCCACCGAGACCTCCAGTGCTCATTGGTTTGCTTTTGGTCCATCAGCTTGATGAGTGCCCATACATTTGTTTGTTAAATATTATATATATATATATATTTAAAAATGTATCTATGTGCGTATGGGTTTTAATGCCAATTGGTGACCCTTCGGCTGGCATCATTTAGGTGGGGATTTCGGCCCAAGCATTTCTCAGAGTGTTCCATATTCAAATGAATGGGCAGATTTTCAAACCATATCCAACCCTCTGTTGCTGCATTGGTTGGAGGAAAAATCGAGGACCATAGTTCCCCTCGCTGTGCCTTGGAATGCGAAGACCTCCAGCAAATGCGTGCGCTCGAGTGTGCGTGAGTGTGATTGCACGCCACTACCTCAACGGGAACATGCGTGTATTAGTCACTACTTAAAACCTTCTTGGTGGGGTGATTAACTAGGTCCTCCAGTAGAGAGGTTAGAATAAGTTGGTACCCTTTCTTCTGCAGTCGATTTTAGTTGGGGAACCCTCCCAACCAAAAAAGGGTTGAAGGAGGGCACCTAGCTGGGGGATTGATCAAAGTCACCCTGAATGATTTTCAGGCAAACTAAGCCTGGGCTGCCCTCAGATCCCTCGCTAAAAGTGACTCACTTTTAGTGGGTTAAATGGAAACTACCACTAAACACGAAGAGGCCAAAAAGCCAAGGGACCGGATGGCTGGGAGCCACCAAGAAGCTTTGAGCAGTCCTTGAAACGATCACACGTCTCTCCGACAGGTTGGCCATTGACCAAGGCACATTGAACGCAGGCATCAGCTGATTCAGCTTCTGACGATATTCGCTGCTCACCTCGCTTGCTCGATCTGCTCCGTCTAGAAGATCGAGCCTGGACCAAAACAACAACGGCTGAGCAAGATACTCGGTTGCTTCCTGCTCCCCTGCTAAAAGTTTAAACTTTTAGTGCTTGAATGGAAAACCCCATTAGTTCGCAAAAGGTCAAAGTCCTAACATCCAAGCAAAATACACCAAAGGATATAGCTTGCGACTCATCCCTTCGCGCCATTCTTTAATCCGCCCCTATTAAACAATGTGCAATGACCGGGGGTCAGGGAGGCTCGCAGCAGCCAAAGCGCACCTTTGCGCTGAGATCGAATGTCCACGCGCCCACTGGCGCGGTCGCAACCGTGGCTCGGTGTCGAGCGGACAAAGGGGCCCCTCTGTCTAGGGCCATGGTGGCAGCAGTGGATCAACAGTTGACATGTCACAACCGAAGGAATCGCATGGGCCAAAAACCTTTCTCAACTGCTGATCCCGTTGCTGATGTGCCGTCACGTCCTTAATGGCAGAACGCCCTTGGCCGTGGCTCTTGCGAGCTGAAGTGAAGGTGTTGTCGTATGCAACACTCCACAGGCCTGTTTGAAGAAACTTGGTGAGACCCAGGCGACACTCAGCTTTCTTCTTGGTCAAGGCGTCGCCGAGATCATAGTCGCTGGCCAACCAACGAAGTTCAGCTCCGGTTCGGGTGAGATGCTCCCGAAGTTGAAGAGCTTGAAGCGCGGCTCTCGCGTTGCTCAACCCAAGCATTGGTGACTCGTTGTAGATCACCGCATCGTAGCCGCCCTTGCTGTCGGTGGCCAGAATGCCTTTGATGCCGCGGGCCATGCGTTCAGCCCATTCCACCCTGTCTTCGTGTGGGGTGAGATCGTGACCGGCTCCATTCATTTCGCACCAGAGCACGCGGATGCGGAAGTTCTGATCCTCGCCATCCAGGATTGCCTGGACTTCAGCATCATTTGAGGATATGGCCTTGCGGCGCAGCTTCCAGCTTCGCCATGCCAGAGGTGCCATGTACGTGACCTTGCCTTCGCTTGCGTGAGGTCCAGTAGCAACTGAGATCAAGCCGCCGGTGGAATCCATCTTGCTGCGATTCGCGTGGGCTTGGTCGCAGAAGGTCACAAAAACCATGTCTCGCCATGTCTCGACTCCAGGTGGTTTCTTGTAGTGCAGCTGGTAGGCGTGCTTGCGAATCTCGCCGACTAGCTTTTGAAGTTCCAGCGCCGATTGCATGAGGCGCTTGGTCGTGATTTCAGATGCAAGTAGGTTGCACCTAGCACAGAGCTGCGGCTGAGTCTGCAAGGCCAGCCATTGAAGACTGCCCCAGGTAGTGCGGCATGCAGCTACCTCCTCAGGATTCATGACCGCATTCTCTTGACGAAGGCGATCGGGATCGATGTTCACATCGGCGATGGAGTCGATGTAGTACTGCTGATTGATCTTTACCTCCACGGAGCCGTCCTTGTTGATGATGGAGGTCAGGTCGGTTCCAGCGTGCCGGTAGTTGCCACGTTTGGCAGTGCCCCACTCGTAGAGCTTGTCGATCTGGGAGCAGACCTGAACCCACTCAGGCGAGAGGCGATTGCCACAGCGATGGAAATCATCCACGTGGCCGCCCATGATGCCTAGTACCAGGGGGATGCCGAAGGCGTCCTTCTCCGTGGCTGACTGCCAGATCCAGATGCAGCGTTCACCAATGAGTGGTTTGCCGCCAATGGAGGCCAGGCGCCGGTGAAGGTCCAGCCAGAGTCCCCTGGGTGCGGTCGTTGAGCCGTAGATGTTCTTGAGGATCTTCATGACTCCGTCTGCTGGAACATCCAGGGCTTCACGAAGCTCTGATACACCGCGAGTCCACAGATCTTGATCCGCCTCTGTGGGCTGCGTCTGCAAGAATGCAGTGGCCAAATCGAGACCTTCAAGTTCCCAGCCATGAGTGCAGGCCATGGTGTACAGGAGGTTTCTTCCCAACCCAGACTGCACAGGACTAGAGGTCTTGAACTCAGGCCGAAGAAGGTCCGGATGTTCATAGCCGAGAAGCACAATGCGTGCTTTTGCTTTGCGTTGACCGTCCTTGGTGTAGGTGGACTTGGCGTTGGATTTCGCCTCGGCTTGAGCTTCTTGAAGATCTTCTGGAGGTGTTGGTTTCCAGGTAAGAACCCATCTGGCTCGCATGATGCGGCCAGAGTCGAAGGCCTCGCTGACCTCCTTGTCGTCAGGGCCTTGCGAACAGCCTCAGATTTGATGAAGCTGCTGACTTCCTTGGACTTGGCTCTGCTGAAGAGTTCTCTGTGTTCAGGAGAGAGACGGGAGAGCACAACCTCGCTGTCTCTCATCTTCTTGACCATGAAGGCCGAGGCGTCCCGGAGGAAGTCCTTCTCCTTACGGTGGGAGTCAAGGTCAACGTCAAACTCGATCTTCATCACCTCCTGGGAGTCGATGAGTAGCTGATGGAGATCACCTTCAACTTGATGTAGTTCCTCGAGCCAGCCCAGGTCATAGCCGTCGGTGCGCTGCTTCTTGTTGTCTGGCTCATAGCTGTTGGGATCTTCAGCTGCGGGATCAGCGCTTGGACTTGAGGTGCCAGGTAGATCAGGTGGTAAGGCTTGAGGTTCAATCGAGGTCTCCGGCATGGGTGGTCCCATAGAGCTGTCAAGTGACTCGGGGGTGTAGTCCGGGTCGTCCGCCATGAAGGGTACATGAGCAGGGCGAACCAGAAGTGGTGCGGACTTCACACGGATCCGCCTCTTGGGGATGTCGATGGTCTCCTTGTTGGGGAGATCGGGCAGATCAGGCTGCTCTTGTTCATTGACTCCGGGTTCATCGTCGGCAAGATCGATGAACTCCTTGTTGGGCAGCATGTCGGAGAGGGAACGCCACCGAGAGACGTCTTCCTTAGCACTGATCTCGAACTGGGTTTCTTCCAGGGGCGTGGTAGGTCTCACGGAGTGGACAGAGCAGCGCAAGAGCTGGTTCTGCAGTAGCACCCAGACGATGCGCCTTCGAGCGTCACTTGGTTGTTGATGTGGAAGGATCTCATGAAACACCACTCGGCTAGGACCGATCCAATGTGGGCGTCCGGATTTTCGGGCACCGCCTCGCTTGCCAACGTAAACGCGGGATGGCCATTGCTTGCGCCATACCATCACAAGTTGCATGGGATGGAAGGTCCTGATGGGCTGTCTCACAGTCGAGTTGCTGAGCTTGGAGAGAACACGCAGGGCACGGGTTTTGCGTGCTACTTGTTCAGCATTCTGACGCAGCTGGACTAGACGTGCGTAGTCGTCGTCGGGCGACTCAGGAAGTGTGGCAAAGGTTCTCACGTCCTCATCGGTGATGGAGTAGTCCTTGCCGTAGCACCACTGGAAGGATGAGTACCCCTTGACGTACTCGGTTGAGTTGAGCGCAGCGATGGCCAGGTGCAGAGTGATGATAGGGTCCTGAGAAGGAGAGCCAAGCTGAATAGCTGATGCTGTCATCTTGACGTCCTTGATTGCGGACTCAACTTGGCCATGTGCCCAGCTTTCCTTTTCCGCAGGAGGTGCAAGTTGTACACCAATGTCGGACAAGAAGTCGCTCACGTCCCGGGAGACCAGGGTGATGCCGTTGTCAGGGATGACGACTTCTGGCCGTGGTTTGTCGGCCAGCCACCGTTCAGCTAGACCCTTGATGATGTCTGCTGAGCTTTCGCTCTGCATTTTGAGGACATCGTAGCACTTGATGACATGCACAGCTCGGAGACGTGTGGCCAGGTCCATGATCAGCATGAATTTGAGCTTCAGCTTGCTATTGGGTATCACCCACTCGGTCACGTCGACGCCGATAGCTTGCCAGGCGCGATACAGTGGATGCGTGGATGCCGGTGGTATACTTCCGGAAGAGGATCCGCCAGGTCGAGGAGCATCACACGAAGCACACTTGAAGTCGCGGGCCATTTGAGTCTTCCTTTCGGGTAGCCGAGCATCTCGAAGTAGGTGCACAAGGTTGCGGTTGGTGGGATGCCCAGCGGCCTTGTGGAAGTGGTGTAGCTTGGCAGACCAAGCTCGATGTTCTGGACCATCTTGAGGTACATCTGATGGCACAGACAGAATTGCTTCACTAGCGGGGTGACCATCTGCATGGAGTTCTCCAGCATGGAGATCATCGCGAACATGACCAGGAGGTAGAGCTAGGGATTGAGTTGCCTCCCAAGGTTCGCGAGATGGTGTGAGGGATGCATGCGATGGCCGAGTTGGGTCCATGGAGGTGATACTGTTGTGCTGGTAGTGCTTGAGGTTCCAATGGTCGTCATCCAGGTTGACGTCCTTGCCAGATAAGTCTTGACAGGCCGAGAGGTACTTGAGGTACCGTTGTGGAGCAAGTTCAGATAGCCATCCGCGGACGATGGCTTGCACGAGTTGCAGTGGATAGTAGCTGGAGCGGCTCGTCTCTGCTCCTTCTATTCGTGCATGATTGTGGTTGTTGGTGCAGACCCGAGCGCGGAAGGTTTGATGGAAGCGCTCATCGGTGGTACGGATCAACCACCGTTTCTTCAGGAGGTCAGTGCCGGCTTTGTTGGTCATGCCATAGCGACAGCCGTCAACTCGGCAGGGAAGCCAGTCCAGACCACGAGCTCGTAGACCTTCACGAAGGTCAACCACTGGTTGCTGCTCCCACCCAGCGCAGGGATGGGTCCATTCCCAGTAGATGTCGAAGTCCGGGTCTTCGTCGAGGGCCTGCAGGATGAACTGCTTGGCGTTCTTCAGCATTTTGCGTTCTCGACGTCGGGCTGTTTCAAGGACTTCTCGACGTTCCGGGGTGTTGTAGTTCAAATTGGTGAATTGGCACCATTTTGTGCATGGGAAGGAGAACCAAATGCGCTTGGGTCTGTGTCGTCGCCGTAGGTCTTGAAGGCGTACCCAAGTCTGGGGGTCGTAGATGTCGAAGCCTTCGTTGTAGTTTATGCGGCGTGCTGGTAGTCCATGATTTTGCACTTCAGAGGTGAGCCATGAGTTGTCGGAGCAGGCCACCTCCCACAGGAGATCCCGTTCGTCTAGAACCATGGAAGCCGTGGCGTTCGCGAGGTTGGTGGTCATGAGGCTCATGAGTTGTAGAAGTCGCAGACCAACAGAGTTGGGGAGCTTCTTCACGCCATCGGTTCCGCGTTGGGATTGTCCCCGGAGTGCTGGGTCTTGCGCATGGTCAGTGTGTTGAAGAGCTCGAGTTTCTCCTCCTCGGTGAGGTGATGATCCAGGTCCGCCAGAATCGTGGTTGCCCTGTACTCCACCTCGCGAGGTGGTTCGGAGGTCGTGGACATCTTCTCCCAGCTGTGAGAAGACTCCGCCTTCTGCGCAGGGCGCTCCTTGGACTTGGAGTTCATCCCGGAAGTTGCCGTTGAGGATGCTGCTTTCTTCGAAACGGACTTTGCGATTTGGATCTTGTGGAACAGCTTCTCCTCGGCGTTGATCTTCTCCTGCATGGCCAGGCAGATTTCCGAGGTCGGGCGCACGTCGCCCATCAGGTCCTGGAGCTCCTTCAGCATCCTTGCCACCATGCCGGGATTGTGAGTTTGGGTGCTGTTGGCTGGGCTGCCCTTGCGAGGGATGTAGGACAGCCTCAGATTGCATATTTGGCAATGACTCCACTTGCCATGAGCATTGCTTCCGTAGCTGCCCGGCAGATGTCGGGCGAAGCGAGGATCCAGGGGGACACTGCGGGTCTCGTCGAATTCCTTGACACCCTTCTTCTTTGGGACCGCCTCCTTGATCTTTGACAGCAGGTCCATGGTCTCCAGGTCGTCCGCGGTCGGAACCGGGGTCGTGTAGGCCATGGGACTCGGAGGTGGTACCAAAGACTGGGTTGTCACTGGTAACCTGGGTAGCTAACATCTGAGCAGATGCGCTACGGAGCCGCATCATCAGTGCAACTGTCCGGGTGTCAGGTGGTGCATGTTCAACGTGCAGGCAATCATGCTCTGGGGAATCCAGTTGGACATGAAGTGTATGGAATTCCAAAACCTGACAATCATTGATACGACGTTGCCCGGCACCACGAACATGGATCCTGGGGTGGCCCTTACCATTGTTGAGACCGTTGGTGAGAAACTGTCTGATGTCCAACACATAGTGACCCTTGTGGTTGTGGCGCAAAGGATATGGCTTGGGGTCACTCTCCAAACTGTTGAGGGTCATGCCGGTGGAGAAATCAATCATCATACCAGCCCCGTGAGGTCCCAGATGATCCATTCCAACCAGGATAGGAACCAGCATAGATCTGTCAAAACCAGGTTGATGTAGCTCTGGTGGATTGGGCAGGGCATAGACCTTGAACTGTTTGGGCGTACCTGATACATCACTCCGGAGGGTGACCTGATAAAGAGCCTGACCCCACTTCCCATTCCCGTAGCGGAAATACGGGCGAGCGGATTGATCAATCTCCACAACGGTGCAGTGGTCCTGTGCCACAATGGACTGTATGAGGCCCTTGACAGCCTCTTCTGGGCCAGCAGATGCTGTGGCCCCACAGTCCACCATGCCTTCAAAATCACCACTGGTGGATGGCATGGTGGCAGGCATACATTCACCACCGTGGAGGTCCATGTCCAGGCCGCAGAACTCGGCCGTGTAGGAGTTGACAAAACTTCGCGAAGGGGTCGCGCCATAGCCTTTACCAGATCCTGAGTGCTTGGATTTGCCCTTGAAGTACATGGCGTCGTAATCATAGTCCATGGAGTAGGTGTTCTTGCCCTTGGACTTGCCCTTCTTGGAGCCCTTGTGCTGGTAGAAGTCGTCGTAGTAAGGGTCAACCATGAACTGAGAGTTGCCCTTTTTGCCGGAGGATCCCTTGGGATGGGGTGCATGCCGAAGGTCAGGACAGTGGCGGATGAAGTGAGCGCCGCCACAGTTGTAGCATTTCCCGGAGTTGCCCTTGCCGAAGCCCCTGTCACGGTGTATTGCGGCCGTGGCTCGTTTGGCTTCAGCCCAGGTACGACTTGCTTCTTGGGCCATTTGTTCCGCAAGCTGTTCAGCTTGATGTGCTTCCTTGAGCTTTGACTCCTCAGCCGGATCGAGATGGGGGGAGGCAGGACTGGTGTCCTTCGACTCGGAGTCGTTGTCCCAGTCCCAGGGGTTCTGGCCTTCGGCAGTCCAGTGTTGGTGCCAATCCTGATCCCACCACTGGACACTGGCATAGTGATCGTGCCATGGATCAGGTCGAGGGCCAGGTTCTTGTTCTTGAACATGTAGATGATGCTGTACAGCGTGAGGTTGGCGTTGTCCAAGAAGTTGATCGTCCCACAGCATTTGCAGTGCTCGACTGATGGAGTCGTAGTTCATGCTGTTTTGGGTGGTGCTGAGGATATCACGTTTTTCTTCACTGGTCAAGCTGGCAGCCTGTAGAAGACGCCAGCCACGCAGGACGCCCATGATGAAGGAGTCGGCAAGGGACATCTCGTCAATGACATCCACCTGAGTGATGTCCAGTTGAGGTTGCGCATGAGGGATGTCCTTGCCCTTGCCTTTACTGCCAGGTCTAGAAGATCTGCCTGGGGAAGCACCAGGTGCAGCATCAGGGGAGCTGCCATCCTGAGAGGCGTCCGTTGCCCTTGTTCTTGGTGGCGTGGTAGCTTCGTCAGGGACGGATTCATGCTCATCTTGATCTTGATCATCTTCTTGTGCGAAGGGCTCAGGTGAACCACTGGGGATGCCGAAGTCCTTGTCCTCCTGCTTGATGCCCTTGCGTTCCTCGAACAGACGAACCAGGGCTTCGGTGAACTCCGCGTAGCCGAGGGTCTCGCGGATGAGGAAGGCACTCATGCTCTCCTGGGGCAGCCGCTTGAAGGCGAAGTACTGGGCGCAGATGGCTGCCGTGTTGGGAAGGCTCTATCTGACCAGAGGAGAACCGGCCAGACGTCTGAGAAGATCTCGCGTACCATCTGGTGAGTCAAACAGTTGTAGAGGCCAGGACATGGCTAGGAGCCGTGCTGGGCCCGTCAATCGACTCACCAATTTGGTCGCACAGTAGCGCCGCTTGTCCAAGGGGACGCTCATCACCCACCAGGCGACTTCACGAGTATACCGTCTCCATGTCCGTGCAGATCCATCCCATTGTGGGATGTGGCCTTCCTTGTCTGACATCGTGTTGATGTTGAGGTTGAGCTGGAGGTTGCCGTAGATGGTGTTCTCGTGGCCTGGTAGTTGATGTGTTCCAGGAGGTTGCCGTGGAGGGAGTTCAGGTGTGGGAAGATCTTGATGTTGTAGTGCAGGAGATCCTTGAGGTGTCCAATATGACCAGGATGGTCCTCAACGTCGGTACCCGACGGAGATCTACACCTCAGTCAAAACCAGGTTGCCACCCTCAAGGTCGGGGCACGAGCCGAAGGCGAAGTGCGGGTGTTCCTCGGACTCCCGGATCGTGTAACCGTGCTCCGCTGCCAATGCAATGACCGGGGGTCAGGGAGGCTCGCAGCAGCCAAAGCGCACCTTTGCGCTGAGATCGAATGTCCACGCGCCCACTGGCGCGGTCGCAACCGTGGCTCGGTGTCGAGCGGACAAAGGGGCCCCTCTGTCTAGGGCCATGGTGGCAGCAGTGGATCAACAGTTGACATGTCACAACCGAAGGAATCGCACAATGATCTATTTCAAGGCCAAAATCGACTTCGAACAGCCCTCCGTTAGGAGGTACTTTCAGCACTTCCCCTTTTGTGTTTTCTCAAATTGTCAATTTGTATTTTTGCTCTCTGAGTGTGGAAGTTAGAAGTTGAATTTAGCCTTTAAAAGGTCGGGCGGCAAAGCCAAAACAGTGCCTGGACCAGCTTCATATACGACTACGATTCTGACTGCTGACGGTTCTTTTGTGCCCGGCAAAGGGCGGACTCCATTTGGACAAGGAACGTAGTGGAAAATTGCTGGGACCCCCTGAGACCCTATCTGTCAATGAAAAGAGGATAAGAGGGGGTTGTCCTGGGAATAAACAAAAAGGGGATCCGATTGCCTCCAAACAGCCCTGGGGTTTAATGGGGTATAAACCACTATATCCGTGAACTATATTCCACAAAAATGATTCCCTGGGTTTTGCCGAAATGGGAAGCCTCATTGCTTGGAAAATCACAACCTGAAGATTCATTCTCCCGCGTTTTCCTAGGCGTTTTGGTTTCCTGGTAGTTTTGGGCGTGTTGGGCGTTCTAAATGGTTTCTAGGAGTTTTGGGCGACCCCCGAACCCCAAAAACGTCTTTTTCTGATTTGCGGGCGTTTGCAGGGTTCTGCAGGCGTTTGCGGGCTTTTTGCGAGCGTTTTGCCGGTATTTCCGGGCGGCGAAAACGTATACAGGAGATTTAGTAGTTTTAGGCGATTTCACGAAAAGAACGTCGAGATTTAGGAAACATAAGTTGCAGCAGGAACATCATGGAGAATGAATCTCCAGGAACCCTAGGATGGGTTCTACTACCCCCACACCACTGCCAAAAGCGACTCTAAAAGTGCCTAATAGTGGTTGTATATCACCTGAAACCTCCATTTCCATGGCAAGTGCGTACAAACCCCTTAGGTTTGTGAGCGGCTTGGGTGTAGCAATCTGGACCACTGCAATGCCTTTTGTTCACTTCCCTTTGGGGTCTAAATAGGGATCGGGAACAACTCAAACAAATCATCCGTCCGCTTTTGGCTTCCCGCATTTGCTAGGTTGCTCTCCTTTTCTGCGCCAAAGGTCAGATGCACCTAAGCTTTTGCAGCTTGAAGTGGCTTCCAGGAGGGGTCTAGGGGAAGCTCCCCCCTTTCCAGGGATCATCAATAACGGAAAAAACAACTTGGTCGCTTCTTTTTTTGAAACAAGAATGGTTCTTTTAAGAACGGGGAATTCACAATCACTCACAACCTGTTCCCGACCTGTTCGGGACCTCTGCTCTCCTCCATCCTCCATCCTCCTCACTCCCAACTGGCGGGGCCGGGGGGGTGCGAAATCAATTCAATCCACCACAAGGGAAAGCACTTGCGGTTGAACGAGCCATGGCCCCCCTCCATCCTCCATCCTCACGTCCCTCCCTCCCAACCGCCGGAGTCATCTCTTATCCACTTCTTTCCCTATTTCTCTACTCATCTCTTCCTTTCCCATCTGTTCACCTCTGTTGGTGAATCCAGATAGAAAGGAAAGAGCCAAGTCGCTCGCTTCGATCCGAAAAAACAATTCAGCCCAGCGGCAACGCCTCCGCCTCACGCAGCCCCCCGGCCCCCAGCAGCAGCAGGCGCCGGGCCTTGGCCACGGGCCGGAACCAGGCGCGGTGCCACTGGAGCTGCCGCAGCATTGCCCCGAGGCCTCGGATGCGCCACATGGCCACCAGACATAAGAAATATGGCCGTGGTCCAAACCGTGTTGGGATCCCCTTTTTTTGGGACCGTTAGGTGAATTCACCACCCATTTTAGAACCTAGTTTAGTAGGAAGAAACAAAAAGACACGCCACATCTTGGGCCTTGGGCGCTGTAGATCCCGCAAAAAGTGAAACTTTTCAAGCGGGCTAAAATGAAATATGAGGGGAATCCAAAAAGTTAAAGTCCGAAGATCCAACCCAATAGCAGTAGAGACATAGCCACCAGACATAAAACACAAATATGGTAAAAAGGCACAAAAAGAGCCCCCAGCGCCAAATGTCCACGCATAAGGAATATAGACAAATACAAAAAACAGCACAAAATGCACAAAAAAAACACAAAGACACCAGGTTTACATGGTGCAAAATAGCTTCTGGAAACCTGGCAAGTAGAAAAGGTTGACTTGCTTTCAGCAGAGAGACTCTTGTGATGTTGGCACATCGCATTCCTCGCTTGAGCCACGATCAACATCCAGCTGGACTGAAACAACATCGGACGTTTGTAAGCTGCTTTCACTTTTGGATATGTGGTGACTGTAGCCCGTGCCATCCTCTTTGAATCAGCATGACTGTAATAAAACAACACAACCGCCTGACAAAAGCCGCTCCTCGCGAGAAACACGAACTCTGAAAGTGAAGTGAATTGAAACTCGATTTGCAAATATTGTTTTCCGTGCTCTTGCTTTACTGGCTAGAAAACATACATAAAGCAAAAGTGCTGCTGGCACATCACGTGTTCACCTGAGAATCAACACGCTAAGACAGCCTGCCTGGTCTACAGGGAAATCCGCATACCAGCCAGGTAGCAGACGGCCATTTGTTTCGACAATTCCACGGAACCACTTGCCGCGAGAAACAAGCGGCAAACCACTAAACGTACGAATGATATAGAACTCAATGTGTTTGGTTCGCAAGATGGGAAATCAAAGTTAACGCCGCAAAACATGCACTGAGTGGGCTGAGGATCAGCTTCTGCGTCGAGGAATATTCCGCCCTGACCATCTGCTCGCTTTGCCTGGATGGTCTTTAACCCGCGTCAAGCTAATAGTTTGCAAGTGAGCGGCAGAATGACAGCTTTCCAAACGAGTGCGTATCTTAAAGCTCAAAGCACTGGCAGCGGTCTAAATATTGAAGTATATAATTATCCAACAGGTTCAAAAGCTATGTTGGTCAACACAAGCAAACAGTCAATGTCAAAACTTCAAATGTTACAAACAATGAATTCCCAAAAGGTTGAACCAACAAAAACGAAAGATCGACTAAAGGACGTCCCATAACCTCCGTTGCCTATGGCAAAGCAGGGCAACATCATTATTTTGGTAGTTGATTCTAGTGGAACCCCCCATTTCCAAGAAAAACAAAGCTGGGCTGCCCTCAGATCCCCCGCTAAAAGTTTAACTTTTCGTGGGTTAAATGGAAACTACCACTAAACACTAAAAGGCTAAAAAGCTAAGGAACCGGATGGCTGGGAGCTTTTGGTATTTGATTCTGGTGGAACCCCCCATTTCCAAGAAAAAACACAAGGGAAGACCCCACCGGAGATTCGACCTCCGCTGCGACCAGGGCACGGCTCCAGCTTGCAGAGTGCGGCTTTAGCCTCACTGAGCTGCCGCTCCATCCGCCGCTTTTGCCGCAGCTTGGCGCGGAGGCGCTTTCGGAAATATGCTTGGACGTCCTTACCGCTGCACACCCTGGCTCTCACCAGAAACCGCGGGGGAAAAAAACAACTGGCTTTCAAAGGGAAACAAAAAATGTTTTTGCAAAGAGCTGCGGGAAAAAATGTGTTCACAAGAAGCTGCGGGAAAACATGCAAGCGATTCGCCAAATGGTCTCTGGGTTCCACAAACCTTTCAGGGGGTTACTGCGAAATGCAGACACAAAGAACACGTTGCTGTTTCTGACAAACCGACCCGCGGAAGATAAGGAAATTCGCCGCAGAGTGCTATGTCCAACATGACCCCCCAAAACTCGGTTCTTCCCCTCCTTTGAAGTACGTCCATGGTGAGTTCGAATCCCGTCATTTACACCAAGCTTCCCTCCGCACGCGCGAGGGCTTCCGCTGGGCCACAATGGAATTCACGTCCTTTGCCAGTTGAGCTGTCTCCAGCTCCTCAGATCCATTCGCTTTTTCGCCCGGAAATGAAAGAAAATCTGTCCAGTGATAGATTCCCTTTACCAACAGGGGGAAAATAGAACAGGTTCTTAAACAAATGGAAGGATCTGACCGAACTGATGGCTGGAAAACCTGAAAGGGACATTTTTTCCAATGAAATCCCAGCCTGGCTGGTGAAAGAGGTGACATGAAGCAAAATGGAAACGCGTCAAGCAACTTACCTTTGCTGATGAACATAAATATGAGATTGACCCATATTTTACAAAGAACCAACACCAAAAAAGGTGCGCTAAGTCCGGCAGAAACTCGAAGTCTTCCGCATCTTCGATGTTCTGGTAAGACCAGTCCAGGTACTTCTTGGCGCCCAGATGAGACAAAGGCCCGCTCCAGGTCGAGGTGTCCTCTCGTGGGCGTAACTTGATTGGCTCGATTCCCCCAACAGACGCAACTTACCGTTGGCGTAATCCACCCCCTCACCTTACATTCCTTCCCCACCAAAAAAGAGAGAAACAACAAAAACAAATCACACAGAAAGGAACACCTGGCGGTGGTGTCTGAATTTTCAGCGCTTTGTTTTTTATTATTATTATCCCATTCAACCTCAGCGGGTGTTTGGTGATGGAAACTTTTGGAAGCATCGCTAGTTTTTGAGAAACCTGCCCCAGCTCCCCCCTGTGCACCGCCTGGGTGCGATTTTTTGGAAGGAGGGATCCCTGACCATTGGGAAGTTTGGGACTAGAAATCGGACACGTAGCTGCAGAACTGTTCCGTGGGTTTTGCCCACAGGCGCTGGGAGCGGCCATGAGGACCTTTGGAATTGGCCTGGCTCAAGATAGTAGGGGTTGCCAGCAGGTCAAAGCTGGGCTTTGAACATACTGCTTCTGCGACCCCCACCCCCCCCCCCCCGAACCACTCAAAACACACCAAACCCCTTTGTGATCCACATTATAGAAAAGTATATATCATGGTGTCAGTCGTTCCCCTGGTTTCGGGAATCGAAGAACGTGGCAGCTTAAATTCCAACCGTACATGTGGGTGTGTCTCTCAACAACGCCTCCCCCCTACAAAGGCAAATGTTTCCCTGTTGGCAGTCAGTAACCATTCTTCAATCGGCAGGGGATCTTACTGTACGTCTTACTCCCCATGATTGACTGAAACTATGGAACCAAGACAAGGACAATAGAAAGCGACCCACAGACCGATCTGTCTGCGTCCTTCATGCATGGCTCCAAAACGACCGGAAGCACCAGCTTGCCCTGCGCTTCCGCCTCGCTGAGCTCTTTGAAGCAAAGGCTCTCAGGCTTCTCCATCTTCTGATTATAGCACTCGCTCACAAACACCACCTCAGCTTCTGGAGTCCGTGATTTTCAGGCTCGAAAGGCAGATCGATCCCAAAAAGCGGCAAGACCGACCGACGGGTTGTTGACCCTCTGCAAGAAGCTCAACCTTTTGTGGGTGCAATACGGAACATCCTCCACTGCTTCGACCAAAGTCTTGAAGTCCAAAGATCGTTGCCAAAGAGCCTTGAAGGTGCAACCAGAAGGAAGCCCGGACATTCCACTGCAACTCAAAGCTTCCCTAAACACCCGTGGCCCACTCCGCTGACTCGAGTGCAACAAGAAGCCATGCACTTGGAGGTGCCGACGGCCGATTGGATCTCGCGCCACAGATCCTTCCCGCCCTTCCTCGGCCCAGCGGATTGCCAAAACGGAAACACCTGTTCGTTTTGATGCTTTTTATTTTATTCTATTTGCTTTATGTTACTTTTTATTGTCTATTTATGTTGTTCTTATCTATTTTTATTGGGGGGGGAGTTGAAATTGAAGGGAACCCCCTCCTAAAATCACAGGGCACATGTTTTGGCAGCTGCCCTTAAAGGGAAACCAAAAAACCAACCAAAAAAAACATAAGCCTTAAGCATCAGAACAAAACACAAGTGGGAGGCTGAGATTCAGATGCTGATAATCCAGGAACGTGCCAAACCGAAAGTCTCCGCGCAGCGCTTCTTCTACCTGTTTGACCTTGGCTGATCAAACTGGCGATAGAAATGCAAACCGGCATAATTTTGAGGCAACGCAAGCAAGTTTCCCAATTAGCGGCTGGAAACCTCCACTCCATTTGCGCTAAACACAACAATCCGAAAGTTTGATGTTGTTTGAGTCAACATAGTCAGCACCAAGCTACTAGGCGGTGGTACTTGTTGTCTCTGCCCCAGCTGTAAGATAGAAACAGGTCTAGACCCTGCTGCCGACGCCAGAAGTTGCGAGAGCAGCGTGTGCGCTGAGAGGACCAGCTGGATCCCATTTTCGTGCCAGTCAATTGCCAGGCGGATCCCATGGCTGTCGCCATCCTTAGAAAAACCCACAGAAGTGACCACCTGTCGTTGGAAGCCCAACACAAAGAACAAAACTCGGTTGCTTTCTGCTCCCCTGCGAAAAGTTTAACTTTTAGTGGTTCAATGGAAAATCCATTAGTTGGCAAAAAATTAGTCCTAACATCCAAGCAACATGCGCCAAAGAAAAAGTGGTGCTGGGCAACCCAGAATCAACAAAGCCAAGGCGACGCATCGTTTCCAGGGCTGACTTCCTGCCATGGCGGGCAGTGGGCAAGCCGCCGTGGCCCTGGCTGGCTTGAGCAGCCTCGTCGACGCTGGGAAACAAACAGGCTCAAAGAGGTGAACATCAGGGACAGTTTGGTGGACATCATTTACATGCCAGCTCATATATACATATATGAGTTGGGGTTAGATGGAGCCCATTGCGCAAAAGAGGATTGAACAGGTATAACAAATACCCGCATGCTAGACATATACTGCCGCTCAAATCGTCCTCCACATTGCGGTGACTGTCATTCCATTGTGGTCGCTGCAAAGAAGGCAGGAGCCTCGCAGCCCTATCTCTAAGTGCCATGAAACAGTGATGTTTGATGGCCCGTCTGAAGACCCCTGCTCAAATATCCCTATAACACACATTGAATGAACATTTTACATTGTAGGCATACATACATTCATCTCTACTCGATGCAACATCAGCACCCAGGCAAAAAAAACATATGTTCCGCACAATTCATCATTTGGTGCTCCATCATGCGGAGGACAACATATGAACCACGGTCCACACAGGTCTTTGAGAAACAGCGAGTAGCCCGGTAGTTGGCGAGAAATGCAGCCAGCTCCCAAGTCGACCATGCCGGATAGTTTGCCCGACCTTGAACTTCCGGAATGTTGAAGGGACACCGGAGACAGCTGCCAGCTGAAGGGCGGCATCAACCCTCACTGATTTTGAAACAACATGCGCTATGGTCAATACTCCGCCACTGGGGGGTCACGTTGTCTCCCATAGGAATCCTTCTTAATCATGGAGTTCTAAATCCCCATTGAAGGCTACATTACCATCCTGGGTACCTGTCAAGGAAGCAAGCACACATATTGGCCCGTGCGCTCGAGAGTCTGGTTTCATGCCGTGCCTTGGAATGTAGACAAGCCTCTGTAAAAAAAAAAACATGGTGGGCTTGAGTTCCACTTGAAATGTGCAAAAGAACCCCATGTGTGTTGCAGGGCTCGTCCCCTGGCCAAAGACAACGTGCCCCTTTTTCAGCGAACCTCAGGCTCAGCAGCGCACCTGAGCGACTCTCAAGGTGTCCTCCCTCCAAGCTTCCCACCCGCGCCAAGCCTTCCCGCCCACCCTTGCCTCGATTTCTTTGGTAACTCTCCTCACAGCGCAATTACCCACTCATCTTATAAACAGGTGATGAGTAAATTCCGCTGGGCAAATCATATAAATAATAATTCACCAACCGAAAGAAGACAGGGTTTCTCTAAACGGATTCGTCGCCCTCCAGCGGAAGGATACATGCTCTACCATCAACTGATAGACTAATGAAAGGTTTCCTTTTGGATCACATTGCCTTAGGGCGCCAAAGTGAAAAGGTCAGCCTTTTTTTGAGGCTGTTTGTTAAACACCCGGAGGGTCTGCAAGGTTCTTATAGGGACGCTCCAGCTTCCCAGTCTGGGTCTAAGCCCCAATAAGGGAACGTGGCAAAACCAATCGACCCCACCAGCAATTAATAGCCGATATAGCTAGTGACGTTCTGACAAAAAAATGAAGGTACCAAGAGACACTCTGGATTGGCAACTTGTTCATTTTGTTCTGGTTGCAGTCAGCTTCACACATGTGTCCAAGGATAGGGGAATTCATGGGGAAGCCTCATGGGGTATCACCGGCAAGAAGCTCACATCCATGGGGAAAGTATGGGAAAGTGCTAACATTCAGCACCTTTTCTTCGACAAGTCCAAAAGAAAGCCACACACGTTTAGGGATCCAATTGCGGAATGAGCAGCACTCTCAAACCCAGGGGAATGATCCATGACAGACCACGCAACCCCAAGTATCAGAATCTTTTGACATTCACCATGTCACAAGAGTAGTCTTGCCTCCTCCAAACACACCCCCGTTACAGACTGAAATCGACCAAACCTGGAAGTGCTAAAATCGTTTGCGGGGTGGGCACATTCCTGTGATTTGGGCCCCTTCGCTTGAGACATGTGAATCTTGAGCCACCATAATCGGAGCCACTAGCAGTCACTAGCATTAATGAATGACCCCAACTAATAAAAAATCGAAATCCGGGGCCCGGGACCAGATTTCCACTCCGCACAGTTGATTTTTAATTGAGCCAATACTAAACCCTTACTAAAGTCTTGGAATCCTTATTAGGGGGCACTTTTAACAAGCTTCCAGCCCTACTTTTAAAAAGGTGGGTTCCCCAAAAGGTTATTTCCCCCCAAGTTTTTTTTTGGGGGGGTCCTTTATTGGGGTGGCGTCCCTCAAAAAAAACATGTCCCCAAAAGCTGTCTAGCTGCGACTGTCTCTCTCCCGTACATGCTGGCTAACTAATTACCTAACCTGCCTGGCTGCAAACAAACAACCAGTAAACTAAAAAACAAATGGAATGATACATACAATTTCCTTTTTAAACCGCTTACTCGCGGACCTTACAATTGAATCCATTTCCTCCAAATCCTATGTGAATCCTCACATTGTTGGAAAAAAAAAAACCAACCCCAAAAACCCCAATTAAGTATATATATATATATATTTGGGAGGTTTTGTTTCTTCTTTTGTTTTTTTTTTAAAAAATGGGGGGTGCGTATTTATTAATAGGGGGAACGGATTATATTCATCCAAAGGGAGTTGTTTTGTTGTAGGAACATGATCCACATAGAGATACTCCTTTGATTAGTATGGTTCTATGGATTAATCCGAAGTTGAGATTCAAAATAGAAGCCAAGAGTCTCTTTGTGCGCGAGGCAATTGCGCTGCTGGCCGCACGTATCCGACGAATCGCCTAGCCAGAGCGCTACGGTCGATTCCAACGAAACGTGCATTGCATATAGGGCAGAGCATCAGGGGAATATTCCAGAAACCAGCTCCTAAATGGTGGGACGTGAACTGGGGCCTTTCCCCAAAAACCAATCCATTCTCCTTTGTCAAACCCAGACTGCCCAAGCCGAGCTGCTCTCTTTCCACAGCTGGCTCCACATGCCAGGCTGCTTCTTCTCCAGGCAAAGCTGCACAGACCTGTCCTGCAGGCTCAAAGAAAAGGCCGCACTCACCCGCCCGGGCAGCCGGATTCCATGCAGGGTGAGACCCCGATTCCATCCAGTCTCAGGGCAAAAACCGATCTAAACATGGAATTCTAGGAGGCTTTGAGCCTCAAGTTATCCAAAAGGCTCAAAGGCTAGCGCACTCTGAAGCTGCAGCAAGCACATTGGGTTTTCTCTCTGGCAGGAGAATGAATACTATCATTTGGGCAGATTACAACACATGTCATGTGGGCAGATTACAACAAATCATAAACCGGAGCTATGGAATCCCTGGTAAAGGGCCTTCATAGGCTAATCCTGTGTGACGCAGGGCAATACAAAAAAATATGTGTAAATAATTGTATCCGATGCGTTGGAGTATGTCTTGACAGGTCGAAGGAAACTCCCAATCGGCGCTAGCTCTGTCGAATGGCGCATCACCAAATGGTGTCCTTTTTGGGAAAATAGATGGCCCTGGTAGTTGATGAAACCACCAGGTAAACCAGGGCCCTCTATGTTTAAACCAAATCAACCAAAAAGGACACCTATGCTCGTCACACGATCATATGCTCTGCAAATGAGAATGACAGGCCTGCTGTCGACTTCGAATCAGCGTCTGCAAGGCATCGAAGTTCCGAACATGGCTTGCTAAATGACAGGTGCAGCATATGAGTGCTCGTTCTTCCAGGGACGAATAGCTGAGGTGCTCCTCTTCCCCACAAGTTGGTGACGCAGTTTGGCGAGTCGGTGTGAAACAGAGGGCTGGAGGTTGAATCAATGAACAGGGCGCCCTTTCGAAGATCAATACTTGAAAACAAAAAAAACAGACGGACTTGAAATTGTGTGCCTCGTGAAGGGAAATGAAAGCCATGCTCTTTTTGGAACCAAAGCCATGTCTTTGTTTATCTCGGCGTTAGTTATTAGATATCGTTTAGACGTTTGGAGGCTCGAGGCTGCCCATGAGGGATCAGCAGGAAAAAACAACTTCAGACGGGCAGCCGAACCGGTCCCCTCGATCTCGAACATAATGTCGCCCACGTTTGTGACATCTCCTGCCAGGAAGGTCGATACAGGCACCGCCGTTGAAGGTGACCAACCGAGTGAAGTTGAGCTTGCCTTGTTGAACGTTCCCACGGGCAACCGAAGGGAAAGTCAACTCTTGCGGCTCCAATTCGTTTGAGACAAGCCCTGCGAATTGGCTCTCGGGCGACGGCATCCATAGGTGACCCTAGGAGTGCCGTTGAGTCTTAAACCAACAAGTTGGTAGTTTACCCATTGCAAGGCAAAACCTCAGCTACTCTAGCGGCCTGCAAGTGCTCCCGGAAAACAAAACACGTGAAGAAGCCCGAGAGTTACTCGGTCCTCCAGTAGAGAGGTTAGAATAAGGGTACCCTTTTTGCTGTAGTTTATTTTAGTAGGGGAACCCTCCCCCAAAAAAAGAGGAGAGAAGGGCACTACTGATCACTACTGAGAAACCTAGAAGAACGTGAAGAAACTTGAGTTAGACTGCGCAATTTGCGGGCCACTTCCCAGTCGGAATTTTCCCGACTCCCGACGTGTCCTTTTGGTTGAACATAGATGGGTTTCCCTGGCAGGCAAAAAACAAAACAAAAAAAACGATCAGTCAACTCCAGGAATCGCCAAAACAAAGCAAAACAACCAAAACAACCAAAAAACAACCAGACCAAAACGACCAGGTCTACCCTTTCCCCAAAAAACAACCAAAAAAAACACACGCCGCGACCTGGTCCCAACATTCGTGGGTCCCTGTACTCCGCGGGTGTCTCGCCTGCCAGCTCGCCTTGCACCACCCGCTCCGACTGGAGCCCAAGCCTGGAGGCCGGGGTTGGGGGGGCCGGGGGAGGGGGCGGGAGGGAGGGGGCGGGAGGGAGGGGGCGGGAGGGAGGGGGCGGGAGGGAGGGGGCGAAGGAGGGGGGGGAAGGGGGGGGGGAGGGGGGGAAGGGGGAGGGGGGCGGTTGTTTGAGGGCACATGATTTCAGGTTGTTGGTTTCAATTTGAGGGCACATTTTTTCAGGTGTTTGTGTTCAAGGGACATAGGAAGGACCATCAACTTAGGAAATAGAAGGAAGAGCCACCAACACAGGACATATGAAGAACCATCAACTTAGGACATGCAGCACACAGGTGAATTGTACACATGAAGCGCATCCTGGTTGATCATCATGTTGGGCGACCATCTTGAAACATGTCACTTCATTCAGGGTACATGATTTGAGGTTTTTTTGGTTTCACGGGACATAGAAGGAAGAACCATCAACTTAGGTAGAATTTGAAAGGAAATCAAAAGACAACCGACATGTTCAACATGTTGAGGATCCTCAATTGTTGTTCTATTCTAGTGGCAGAGATCGGGTCAAAGAATCCTGAAGGTTAACTTTTGTCACAAGGTTCCGGCTTTTCCCTGTCCCCTTGCATAATTATTGTTTCTGACTTGCACAGCGGGCAAAAAAACATATTGCCAAAACAATGTTCCCATGTTTCCCTTTGGAGCCGCCCAAAAGCGTTGGCATACTAAACATAACACCTTTCCGCATCCATGCTGTAGAACACAGAATGCGAGGGGCGTCCATGTTGGGCAGGAAACCGAAGGACCGCAAACATCCAAACCCACCGTTAGATTCATCTGACATGGTTCTGGACGAGGCTTCCTCATGGAATCCAGGGCAACTGATTCATTTTGGCGCGTAATCTGATGGGCGACGGCTGTATATCATTCGACAATCATAGGAGGTTCGCACTGGCAGCACTTGGAGCACTCCTGGAAATGTGACAGTGGATGCAAAGTGCAGCGGCCCACACGCCGAATTCCGGCACAAGGCCCCGTGCGTCTACATTACATGATCCAACACAAAACGTGTTTACGCGGGAAACCCACCCACAAACACATGCGATGTTTAAAGTTGAACATTGGTGTTGTTGCTTGCTTGCATTGCGCGCGTGTCTAATTTCAACATACGTCAGTCTTCCCGCAAAGCTACATGAAGAAACATATATCGTTGTTGTAACAAAGACTACCGAACGCGCAATGCACAGATTCCATTTAAACACACGCGAGTTTTTTCCAGTGGGCCCGGTGTAAATTGTGACCTCGGCTTCTCCAAGCGTGAAGATCCCGTTCGCCTGCCAATCATGACCCCAACCCCCCAACCCCCCCCCCCAAGGCTCATGGCGCAATTGACAGGCGGCACTCAAGGAACCCAGAACCTGCAAGAGCAACAACAGTACGAAGTTTAGTTTGAATCCGTTGAGTCCAATATAATAAACTAACGAAGTACCTCAATTGCGTGTGTCCCGCAAAAAGGAGTTTGGGCATGTAAGCTGGGTTGCCTAAGCTCTTGTGGCATGCCCATGAAGGTTGCGCGAGCTACAGCGACACCCCAGTCACAGCATGTGTTCGACAAGCGGCATAAGCAGCAAATGAGGATTGTCGTCTTAGTTGGAATGACTGGAGTGATGAAGCAACCGGACAGCCTTAACTGGACATGGTGACTCAGCCGTTGGGCAGCCCTTCTCTGTTCAGGAATTACAAAACATCATGCCTTGTTTCAGGCGTGATCGAATGACAACTATGACTACTGGGTTTGCAATTCCTGCTCCCGCAAATGTTTAGAGAGTAGCGGTGGCGGAGTTCTGGAGGTGGCCGGTGCGGAAGCAACCCGCTGCAGCAGTTTGCTCAAGCGCTTTTGGTATCAGGCATCTTCGCGTGGCATGAAGCAACATGTCTGAGCTGTGAAGGAACTTCAGGGATATCTCATCTCCGGGTCTGACTGTGTCCGTGTGAGAACTTGCACTGGGCCGAGAGGGACTTGTGGTGGTCACTCATTCGCAATCTTCCTCACGGAAGGCGTGTAGTCCAGCTCATCCTGATGCACAATGACCACGTTCTCGTTTGGCTTTTGCCTGTGAGAGACCTTGGTCTTTTCGACAAGCAGCCCTTGTGGTGCCAGCTCCTCCATGTAGGAGTTACTCGGTCCTTCGTATTGGGCGTTGCTTTCCTTGCTGAGGGCACTTTGTTGTGTTTTTGCACGGTGCCCCGATCATTGCCCAACGAAACTAGTATATGCCTCTGTCAGCTGTGCGGCCTCAAGGTCAAATGGAAAGCCAAAACTGGGCGTGCGCAATCAAGGCGCCATTGGGCAGCCAGGCGTTTCGGCTACGCATTAGACACAGCTTTGTCCCGACCAAAGCCTCTGCTGCGCCGAATCGCACAAGCAGTGCTTCAGGACTGGTTGAGAAACCCTGGGCGCTGTGATTACATCGAAGCATGCCCAAGCTGTGAGCTACATCGAAGCATGCCCAAGCTGTGAGCGCCAGGACAGCCAAGCGTGAGCTTACGCGCGCTCTCATGTCCCACACAGCTTGGCACAGATTCTGAATATTCTAGCTTGTTGGTGGGTCTTGGGTCTTGCGTCTCCTGGATAGATGCCGGCTTCCTGGCTGCAGATCTTGAACTGAAAGCGAAGTAATCAGTAGCCCACGGCTTGGCGGTCCCGGCGGCAGCACTCAGGAGTAGCTGGCCTGGTGTCTGTTTTGGCGGCATGGGTTGGCGCGCGGAGAAAAAAACAACGACCCGCGGAAGCCCAGCAAGCTGCAAGGATCTACTTCAACCAATTGTCGTCAGTCACCATGGACAAAGCGGTATGGTTGACCTTGACCAGGGCACGCTGCTTTGAAGCGTCGGCGCAAGCTCAGCTTTCTTAGCTCCCGGCTCAGACTCTGGCAGCCCGTTTCTGTGGGGTTCTTTGGTGCCCCTTTATCAGCAGAAACTGTGGCTTCCCTAATTCAAGTAAGACCCATCCATTTCGGGCATGGCGTCCGGCCCATGCCTGAAGTCTCGCTTCTTCAGAGCGAAGTCGATGTCCTTGCTCTTGACAGTCCTGGGTGTTCATAATGGGGGGGGGTTCTGTGCATACCTGGCTTCCTTGAAACAAACCCAAACAAGAGTGCCCTCCAAAATGCAAGTATGGATATCTCACAATATGTCCACAAACAAAGCGACAAGGGAATACCCAAAACCAATACCCACGAGGACACGGGACAAATGTGTGCCCCCCAAACCCCTCCCGATTCTGTGGAAATTCGCTACTGGACTGCTGCCGGTTTGGCCAGTGGCTTGCACTCGTAAGCCGTCGTCAAAACATGCTTTCCATCATGCGCGTTCGAAAACTTAGGGTTGCGTCCGGTGATTCTCCCACTTCTGGATATTCCGACCAAACCTCACCTGGGGTGTCCAACACGAGCAAACCCCTAAAAAGGTGGGGTTGCTTGTCCAAGTCTAAACGGTGGACCCCTGCAAAAGTCAGGTACCGTTCTATATGAACAGCGTGGCTAATCCTCAACCTCCTGCACAAAGTGGAACGTGCCGCTGTAGATCCCCCAGCAAAAAGCTTAACTTTTTGCTCTCTCTCAATCGCCACGTGCGGAAGCACTGCTAGGCTAAGCCGAACTATGATCCAGGGGACAAGAAGTGAGGCGTAGCCAAGCGCCGAAAGGACATATGAAGGGAATCCAACAAGTTAAAGTCTAAAGATCCAACCCAATAGCAGTAGAGGATCTGCATTTGTTACTATGACTCGAACATCCGAATACGGCATCTGGCAGCCAAGCCCCTACATGGTGAGCTCATTTACCCTAGCTGAGGAACCCCCAAGTGCAGGAACTGTATCATGGTGAGGTCGTTACATTTATCCCGGGAAAAATATCGCAATAAGATAGGCAGATAGATCAAACATCAAGCCGAAGAACAACCTCTCTGTCAATGTATCAGACACTGGACATGTTGTGCTAGAAATCGAGGTCGCGGGCAGGTCGAGACACATACACAAACACAAGTGAGTGGGTGTTCCGCATGTACATAACATCCTGCATACCCAACAATATACATATGTCTGAATAGAAATATATGTATATATATGCATATATCTATATTGCCTGCTGCAACTAACTATCCCAAAGAGGCCCCATGAGCATGTTCGCGGCCCAAACATTCCCTGCCACCATATTTTTCAGCATGCAATGGCGTGCGGAAGGCTTCAGCAACTTGAGTCACAATGACTCCAACACAGTGTAACGTACAACACAAACCAGGCAACACAGAACATATCAAACACACATCCAGGGTTTGCCTTTCAACGAGCGGGCCCCTGATTTAAATCTCCAGGAAATCCAATTGAACATTGATTTAACGTATCCCGAAGGGACTGCATTCGTCGACTCGTGTTCGCCCCTTTTGGGCTCGCCTCTGAGCTGCCCTCCGACTCGGATCCCGACAATGCTCCCACATCCCATTAAGCCAGAACAGGGTGGTGTGCCTTGGACCCTGCCCCCAAACACTAACAGTCATCACAATTTGGAAGACCATGTTAGTGGTTCTTGATCTAAATTTCCACCATCCACTGGTAGTGGGTGGGGGCAGGGTCCAAGGTGTTCCAATCAACGGGAACCCGGATCCTGAACTTCCACCTCTCTACCGCGTCTTTTGCAAAAGCCCCCTCCATTTTCTTGGATTGATTCTGGTCTCAAGAAAGCAAACTCAATTCAAAAGATATCCGCTCTGATAGATCAGTCAAAATCAATTCAACAAGTGCAAGAAATTATGACAAATAAGTCGGACATCCCCGGACAAAGTTGGGAAGGCCCCGGAGGGAGCTTCCCGATAGGAAGGCTTAGGCTCGGCCCAATGGGCATCCGGAGGTGAATCTCAGCGGGGGTCTGCGACCAGCTGTAGCCTAGGGAGACGCTCGCGTGCTTGCTGACGGCATCATGCCATCCAAAGATGTTCTGTTGGTACCTTCCAAGGATGTACCTAAGAGCCCGAAAGAGGTTAAAGTAAACCCTCGCAATGTAACTGAATCCTGATTTGGGGTCAGTGTCGCAGTTTCTTACCAAGCCGTCGCCCTTGCAAGTGTTCTGCTTTTAGCGCCTGCACTATAACCCAAATCTAACCAGCAAGTAGAAATACCAATGTTACAATGACCAGTCGTGACTTTGGGCGCTGCTCAAGCGAGAAAGTTGTTTCTTCCAATGAAAAAGCAAGTGGTTGGTCTCCTTTTGGCCTTCAAACACCATTGAAACATTCAACAACAGCCCCCACGGCCGGCCCAAGCGCTATTCTGAACACTTACTCGCGTGCGGCTGGACAAAAAATGAAAGGTGCTCGCATTGTTCTGGGGCAACTTAGCTGCTCAGGGACCCTGGTCGAACAAAGGAGACCCCTAAAGAAAGAAGGGTGCCACTGAACAACTGGAGCGAGAACAACTCGCAAGCCAGAAAGGGGAAAGCTTTAAAACAAAATATCCGGAGCACTAGTGGTAAACCAAAAAAAAAACGGGGAAACAAAAAAACACACAAAAAAAAAAAACAAAGAAAAAAAACACGAAATACACAAAGGTGCAAAGGTCGGCTTGGGGCCCGGAACCCCGGATCCGCCCGCCTTCGCCGGCGCCGCGCGCGCCCGCGGGAGCGCGGAGGTAGGGCACGGGCAGCAGGCGCTGGGGCTCCACAGCGCCGAAGGAGGTCCTCGTTTTGGGGCTCTTTGGGCGGTTGGTTTCAACTCATGTTGACCCTGGATTCATAAAACCCTGCTTTTTAATCCTCCATTTGCTGAATTCCCCTGGAAGAAAAGTACTTCCAGTAGTGATAGATTCCCTTTAAAACCAACAGGGAAAATACAAAATATTCTTGAGCAAATGGAAGTAATACGGTGGGGATTTATCATTTTGGAGGGGTCAACGCCGTTGGGGTGGGCTTGGGCCCTTTGGCTGGTCATGAGTAAGCCTGAAGTCAAGGGTTGATCCAGGGTTCATCGATGTTTGCATGCATGGGGGCATACATTCAACCAATTGAAACTGTGAATTTAAACGGAAGTCCAACGACCTCTGCATTCGGATCGAAACAAATCTCCATATATGCTTCCAGTCAAAACCATTGCTCTGTAGGGCATGTTGTGTCGGTCGTCACTCCTCGTGCCACCCATATGACAGCCGTGTTTCTCCCAGAGCATGTCAAAACAAACACACTTACCTTAACATTGTCATTGCCAGCTGTTCGGTCAAATCAAAATGACCAGAAAACAAACACTGCATGAGATGCCAGAAGGTACTGAGATGAGCGCTATTCTGGCTTCACAAAACGAGCCAAGGTCAGGCAACGAAAGCTGCGGCCTCAGATCAAAGATCCCAATGGCCAGAGTAGTAGTGGGCGCTGGCGGAGACTCCACTTTCTTTTAGGATTCCTTGCCTGGGACGATGACCTTCAGGGCTGAGATGGCACCCCAAGTTTGATCCTCCGGTGGCATCCGAGACCTTTTCTTTGAACACCTGCTCAACTCAAACTGACTTCATGTTGCCCCCCAAAAAACACCATGCTTGACTATGGTCCAGATTCATGAGCCGTAAAATGTAGAAACAAAAAACACGAAAGACCATGCCAACAACGATTGGTGAACATCACACTGCATCCAGGGCACTGCAATATCTCTGCCTTCTCATTCAATGTCCGCAGCATCCGCAGCACCTCCTCCTGCTCATCTTGACTCGCGAGGTCGCACTTGTTCACAACTAGAACCTCAGCCCCCCAATCGATGCCTTGCCTTCCCCCTGTGTTGTGGACACTTCGAGACGTGTTTGCAGCTCCAACCCCGAAACGCCCCAAAACCCACGGGAAATGCACGACTGTGACTTTCAATAGGCAAACGTCACAAATGGCAGGTGGACATAACTCCCGTGTATATGATGCAAAGGCAGCCCAAACAACATACCATATGTAACCTGTGCACCGTGCAGTGAAGCTTTGTCAAGAGACACACGACACGGCGGTAGGTCCGACTCTGGGATAAACCCACACATCTATCTTTGCAAACAACAGCTTGGTGGGTGCGAGTTCCAATTTGGACCGGGCATCATTTCGGGCATGTTGGTCCAAGGGGCGTTGATGTCAAGATTCACAGCCAAAAACGATGTGCCGATGTCCGAAACCCTTTCCTAGTGGTGGGACTCTTTGGAAGGCTTATTCGATGGATCAAACTAAACGTGTGGACGGTTGCAGGGCTGTATCGTGGGTCATCCTGTAGACTAGACAGTAGGAAACGAAACCTTCTCAACGCCAACAATGTCGTTGAAAAAGCGTACATTCCAAAATCAGTAGGAAACGAAACCTTCTCAACGCCAACAATGTCGTTGAACAAATACATTCCAAAAGACCTAAACAACTTCTTAAGACTTGGAGGGCATGACTGCACTTTGTTGCCAGTAACCTTGGCCCCTAGCGGGGGATCGATCGCGCAAACGGGCGGTTGTGAATTTTGCTTGGCGCCTGCCTCTCAGCACATCCGGTTTATGGGGCTGTGTCGGGCTGTGTTGTTTCTGCCTGGAACTGCCTGAAATCCAAACCCGCTACAGCGTCCTCCGTTGAGGGCTCGCTCTCTGAAGACACCAACACGTTGGCCAGCTAAACAATGCCGGGAGAAGAGGGACAGGTATCCTCTGGTGTTGATGAACACCCTGCTTCCGTTTGCCCAAAACACATGGACAATTGCGACTTCTGTCAAAACGATGGGTGAACGCGCCTATTGTTAGATCCTGCGCGGCCCCCATTTGTGGATAATGTTTGTTTGAGAAACATACTTATTAACAGGGTCCCAGAAATCCGCTCGCTCTTCCCTAGGCCCGACGGAATTGTAGAAAGAAAACCTTTACATTTGAATTGTAGGCCAAATCGCAAGAACCCTTTCTTGACTCAGAAACACACGTTTATCTGCGGTTTACAACGTTGCATCGAATCTGGGACTCATGATTTCCTGTTTTTGGTCGAGTTGAACGAGGGAAGCGCTGAAAGTACCCGCTGGGATAATGAGGGCTGTCAGAAGCTTAGTGTTGCTTCTGTCTTGGGTTACTTAAGAGGAAGGGGGAGGCCACTTTTTGGATCTGTGCCTCAAAACACACATTTTGTTATGTAGTGTATACATAACACAGGGATGGATATATTAAGAGGGGGGTGCCCCCACTCGCTACGCCTTTAGCCATCTCATCTTCATGTGACCGGCGTGTCGGATGTGTCGGGCACGTCGCTCAGCTCAGCTGTGGCCGTGGCGCAAATCTAGGGGTACCTTCCATTTCCATTCTTTCCAGGGATTCAGGGATCTTTTCAGGCGGAAAAAGCGCCGGTTTTTGAAAAGAACCATGGTTGAAAAGAATGGTTGGAATCAGCCCCTAGAACAAAGCTTGGCCCATGATTGGACCTTTGGCCGTTCACCTCTTGGGACCACCATCTAGTTGTCCTGCAGAGCTAATTCCACACAACAACTAGCAACTCGTTTGTTGTTCATGAGAACAACAATCACCTAGTATACTGCAACCAAACATGCTAGTCAAACATATACCATCTATTCTTGGCAAACTCAGTGATAGACTTTTTGTACTCAAAACCAAACACAAAGAAGAGTCGTGTGCCCCACCCAGCTGACCCCGACTGGGACCCCGAAAAAGACCCCGACTCGGCTTGCTTTGATTCGTGCGGCGTCTGCCAACTCCACCGTTTCGGCCAACAGTTCGCACACGGAGCTGGAGACGTTGGCCAAAAGCCCATGCCTAAGGCCACGACTCTTGGTGAAATGGCTGTGGCTCAAAAAAACGGTACCAAAATGGAACCCTGGTAAGTGGAAACATGGACCAACACCTGCGTAACCCCTCCTGTTTAATTTTGAGCCACACACAAATGGGTTCCAACACATCTAAGCAATGGTTTCTGAAATGCAGGGAATCCTACATGGTTTTTGGTTCAAATGGTTTCCGGAATGCTACACCGGTGGTTATCAATTGAATCGGGAACATGTTTCTTGGAGCCCGTTTAGGGGCCTTGCATCCCTCTACAAAGCGGTGGTTCCTTGCACGAGTGCCAACGAAGGGAACGCGTGTAAGGGGAAGTCCAAGAAGTCCAACTGGGCTCCCCCCCGTACATAGGAGGATTCCCCTTGCTGGGTATTGCAAGTAAGGCTGTCATAAACCATGGACACTTACGGTACCTTGCTCGTTCCCCAGTTCCAAGATGTGGGAATCAACCCTGCTCTCCACAAACCAACTTGGAAGTGAGCAGACCTCTGCTGTGTGACATGTTCACTGCCATGATTCACCGGCGGGTACGCACGAAGATAGTTTACCAAATAACCTAGACAGAACACAACAACATGCTGGGATCATGACTCAATACAGGCTCCCTCTAGCTGCTATGTTATCTTATGTGTACTTTGTGTTGCTGAGTTGGTGTCTTTAAATATGTTGTTATTGTAGGATTCCCGATAAACTCCTGCCCCTCAACCATTATCCACCAAGACAGAACTCGCTGACGCATTGTGGACAAAATCCAACAAGTAGAAACTTGGTTGAGATAAATAAAACACACAGACACATTCTCTGCAAGCCTCGCGATTCGCATCTCGAGCCTGCCATGAAGGGCCATAGGTGGCCTTCTGGTAAAATAGATGGGTTTCCCTTGTAGCTGGATCTCAAAACCCCAGGCTAAACCAGTCGAGCCCATGTCATGACTTTCAATACGAACCAAACATCAAAAGCACCAAGGGCAGTGACGGCCCTTTGCAGCCGCTCACCCGGATGTCAAGGACGGCCCCCCAGTCCATCGTGGGAGGGTGCGAAACTAAAACAATGTCCTCCCAAAGCGCACCGTGAAGCCATAATCTAAGTCTCGAGCAAGACTATCACCCCCGAACCTCACAGCGGGGTGGTCTGTTTCGGCTGTTCAACATGGAGAGGGCATTATCCGCAAAGGAAATAACGGACAAAGAGAACCCCCTTTCGTAATCCAAGGAAACCCTTGATCTTTGAATCGCCCAGTCTTTGGCTGGAGTTCTTGTTGGATGTCGTTCTTTTTATTGAAAGGGAATCAGTTGCACCAATACACATAAAGGCACACCATTGATTCAACCCAAGCAGCTAGCTGTCTAGGTTGTCCACAACGTCGGTGTTGAGTTTGGGGGGGCGCTTTCAAAAGGATCGTCCGTAAGACTGGGTCTTAGTTTCGGGGGCCATACTTTTTTCTCTGGACCGACCGCTGGTGCTCATTCCGAGCCCTGCATTCGCTCGGATAACTCACCTGCCTGCAGGCATCCGTGGCATTCGGTGACCGCACCTGGTAAAAACGGCAGGAGCACGTGAGTCAGAATCAAAACCTATTATAGGAGTCCTCTCTCCCATGGTGTAAACATGGGGCTACGCACTCCGCTGCCAACTAACCTTTGCTTTCACTCTTGGGAAACCTGCGACACAGCTCTCCATCTGAGCCAACCAAATCTCCTACCCAAACCAAGTAAGACACATCAAAAGGGCTACTCTTCGCCACACGGATTTCGGGTGAGACTGGCCTAGGCTTTGATCGTGGCTCTCGTCCCGCCGAAAACTCAAAGGGCCGCAGAAGCAACAAAGGCACTGGGTACACATGAAATACAAACACATAGTGGTGTTTCTTTTTGAGGGTACCTATGGTATCTCTTTTTGTGGTTTTCAAGGGAAGCCCAAAAAAACAACTGCAAGTTTAGTGGGTCCCCTGCAAAACTCACAACCATATGTGCCGGGGGTTGGGTAGGGGGTGGTTGGTTGGACCCAGGGCCCAGTAGGTGGTTGGGTTACAAAGTTGTGGGCTGATGAAACCAAGCGCTTCCTGGAAACACATGCGCGCAAATTGTGTTTAATGACTGGAAACTGTCACTTCAAGAGAAGTCACAGCAAGGCAAATCTGAAGGTCTTTCAAAACGGCGCTTCAGGTCAAAGAGCAAAGGCCTGGCTTTAAACGCCAGAGCTGTGACTGAGTAAGTCTCTACGTGCTAAACAAAACTAAACATTGCTCACAAGAGGGGGCCCACCGCGGAAATCGCATTTTCAGCTTCTTAAAATGTTGGAAACATCTCCCGGAACCAAAAGTCCCCGATTCTGGGGCACTGTGACCCCAGCAACTGGCCCCGTAAGTATGCAAGGCTCAAAGGGCCTCTGTGGGTTGGCCATGGTTCCTGGAAACCAAACACCGGGCTCCTCAAGTCTCCCCTTAACAAACTTCCCCTGCAGAGATACACTCACG